>JAZKJV010009546.1:0-134102 GCA_037367405.1 Ottelia alismoides
TTGTTCTTGCTACGGCTAGAGACTAATCCCAAGTAGATATGAAGCCCAGCCGAGAAGCCCCAATTTCCAAACAAATCCAGCCCCCTTTCCCTCAAATTCCTCTCATTTTCCCGTGCAGTATCAAACCTTGTTCCTTGATTGAATGACTGCTACAGGAAATCATATCTACTATTGATTCAAGTAGATTTTTCCAGTGCTCCTGGAGCTGCATGCGTACTCATCTCAATTTCTTGAAGAAATTTAGGTATAATCCTTGTTCCAAATTCCTCTTGCTGCCTTGCATGCCCAAAATTCCACTTCTTTTTCTTTATTGTTGTCCTGGTGGTACTTTTTGATAAGAAAATTTCACTGGCGAAAATTGAAAATGGATGCTCATCACTTATTTCAATTGATAATCAGTTTTACCTCCTTATTTGGTGCTTGTACTCGATCAAAGATTAGTATATTACAAAACATGTGAGATTTATTTGACCGGGGAAGTATTGTCGGTTAGTTTATGGTGATGGAATGTAATCAGCATTTTTTTATAGTGAAAGCATAGATACAAAGCTCCGAACTGAGACCATCTCTATGCCCCTACTCACATGTCAAATGACACATGCAATTAAGTTTTTCTCATGTAAAGGTGTGCATATCTTATTGCATTGTTTTGTAGTATATCCACTAGTACCTGTTAGTACTCCACTAGTACCTATAGGGAGCCATCATCTAACATTTGATTCTGATCCTTACAATTGGCATTATGTGCCTTGCTTCATTCATTAGGGAGTTGTGACTCATTTCATTTGTATGTTCTGGGTCTGTTGTCACATATTAAAATCTGAGTTCAAGTATGATGAAGAAGGGGTGGGAAATAAGAAGTCACGCCAACAGAACTAAGTGAACTTATATGAGTTAATACACCCCCAAACCCATGACTAACGTATATTATATTGAGCTGGTGAAGTCGAGGTCAAAGCTCTCAACTCATGAGTAAAGCTTGGTCGAGGGAAGACGTTATATAATATAAAAATTAGTGATAAATTTTTTATACTCTATAAAAGAAAAAGACTGATAGAGCAAAGTGAAGGGACTTATTTAAGTATTGTTAATTGTTTGTACTCCTGAATATTCATCCGAGCGTGCAGATCAAATTGATCGATCGATTAGTAAGTGTTAATATATATATTAGTTTCCTGTGTATCTCTCTGTTATTTTTATTTTCAGCTGTATGCTTTATGCAATTTACCCATAGGCTACTCTCCTATATAAGAGAGCCTAGGGCTGATGGAATAAACGACTGGTTCATTTTTCCCAACATGGTATCAGAGCGACGGTCCTAGACCGGAGTTCTCGAAACCCTAACCCTACCCCACCCGCGTGCCTCTTTCTCTATCTCTCTCACCGTCGCCGCCGGGGCACACCTGCGCCTCCGCCACGTGTGAGCGATCGTGCGCTCGCCCTCCTGCGCGCCTCCGTACCAGCACCTGTGCGCGACTGCGCACCAGCAACTGCGTGCCTACGCAACTGTACGCTAGCCCTCGCGCTGCACCAGCACCAGCGCGCGACTGTGCACTAGTCCTCGCGCTGTGCAACTGAGCGCTCGCCCTTTGCGCACCCTCGCGCGCCTGCGTGATCCAGCACGTCTGTGTTCTTGTGTGCCAACGTGATCCAGCGGGCACCTTAGAGCCCTAGCGCACACCGTCTACTACATGGGTTTAGTTGCGTGAGGTCTACACATGCAACTAAACCCGTCTATGTCATTGTAGACGAATCTTATCTTCAGTCAATCGCTCCAGTCTTCAGTTTCCAGTATGTCAGAAAGCAAGGCGGATATCCCATCCATTGGCGCCTTTCGTGGTCCGGCGCCTATTGTAAAGATGGATGGTACGAACTATGAACTGTGGACGATGCAGTTCATGAGTATGATGAAGTCAACGGGTAAGAAGCACATTCTTACCGAAGCAGAGCCTGCTGAGAAGACTGGAGCCAATGCCTCTTGGGAGGCCGATGACGCATATGCCAAAGTTTGGTTATCTGGAACGTTGGCGATAGAGATTGCCAATGACATTCTACATCAGCCAACGACCAAAGACATGTGGGACATTCTGGCGGCCACATACTCTCAGGCGAAGAATGAGACGAAGATTCTACAACTCCAGCATGATATATTCACTATAAAGCAGAATGATCGCCCTCTACATTCACTCTACACATCCCTGCGAGGGATGTTTGAGAAGCTATACAGCTTCATGCCCCTGACAGCCACGCAAGAACAACAGAAGATGTATCGGAATGTGACTATGGTGGGCGTGTTCCTTGCTGTACTTGATCCAGAGTATGAGGCGGCACGATCCCAGATCTTGGCCGATTCTACTATTCCTCCCATGGAGGAAGCTTTCCATAGATTGATCCGTATCATCGTCTCTTCCACGGCCACGAATCAGAATGCTTCAGCCATAGCCGTCAACAGGGGTCGTGGATTTCATCATCAGACTCATGGACGTGGACCTCGTGGCAGAGGAGGTCGCACTCGGCCAACATGTACCTACTGTCATCGCATCGGATACAATGAAGACACATGCTACTCTAAGCATGGATTTCCTGCATCTGTACGAGTCGCTGAGCAGATAGAGCCTCCTTCTGCTGCCACTTTGGATCAGCGGTTCGATGATCTAGTTGCCCGTCTAAGGGGCATTATTCCCACATCTGGCCCAGCACCTACTACTGAGAGTCAATCTAATGTTGTTGCATCTGCCTCTGCGTCTACTAGTGCTTCAGGTAGCATACTTGCATTTACCAGTAGTAGATCAGATACTTTACCTTGGATTATGGATTCAGGCGCTACACATCATCTATGTGGCGATCAGAGTTTACTTACAGGATATTCTCAGATCCCTCCAGGCCGAACAATGGTCATTGCCAATGGTACACATTCCCCTATCACTGGTCAAGGGGAGATTAGACTGACATCTTCTATGTAGCTCAAGAATGTGCTACATGCACCTGATTTTTCAATGAATTTATTATCAATCAGTCAGATTACGAAGGATTTACAGTGTCGGGCAATTTTTGATCCATCTTCTCTTATTTTTCGGGACGTCCTTACGAGCAACGTAATTGGTCGTGGCTATGAGCAAGGAGGCCTCTATCGCCTAAATCAGACTCCGTTTACTGGAACCTCATCCCTTCCTACTGGACCAGTATCTCCTCTGCTGTGGCATCTGCGCTTTGGACATCTACCGCTTCAGAAATTGCATCGTGTGTTACCCCAGGGTCTGCCTCACACATCTATCCAATGTGAGGCTTGTCAGTTGGGAAAGCATCACCGGTCTACCTTTCCCAGTCGTCCGGGTCGGAGTAGTACCTCCAAGTTTGAGTTACTTCATATTGATATCTGGGGTCCGAGTCATGTACCTGATCATCAGGGACAGATTTTATATAGTTATTGTGGATGACTTCTCTCGTGTGTCATGGGTTTTTTTTGAAGAATAAATCTGAAGCAGGGAATATTATTATCCATTTTCTGAATGAAATTCAAAATGTTTTCTCCACATCTGTGAAATTTGTGAGAAGTGATAATGCCCTAGAACTGTGTACTCATGTCCTAGCCAATTACTACTCATCAAAAGGGATTATCCATCAAACATCCTGTGCATATACCTCTCAACAAAATGGGATCGCTGAAAGGAAACATTGTCACCTACTAGATGTCACAAGATCACTTCTTATACAAAGTCATGTTCCTTATTCTTACTGGGGTGACGCGGTTCTCACAGCATGTTACCTAATTAACCGTATGCCGTCCTCTGTCCTAGATGAACAGATTCCTTTCTCCCTTATCTACACTGGTAAGGATTTGTTTTCCCTTACTCCTCGTGTGTTTGGCTCTGTTGCCTTTGTCCACCAGTTGTCTCCTGGTACTGACAAGCTCTCTCCTAGGGCTGTCAAGTGTGTGTTTGTTAGGTACTCCAGAACTCAAAAGGGGTACAAATGCTTTGATCCTTTGCGTAGGCGGTATATGATCAGTGCAGATGTTACATTTTTTGAATCCGTAATGTGTTTTTCATCATCAGGTGATCAACAACTACCTCCAGTGACTCCCGATGCCATATATATGACACCACCACCACCAGTACCATCACCAACACCACCACCAACACCACCAGCTCCATGTACTATCCCCATTTCACCACTACCATTCCACTATACCCGCAAGCCTCCTCCAG
Source organism: Ottelia alismoides (assembly GCA_037367405.1). Lineage (NCBI taxonomy): Eukaryota > Viridiplantae > Streptophyta > Magnoliopsida > Alismatales > Hydrocharitaceae > Ottelia > Ottelia alismoides. Next base: position 4,209 of record JAZKJV010009546.1, read on the forward strand.
CTCATGGTCATGACTCATCTCCTAGCTCGCCTAAGGTATGTACTGAAGATACTACCCTTGATGGATCTAATGATATTTCTGAGCAGGATATGTTACAGGGGCCAAATGAGGACATAGCTGATTTAAATGTTCCTATTGCTATACGCAAATCGAAGAGGAGTTGCGCTACATATCCTTTATCAGCTTCTGTGTCATTTGAGCGACTATCTGGGGATTTCAGGAACTTTGTGGTTACCTTGTCAGCTGTAGATATTCCACGGAATTATCAAGATGCCCTGCAGGATAGTAGATGGCGTCTTGCAATGGAGGAAGAAATGGCAACACTTCAATCTAGGGGAACTTAGAGTCTAGTTCCTATACCTGCAGATGTGACCCTAGTGAGTTGCAAGTGGGTATTTACAGTAAAGCAAAATGCAGATGGCAGTATTGACAGATACAAGGCCCGCCTTGTTGCACGTGGCTTTACACAGACATACGGGGTGGATTACCTTGATACGTTCTCGCCAGTAGCCCGCCACTCTACCCTATGGATCTTGATGTCAGTCGCGGTCACTCGAGAGTGGCCGCTATATCAGTTGGATGTGAAGAATGCGTTCTTGTATGGAGATCTACAGGAGGAAGTCTACATGCAACAACCACTCAGTTTTGCTGTTGAGGGGGAGTGTTCCAAGGTATGCAGACTTCATAAGGCTAGCTATGGCCTTAAGCAGAGCCCCAGAGCATTCAGAAGCTCTCAGACCTCTTTGAAAAACAGAGATACAAACGCTCTAATGCTGATCATTCCTTGTTTGTACAGAAGACTTCAAGAGGTATTATTGTACTATGGTTTACGTAGATGACATCTTGATTACAGGAGATAATGAGCAAGGCATAAAGCAGGCGAAAGAGAAGCTGGGTAGCGAATTTGTCACTAAGGATCTTGGAGTCCTTAGATATTTTCTGGGGCTGGAATTTGCTAGAAATCCGTATGGGTTAGTAACGTCGTAGAGAAAATATGTTCCGGACCTGTTGAGTGAAACAAGTATGCTTGGGTGTCGGCCTTCTACAACACCAATGGACCCCAGCATGAAGCTATATGATGATGACACAGAGGAGGTGGACAAGAGAAGATACAGAGAATTGGTAGGTAAATTGTTGTATGTCATGATCACTAGGCCCGATATATCCTTTGCAATGAATCGTGTGAGCCAGTTCATGGAGCAACCACGTCAGGTTCATATGGATGACATACTATGATACTCAAATACCTCAAATCATCTCCAGGTGCAGGTTTGCTATTCAAGAAGGGCAAAGGGATTTCTATCTCAGCATGTGCGGATGTAGACTATGCAGGTTGTCCCAAGGACAGGAAGTCCACCTCTGGGTTTGCAGTCTACGTTGGAGATTCTCTAATCTCATGGAAGAGCAAGAAACAGACGGTGGTAGCCAGATCTAGTGTTGAATCTGAATATAGGGCTATGGCCCAAGCCAACACAGAGATGATGTGGGTAAAGGCTGTGCTTACAGATCTATGGATAGATGTACCACTTCCTATGAACTTAGAATGTGACAATCAGGCAGCCTTGTTCATTGCAAACAATCCAACATTCCATGAGTGGACCAAGCACATTGAGGTTGACTGTCACTTCATACGTGACATGATTCAGAAGGGATTCATTGCTCCATCTCATGTTACTTCAGAAAATCAAACTGCTGATATATTCAACAAGGCATTACTATGAGGCCCATTCCAGAAGTGTGCGTCCAAGCTGAGCATGATTGATATCTATGCTCCATCTTGAGGGGGGAGTGTTAACATATATATTAGTTTCCTGTGTATCTCTCTGTTATTTTTATTTTCAGCTGTATGCTTTATGCAATTTACCCATAGGCTACTCTCCTATATAAGAGAGCCTAGGGCTGATGGAATAAACAACTGGTTCATTTTTCCCAACAGTAAGACGTGTGGATCTATGTATTATTTTGCAAAGAATCTATTGTTTTTCCCCTGTAATGGAATAGTTTCATTACACAAAGCACTTTTGATTCTTATATAACAATACTAATTCATTCCAGATAATGATTGGAAGTAGTTGAGGACCAAATAGGTGGATGGAGATTAGAGTCCAACAAAACTTTAAATTTTTATGCTTTTCTTAGCAATTTCAAAAAAAAATCGAGATATAATAATGGTAGCATGTATACATAAAGTCTGTATATTTTGAATACAGTCAGGTCATCTTCCTTGATAACTAAGAAGAAAGAAATTAAAATGCCCTAACATACACCATCGCAATTCCAGAATGGTGTGTCTCTTGCTTGATGAAATTGCACATGCTATCGAATATCTTGAAGGGTTTGTAATATGGATAAGATTTTTTATAAGGTATTGATTGAGAGAGGGATTCTTCTATACAAATTCTTAAGATAACTTTAGTAGATGATTGAGGAGTGAATAAATATACTATATATTTAAAAAGACATATCTCGAATTATCGAATCAAGCTAGAAATTTCTGTATGACTATTAATCTCATCAATTGAACCTGAAGTATAAATCACTATTGATAAGTTGTTAACGGGATTCCTAAGTTGACCATAGAAGAGGTTGAGAAAGAACTGAGTGATCAAGTAAGAAAACATGATGATGAATAAGTGATATCAGTTAATTGTGCTTGTCATGGTGACCCTTACACCTGAATATGCGAGAGCGCGGTGACTCTCAACTGGGCGGAACATAGGAAGTCTAGTTAGGGCAGCGACTGCTTAGTGCTTGGGTCTAGGATCCCAATCCCTTTCACGGTTTTTACGCGAGCTCGCAGTATTTTTACGCATCGTTGGGATCCCAATTTTTGACCAGCTTCGCTGACACTTTGTTTCCATGCGTGGTATCTTCAGTTTTCAATTTTTCGTACGACCTCATTTGCCCGTTACAAGTCAGGCCATCTTCTAGAGTGACTTTTCTGGAGAGTCTCTCTCACCATCTTTGGAGCGTAGTTTTGGAGTAGACCTTTCCCTCTATTGGACCGCACTTCCAATTAGAGGGCGAGACGGGAAGAGCCCTTATGAGGCTACCTCACCGCTTGAGTTTTAGTTGCTTTTCGCCATCACACTTGGCGATACTACATCCAAATCATCCTTGTCTACATCTAGGTCATCTAGGGTTACATCTAAGACAGTTGCAGCTGACGTTTGGAGGAGTTACAATCAAAGTTGAGTTGGTGGGAAATGACTTTTAATAGAATTGGATTTGAAATCCCTATAAGCTAGTGGACGTGTTGGGAACTTAGTTAGGATGTACTATACAACACCGCATGCCTACGGAGGCACCCAAATCGAAGACATTATTCATGAATTAGAGTCATAGTGCGAGGTTACAAAAATCAAAATCACGGACTACCCACTAGTCTTAAGAATTTAAATAGATTCAAGAATAAGTTCAAAAGATAAATAATCTTCATTATAAAATCTCATATTTTAAGTTTTCTAAACATCAAGAGATTAATAATTATATGCATATATATACTTATGAGTCATCAATTACTATATAAAAATATATGAGGCTATAAGGCAATTATGGAAATTATGTACATAATAATGTGACATACGGGAGGTAAAGGGGAAAAACCCGAAGCATCCATCAATATAGCATGAAAACTTCTTTTTCAAACAAGTAATTGTAACTTTTGATTGTTATGCCTTTCTACTTGTTTCTTTTGTATCTAGATTAATTACGTGCTTATTTTATAATATGAATTATAGGTGTACCAGCACTCGCTGACGTCCTTTCTTCCCTACATGTTTTGGCAGGCAAGGAGCCTGCAACACTATAGTAGTTATTGATGACTTCTGGTGATCGAGTTTATACAAGACGGTACATTTCTTTTATTGCAGTTTTTGGTCAGTTATGATGTAAGTTTTTCTTGCTCTTATGTATATATATTTTGGAACACATGTATGAACTGTCTGCTTCTCTTGTACATACATATATATATAATGAAAATGAATGGAATAAAATTTTGGTGGCTCTTGTCCTTTGTGAATGTGGATTCAATGTCATATGCAACAACAACGAAAAAAATTTCCCCTTGATTTCAATAACTTAGTACGATGAAAATGTGAATGAAATAGTGCGAATGCGGCGTAAACGAGGACCCGGATCTGAGGGACATCACATTACATATTAAAGAATATGGTTTGTTTTTCCTTTGAGGTTTTTATATGTTCAAAACCTTTTGAGGTTTTTATGGCCATATGAAATCCAAACAAGACACCTAATGACCTTGACTCAAGTCTTGCGGACGAGAATCCCCTTTGAGGTTTTTATATTTGTAACACTCAGATTTCAACCAAAAATCGAAACTCGATCCGATTTGGATCTAATTAACCCAATAAAGTTGTTGGTCAATGTTAAATAACCTAAATCGATCAATCGATCGTAAATCAAAGTCGTTCGAGAGAAATCGACCTAAAATCGATCGCATTATAATGTGTGCCCAAAAAAGCCGTGACACAAATTCAGAAACCATAAAACAAACTGAGACCATCATAAAATCCGATTCGACGAAACAAGACTAACGGAATTGACCGTTCATCAATCGAAGGTTGTTTAATATTTTTAAATCGCAAAATTTAACCCAAATCAAAATCGTATCTCGAAAATTTCGGGGTTCAAAACCCGATCGGAAGTATATAAATATTATACTCATATTGATTGTCGTTTAGAGACGATTACAACGAGATATTGTGCATCGACGGCACCCGAGACGCTTATTCGTGGGACTTTTGTATCCCCAACGTTTAACAATATATATACACATATAAGGGGGCAAGGAGCCTACATCGGGTGATGTAGGTAACTTACCTACATCGGGTCATTTTTTCGTTATTTTTTATTTTTCAAATGAAACCTCACTAGGATTTACTTAATGTATAGAGTGGATTATGTATTTCAAATTTCGTGGGAAAAAAATATTTCTAACATGCCCATCTGAAGGGGGTCATTTTCAGCAATTCTGATACCGTTAAAATTTGACGGTCTTGATGGAGGGGATAGAAGTCTAGAATTCAGTTGAATTTGGAATGACACAATGGTGGTATATGGTGATGTAAATCCATGAAAATTTCATTCCAATAAAATAAAAAATTAATGAGAAGAAAACCCGATGTATATAAGTTACCTACATCACTCGATGTAGGCTCCTTTTTCCCCACATATCATATAATTAGATACATATACATATATATATATATATGATTTTGATGTCATGAGTGATGCCACTAATGACGATGTCATTAGTGGCATCAATGATGATGTCATAAGGGTGAAAAAAAGAAGGAAAACTTCTAGGAAGTTTCCCCTCTTCTCTTCCATTCCCTCCTCTATTAAGCCCAACGTTAAAGGCCCTTTCTCTCCCTCTTCATGTCCATCAACTTCCCCTTTTTCCTTCTTACCTTTTCTTTAAATTTCTCCACCGTGTTAGCCTTCCCAGCGCCCTTCTCCTTCTGAGATCCAGCTGTTGTCCCAAATTTCCAGCACTGCTTGGAAGACTTTTAATCTCTAGATTGGAGAGATCAAGAGGTATAATCCTTCTCCCTCTATATAGCAGCCTTTCTCTTTAAAATTCTCCACTTCTCCAGCCATAAGGGAACCAAAATTTCACTTTTCATTTGCTGGAACTGCAGTTCTCCAAATAGGGTTGTTTGCATTCTTTAAATCCAAGCCATCTTCAATTCTAAGATCATCTAAGGTACAATCCCTACCCCTTTCTCTTGATGAATGTATTCTACACCATAAATTCCCTGAAAGTTTGAAAATTTGGGATTTGAAATCATATAAAACAAATCACTAAACCTCAGCAAATTTTAATTCTGATTGTTGTTAAAGGATTGCTTAAGAAAACATCTTTTAGTTGAGAAGTTTAGAATTTAATAGTGTCTACTACTCTGTATATTGTTGTCTACTGCTCTCTGTGTAGCTGAAATGAAATTTTTTTATTTTAAATAGTAGTGCAGTTCTTCTCTCTGCTCACTGTAAATATATATATATAGAGAGAGAGAGAGAGAGCAGAAAATCTGTTTTTTTGCTCCCTTGAAACAATATTTTTTTTTGTTTTTAGGAGCTCTTCTAAGTCATTAGATCTCCATCGACTACTTTAGGAGGAGCACTAGTTGGACGTGGCACAGATTCTACTCGACCATCCGGGTCGCAGCGAGCAGACATACCCCATGCAGAACCGACTCGGAGCACAGACACGACCACTCCATCTACCCGGCCAGTATGATGTTACTTATGCCATGAGTGGGGACATTATCGGCATCAGTGTCCCAGAGATCTGGCAAGCCTCAACCACAACCTTTATAGTTGCAGCTTCAGGCACAGCGTTCAGGGAGTTTCCATGGTAGGAACTCCAACTTCAGGAGGCAGTAGCAAAGACAGACACAGAGTGTTGCATGTTCCAGTATTGCACCAGTCAGACAGGGTCAGCTACACGTAGTGACCGAGGAGCAGACACGCTCAACAACTACTGTGGTGAAAGGTATGGTCTCAGTCTTAGGCCGACCTTTTCATGTTTTGTTTGATTCTGGAGCGACACATACTTTCCTTGCTTTTAGGCTACTAGCTTCTTTAGGTAGAGGCGCAGGAATTTTGTCTTCTCCATATCATATCAGTGTGCCAGGTGGCCATTTGTTCGTTATTTCCTTGATAGTCAAACACTTGCCGGTACTGATTGTCGGTCATGAGATGATCGCGGATTGTCTTACTCCTACATTTTGATGAGTTTGACTTGATTTTAGGCATGGATTGGTTATCAGCTCATCACACACTTGTTGATTTCTTTGAGAAGGACGGTTGTCTTCAGGATCCCAGATCTACCTGAGTTCACTTTTGAAGGTACCTTACATGACTCCAAAATGGAGTATATTACAGTGTTACGAGCTCAAAGACTTGTTGATTAGGGATGTGATTCATACCTTGCATTTGTTCGGGAGGTATCTGATCAGGAGACGATGGCACATGACATACGGGTAGTATTAGAATATAACTGTCAACCCCCTCAGATCTAGGTGCCCGTTTGCGCCACATTCACACTATTATATTTGCAACGATCTTACCAAGTATTAAAAATCAAGGATTTTTTCCGTACTGCCTTATAAACTTATATATTTTTCGGTAATAGTTGATGACTCATATGTATATCTATATAGTTATTAATCTCGTGTTATATAGAAAACTAAAATATGAAGTTTTATAATGAGGAAGATTTAGGTTTTGAACTTATTCTTGAATCTATTTAAATTCTTAAGTCTGGTGGGTAGTCTGTGGTCTTGGTCTTTGTATAACCTCACATTATGACTCTAAGGCATGAATAATGCCTTAGGGTTGGGGTGCCTCCGTAGGCATACGGTGTTGTATAATGCATCCTAACTAAGTTCCCAACACGTCTACAAGCTTACAGGGATTTTGAATCCAATTATAGTCGCTTCTCAACAACTCAACTTTGATTGTAACTCCTCCAAACCTCAACTATAATTGTCTCAGGTGTAACGCTAGATGACCTAGATGTAGACATGGATGATTTGGATGTAGTATCGCCAAGTCTGCTGACAAAAAGTAACTAAAACTCAAGCGGTGAGGTAGCCTCATAAGGGCTCTTCCGTCTCACCCTCTAATTGGAAGTACGGTTCGATAGAGGAAAAGGTCTACTCCAAAACTATGCCCCAGAGATGGGTGAGAGAGACTCTCCAGAAAAGTCATTCTAGAAAAAAATAGCCCGACTAGTATTGGCAGATGAGCTAGTACGAAAAACTAAAATTGAGGATCCCCCGCATGGGTATCCTAAAACAAAGGGTCAGCGGAACTGATCAAAAGTCGGGATCCTAACGAGGCATAAAAACACTGCGAGCTCGCGTAAAAACTGTGAAAAGGACTGGGATCCTAGACCCGCACTTGACGGCTGCTGCCCTAACTGGGCTTCCTATCTCCCGCTCAGTTAAGGGTCACCGTGACCGGCACTATAACTAATATCACTGATTCATCATTCATTTTACCTATTCAATCTGTTCTCAATCTTTCATGTAGTTGGCGTACAAATCAAGATCTTTTGGTCGACGATCTTATTAATGAGGATCAATGGATAGTAAGGTGTATTAACTAATTAATTCACGAGAATTATTAGTTTTTTATAACCGTTGGGTCTCATTTCTACAGTCAAGAGATTAGAAACTACTTAGATCTAAGATGAACATTAATATTGAAAATCCAGCTTTTCTTATTTCGTCATGATATTTTGAGTTGCTCATCTAGTCTACATTTATTCTTAACTTGCCTACTACTTTACTTTTAACTTTATTGTCAAATGCTAGATTCAAAATAGTAAACAAAAAAAGAATTTATAACTACATCGTTAATAGTGGCTGTAGATAATATTATTGTTGCGATATTCTGTATTAGTTATTTCCTCTGTCTTGTTTATGTTATTTATCCATAGAGCTTTTATCCTATATAAGAGAGCTCTAAGGCTGAGAATAAATTATCTTTTCATTCTGTAATTCCACATGGTATCAGAGCGACGGTCCTAGACCGGAGCCTGTGCCCTAAATCCGTTCCCCTACCAAAAGCCCCCGCCGCCGCCGACGGTCTTGAGCCCTAGCGCCGTCACCGATGTGCTCCTTCCCCCTCGTGCTCCTTCAGCGCCCACCCGCGCTCCCTCGTATGCGCTCCATCGCCTGCAGTCCCGTGCGTGGCCGGTTGCCCAATCGTGCGACTGCATCAGGGACAACAGATTCCCTTCGCGCAAATCTTGTGTCCCACGGCTGTGCCCTAAGTGCGCACATCCCTCGGCGTTGAGGAAGGTTACAGCCTAGGTCTTCAGAGACACTTTCGTGATATGGAAGGGATTGTGGTATGAGTGTACACCCACAATCACCTTCACATTTGTCCGCGTAGACATTCTTGTCAACAACATGTAACCCCAGTCTATAGAAAAGTGGTGTTGTCATGTCGGACAACAAGACAGATGTTCCATCCCTCGGTGCCTTCAAAGGTCTAGCACCCATGGTGAAGATGGATGGAACGAACTATGAACTGTGGGCTATGCAGTTCATGAGTTTGATGCAGTGCAATGGCAAGAAACATATCCTCACACAAGAGGAACCTGTTGACAAGACTGGGGTTAATGCCTCATGGGAGGCAGACGATGCCTATGCACGTGTGTGGCTATCTGGCACGGTATCCATGGAGATAGCCAATGACATCCTGAATCAGCCCACAACAAAGGATATGTGGGATATACTTGCTGCTATATATTCTCCTGCAAAGAACGAGTCAAGGATTCTACAGCTTCAGCACGACATCTTTACTTCGAAGCAGAATGGTCGTCCTCTTCATACCCTGTACACCTTTTTAAGGGGTATGTTTGAGAAGTTACATAGTTAATTCCATTGACATCTATCCCTGAGCAACTCAAAGCATATAGGGACTCAGTGATGACAGGAGTATTTCTAGCAGCACTTGATCATGAGTATGATGCAGTCAGAGCACAGATTCTTACAGAGGCCACCATACCTCCTATGGAGGAGGCATATCGTAGGTTGAGCAGGCTCTCCATATCTCCTGGTGGATCTCAGACATCCTCAGCCATGGTAGCATCCCGTGGTAGGGGAGTATGCTCACAGTTTCGAGGCCGAGGTGGCCGTGGCAGGGGAGGGGGTAGTCGACACCCTAGGCAGCTATGTACTTTCTGCCGCAGAACATGTCATACTGAGGAAACATGTTATTCCAAGCATTGGTTTCCTACTACTACAGCTCGTGCTGTCGAACAGGCTCAGCAAGAAGGGAGCTCTTCTCATGTATCTGATCAGAGGTTTGATGATCTGGTGGCACGACTGAGAGAGATTATGCCGAGTAATGAATCAGCGGGTTTTTCAGGATCCCCGGAGGTAGCTGCATCAGCCTCAGCATCCGCTTCATGTATAACATATGCTTTTACTAGTTGCTACAGGGCAGATTTATCAGAGTGGATCATGGATTCAGGAGCATCTCACCATCTACATGGTGACAGAAGTCAGTTAAAGTTCTTTCGTTCGTCTCAGAAAGGATGATCAGTGGTGATAGCTGATGGGACACAATCTCCCATTACTGGCCAGGAGGAGGTGCATTTGACCCCTGCATTACGGCTCCAGAATGTCCTTTATGCTCCTGAATTTTCAATGAATTTACTTTCAATTAGTCAAATCACTAAAGATCTACATCGTCGTGCCATATTTGATCCATCTGCTCTTGTGTTTCAGGATATTCTCACGGGCAAGGTGATTGGATATGGCCGTGAGCAAGGGGGTCTCTACAGACTGGTTCATTCTCCTTATGTTGGTGCTGCTTTTCTTCATACTAGATCCGTTTCTCCTCACACATGGTATCTCCGGTTTGGTCATCTTCCTCTACAGAAGATGGTTCATCTTCTTCCTCAGATTTCTCCTCGTTCCACCTTTCAATGGGAGGCCTGCCAGCTTGGGAAACATCACCGGTCTTCTTTCCAGAGTCGTCAGGGTCCGAGTAGTCATGGTCTATTTGAGTTGCTTCATTTTGATATTTGGGGTCCGAGTCATGTCCCAGATCTTCAGGGACACAGATTTTATCTAGTTGCAGTAAATGAGTTTTCCAGATTGTCTTGGGTTTTTCTTCTTAAAAATAAGTCTGATGCCGGTCCTGTCATTCAATCCTTTATTAATGAAATAAAGAATATTTTCTCTGCTAAAGTTAAGTACATTCGGTCTGATAATTCTCTAGAATTTTGTAGTACTCAACTTTCTCAGTTCCTTAAGTCTCATGGGATTGTTCATCAGACGTCATGTGCATATACCTCTCAACAGAATGGAGTGGCTGAAAGAAAGCATCGCCACCTTTTGGATGTGACTAGAACTCTCTTGATTCTGAGCTGTGCTCATCATTCCTATTGGGGAGATGCGGTTCTAATTGTATGTTATCTAGTCAATCGTATGCCTTCATAAGTGTTGGGGGAAAAGATCCCGTTCTTGATTGCGTTTCTCGAGACGGATCTTTTCTCCCTTACACCGCGAGTTTTTGGGTCGGTCGCATTTGTCTATCAGTTCTCTCCTGGTCTTGACAAGCTCTCTCATAGAGCTGTTAAATGTGTGTTTGTGGGGTATTCCAAAACCCAAAAGGGATCGTTGTTTTGATCCGGTTCGGTGACGGTACTATGTCAATGCTGATGTCACCTTCTTTGAGTCCATCATGTATTTTTCTCCCACAGGTGACAGACTTACTCCTTCAGATAATGGAGAAGAGATCTACATGCCTCCTCCTCTATCATTAGGGTGCTCTCCTTCATTACCAACACCATCTTCTCCAGCATCACCTACATCACCACCACCACCACAGTCACCTGTGTTCTTTCCTTAGGTATACCAGAGACGACCCCCTGCTCCTGCGCCTCTTCCATCATCTGGCACGCCTGAGGTATGTACTGAGCATTTGAGTTCTACTAATGGCATAGGTGATTTGCATGTTCAGAATGAGGGTCAGGGCAGCGATGCTATCACTACTCCTCATGTTGATGTTTTAGATGTCCCTATTGCTCTTCGGCGGCATAAACATGCCAGGACGATGAATCCTAAATATGGGCTGGACTTTGGTTCTCATGCTTCCTTGGAGCGTTTGTCCAAGGATTTTCAGCACTTTGTGGTCGGCCTGTCAGATGTAGAGATACCAAGCTCTTATCAGGAGGCACTCAAGAGCAGTCAATGGTGTTTAGCGATGGAAGAAGAGATGGCAGCATTACGGTCGCGTGGTACGTGGAGTGTAGTCCTTCCTCCACCAGGTGCGTCCGTGGTTGGCAGTAAATGTTTCCACTTTTGTGTGTATCATACCGACAAATCCAATCCCCTCACCACTCCAACTGAGTTGAGCCAAGTGAAAGGTACAGGTGTCCAAGTTAGGTCATTATCAACAAAATCTGTGCATGTGCTCCGAACTACTCTACTTAGGCAGTCAATAATCCATTGAACCAAGTCTCACAATTCTCAAAGAATTAAGTCAACTAGACTTGAGGTACCTCAATTCCAGTTCCTTTAAGGTTCATGTGATTAGATAGATTTAAGGTCCAACCAAGCTCCAATCTTCATATTTCACTTAGACTAGTTCAATTATCAAACTCGATCCGAAAAATGCGAATTCTATGCAAATGCTATGTACAATGCAATGAAAAATCTAAAGTTGATGGTACAGTTGATAGATACAAGGCAAACTGGTTGCTCGTGGGTTCACTCAGACATATGGGGTGGAATATCAGGACACGTTTTCACCAGTTGCACGTCACTCTACCCTACGAATTCTTGTTACTGTTGTCGTGGTACGTGATTGGCCTCTTTTTCAGTTGGATGTCAAAAATGGCTTCTTGTATGGTGATTTGCAGGAGGAGGTATATATGCAGCAGCCACTGGGTTTGCTGCTGAGGGGGAGTCTAGTATGGTATGCCATCTTCATAAGGCTATATATGGCCTTAAGCAGAGTCCGAGGGCTTGGTTTCAGAAGCTCTCAGATTTGATTGAACAGAAGGGATTTGTTAGATCTACTGCAGATCATACTCTCTTTACAAAGAGAAGCCGCCAAGGTTGTGTGGTCATCTTGGTGTACGTGGATGACATTGTTATCACGGGCAGTGATGAACTTGGCATTCAAGCAGCGAATGATTTTCTTGGACAACAGTTTGTCACCAAGGATTTGGGGACGCTCTGCTACTTTCTTGGATCGGAATTTGCACGAAATCGGCAAGGTATGGTTATGACACGGAGAAAGTATGTTACTGATCTGTTATCTGAGACAGGGATGACAGGATGTAGACCAGCTACTACTCCTATGGATCCCAATGTCAAGCTTTATGATGATGGGTCTGATGAGGTGGACAAGAGACGATACAGAGAACTGGTGGGGAAGCTATTATATGTTACTATTACCAGGCCTGATATATTGTTTGTTGTGAGTAGGGTGAGTCAGTTCATGGAGCAACTTAGGCAGGTACACATGGATGCAGTTTTTATGATCCTGAGATATCTGAAGTCATCTCCAGGTGCAGGTCTTCTGTTTAGAAGAGATACTTCTCTCTCAGTTACAGGATGTGCGGATGCATACTATGCTGGGTGTCCTAGTGACAGAAAGTCCACTTCAGGCTTTATTGTGTTCGTTGGCAGTTCACCAGTGTCATGGAAGAGCAAGAAACAAACAGTGGTTGCTCGATCTAGTGCAGAATCAGAATATAGGGCAATGGCCCAAGGTAGTACTGAGATGATGTGGGTTAAATCAGTCTTGATTGATTTAACTATTGATGTTCATCTACCTATGCATCTTAAATGTGATAATCAGGCAGCTTTGTTTATAGCTAATAATCCAGCCTTTCATGAAAGAACAAAGCACATTGAAGTGGATTGTCACTATACTCGAGATCTGATCCGGAAGGGGCTCATTTCAACGTCGCACGTATCATCAGAAGATCAAGTCGCTGATATGTTTACAAAGGCTCTTGCTAGAGGTCCTTTTTCTCAATTGTTGTTCCAAGCTGAGCATGATAGATATATATGCTCCAGCTTGAGGGGGAGTGTTGCGATAATTTGTATTAGTTATTTCCTCTGTCTTGTTTATGTTATTTACCCATAGAGCTTTTCTCCTATATAAGAGAGCTCTAGGGCTGAGAATAAATTATCTTTTCATTCTCTAATTCCATAATTATAATAGTTAATAATTCTTTCTTATCTTCCTGTTTCAGTGAACAAACAAAATCAAGGACAATATTAGACGTTGGAATTTATAGGTCTTGTTAACATAATTTACGACAAGACTTAATTTTAAGAGGTCAGATTTCTCTTTAAGATAGTTCTTTTAATTTCTAGATGAGTAAAGATTGGACAATAACTTATATTATAATGAAATTAAGAAATTAAATTTCTCAATTTCGGATGAGCAGTTATATTAAATTACAATCAATTAAGATCATTTACAAGATTAGCACAGATTAGCAGAGAACAAAAAGTCTTAAAAATTTAAATTTAAATTTGGAAATATCCTCTTTCAACCTATGATATGTAGAGTACATGCATGATAAATTTACAATCAATTTCTGCTAACTAAAATGTTTCTCAGCATTTTTCCCAGATTGTAGGCAGTAATAAGTGCAAGCACGAGAAGACAACAAAGTGTACAATGCTGCTATCAAAATAGCAGAATAAATAAAACAAATGCCATTCACGGTTTGCCTTGTACATGGATACCTACACGATGAGCATATCTTAATGTCACGGGACGAAATATTGCTATATAATTTACTCTTTTTTGTGATGGTAATAGCAATCCTATCAGCAGCATATTATATATATGCTATTTAAAATAAAAAATAATAATTTTCATTTCAATTGGACAGAGCATCAAACAGTATCAAATTCAATTTTTTAATTGGAAATTTTGTTCTTTTAGCAATCCTTTAACGATAATCAGAATGAAACTTGCTAAGATTTAGAAATTAGTTTTGTATGATTTTAAAAATCCAAATTTTCAATATTTCAGGAAATTTATGGTGCAGAACACATACATGGCAGCAAGGGAAAGGGGTAGGGATTGTACCTTGTGGCCTTGACATGGAAGATATGTAGGATTTGGTCTGTAGCAGTAGCTTAATCAGCTGCTGAATTGGCAACTTTAGCTCCAATGGAGCACCAGAAGCTTGTGGGGAAGAGGAATAGCAGCTGGTGGAGGATTTCCAAAAGAAAAGCTCCAACACCTTCAGATTTTCTTGGAGATTGGTCTCCAAAGGCAATAACAGCTGCTTGAACAAGGGTTGAAGTTATTGCTATTGTAGGCGGACTTGTAGTGAAAGGAGGGAGGAAGTTGGGGCTCCATCAGCTGGAGGGAAGGGCTGCAACAACAGTACAAGAGGAGGGAAATTGGGGAGGGCTCCTCCTCTCACGGCTGGAATTAGAAGAGAAAAGAGAGGTATGGTTTTGGGTATTTTTAAGGAGGAGAATGAGACTTAATTAGATGGCAAGTGTATAGGCTATTAGGAGCCACTTGAAGGGACTAAAATATCCAAGTGGAAATATGGTAATTTCAAGTGGATGCTACTGGACAAATTCCAGCAGCAGTCTGATACTATAAAAAAAAGTTTTTTAACCCAAAATCTTTCTTTATCTGACTGTTGGAAAACGTGAATGAGATGATCTATTCCATAGCCCTAGGCTCTCTTATATAGGAGAGTAGCCTATGGGTAAATTACATAAAGAGAATAACAAGAAAATAAAATAACAAAGAGATACAAATAGCTTATATGCGTCAACACTCCCCCTCAAGATGGAGCATAGATATCAATCATGCTCAGCTTGGACGCACACTTCTGGAATGGGCCTCTAAGTAATGCCTTGGTGAAAATATCAGCAGTCTGATTCTCTGATGTGACGTGAGATGTAGCAATGAACCCCTTCTGAATCATGTCACGTATGTAGTGACAATCGACCTCAATATGCTTGGTCCTCTCATGAAAAGCTGGGTTATTTGCAATGAACAAGGCGGCCTGATTGTCACATTCCAACATCATAGGAAGAGGTATATCAAGACATAGATCTGCAAGTAAGGATTTCACCCACATCATTTATGTGCTAGCATGGGCCATAGCCCTATATTCTGATTCAGCACTGGATCTAGCTACTACTGTCTGCTTCTTGCTCTTCCACGAAACTATAGCATCTCCAACATAGACTGCAAACCCTGATGTTGACTTCATGTTCTTGGGGCATCCTGCATAGTCTGCATCCGCACATGCTGTGACAGAAACCTCCTTTCCTTTCTTAAATAGCAAGCCTGCACCTGGAGATGATTTTAAATATCTCAGAATCATGTGTATTGCATCCATATGGGCCTGACGTGGTTGCTCCATGAACTGGCTCACACGACTCACTGCAAACTGTATATCAGGTCTAGTGATCGTGACATACAGTAATTTGCCTACCAGTTCTCTGTACCTTCTCTTATCCACCTCTTCTGTGTCATCATCATACAACTTCATGCTAGGATCCATTGGTGTCGTAGCAGGTCGACACCCTAGCATACCTGTCTCACTCAGTAGATCTGTGACATACTTCCTCTGTGTCATGACTAGTCCATATGGATTTCTAGCAAATTCCAGCCCCAGAAAATATCTAAGGACTCCCAAGTCCTTGGTGACAAATTCGGTCCCCAGCCTTTCCTTTGCCTGCTTAATGCTTTGGTCATCATCACCTGTAATCAAGATATCATCAACATAAACCATGATTACAATGATACCTCTCGCCATCTTCTGCACGAACAAGGAATGATCAGCATTGGAGCGTTTATATCCTTGTTTCTCAAAGAGGTCTGAAAGCTTCTGAAACCATGCTCTAGGGCTCTGCTTAAGGCCATAGATGGCCTTATGTAATCTGCAAACCTTGGAACACTCCCCCTCAACAGCAAAACCAGGTGGTTGTTGCATATAGACTTCCTCCTGCAAGTCTCCATACAGAAATGCATTCTTCACATCCAGTTGATAGAGTGGCCAGTCTTTAGCAACCGCAACTGATAACAGGATCCGTAGAGTGGAATGACGTGCCACAGGAGAGAACGTGTCAAGGTAATCAACCCCATATGTCTGTGTGAAGCCTCTTGCAACTAGGCGTGCCTTGTACCTGTCAATGGAACCATCTGCATTGTGCTTAACTGTAAACACCCACTTGCAACTCACCGGGCTAACACCTGGAGGTATAGGAACCAAACTCCAGGTTCCTCTAGACTGAAGTGCCGCCATCTCTTCTTCCATTGCTAGCCGCCATCTAGCATCCTGCAAAGCATCATGATGGTTCCGTGGAATGTCTGTAGATGAAAGTGCCAATGCAAACGTCCTGAAGTCTCCAGATAGCCTCTCAAAAGACACAGCTGCTGATAATGGATATTTGGCACAGCTCCTCTTCGGCTTGCGTAGAGCGATTGGAACCTCCAGATCATCTATGTTATCACCATGCTCCTGTAATGTATCCTGCTGAGAAATGTCGTCAGATCCACCAACATTAATATTTTCATTACATACCATAGGCGAGCTAGTTGACGGGTCAGGACCATGTGCTGGAGGAGGCCTGCGGGTGTAATGAAATGGTAGCGGGGATACTAGTGATGATGGTGGTGGTGGTGGTGGTGGTGGTGGCTGTTGCGGTGGTGGTGACTGTGGCAATGGTGATGGTGGTTCCATGAATACGGCATCTGGATATATGGGTGGTAGCTGCATGTGGCCGGAATCTGAAAAATACATAACAGATTCAAAAAATGTAACATCTGCACTGATCATATACCGCCGACGCATAGGATCAAAACACTTGTACCCCTTTTGAATTCTGGGGTACCCCACAAAGATACACTTGACAGCCCTAGGAGAGAGCTTGTCAGTACCAGGCGACAACTGGTGAACAAATGCAACTGACCCAAACACACGAGGGGTAAGACTGAACAGATCCTTGTCAGGATAAATGAGTGAAAAAGGAATTTGTTCATTCAAAACAGACGAAGGCATACGATTGATAAGGTAACATGCAGTAAGGACTGCATCACCCCAGTAGGAGAACGGAACATGACTCTGAATAAGAAGAGACCTTGTGACATCAAGTAGGTGACGGTGCTTTCTTTCAGCAACCCCATTCTGTTGAGAGGTATGAGCGCAAGATGTTTGGTGAATAATTCCTTTTGAAGAATAGTAATTGGCTAGAATGTTGGTGCACAACTCTAAGGCATTATCACTTCTCACAATTTTGACAGATGTGGAAAAAACATTTTGAATTTCATTCAGGAAGTGGATAACAATATTTCCTGCTTAAGACTTATTTTTCATTAGAAACACCCATGATGCTCTAGAAAAATCATCCACAAAAACAATATAAAACCTGTGTCCCTGATGATCGGGAACACGACTCGGACCCCAGACATCGACATGAAACAACTCGAACTTGGAGTTACTACTCCGACCTTGACTACTGGGAAAAGACGACCTGTGATGCTTTCCCAACTGACACGCCTCACACTGGATAGGTGTGTGAGAGACACCATAAGGTAGAACTAGACGCAACTTCTGAAGCGGTAAATGACCAAAACGCAAATGCCACAGGAGAGGAGATACTCGTTCAGCGGGAGAAGATGTGATTCCGGCAAACGGGGTCTGGTTCAGACGATAAAGGCCTCCTTGCTCATAGCCATGACCAATCACGTTGCCCGTACGGATGTCCTGAAAAATCAACGAAGATGAATCAAAAATAGCTCGACAGTGGAGATCCTTCGTAATCTGACTAATTGACAACAAATTCATAGAAAAATGTGGTGCATGTAGGACATTCTTGAGCTGCATAGACGACGTCAGTCTAATCTCCCCCTGACCCGTAATAGGAGAATGCGTGCCATTGGCAATAACTATTGTCCGTCCTGGAGGAATCTGAGTGTATCCTGTAAGTAGACTCTGGTCGCCACATAAATGATGTGTAGCGCCCGAGTCCATGATCCATGGCAATGTATCAGATCTACTACTGTGGAGTGCAAGTGTACTACCTGAAGTACTAGTGGAGCAGAAGCAGAAGCAGCAGCATCAGTATGACTCTCTGTAGTCGGTGCTGGACCAGATGGTGGGATAATACCCTTGAGGCGGGCAACCAGGTCATCAAATCGTTGATCCAGTATAGAAGCAGACGGGGGCTCTATCTGCTCAGCGGCTCGTGCAGATGCGGGGAATCCATGCTTCGAGTAGCATGTGTCTTCAGTATGTCCGACCCGGTGACAATATGAGCATGTTGGCCTAGTGCGGCCACCCCTTCCACGAGGGGTACGTCCACGGCCTTGATGATGAAAACCGCGGCCTCTGTTGGCCGCCATAGCTGAGGGATTCTGATTCGCTGCTGCTGAAGGTACTGTGATCCTGCTCAGTCTGTGAAAAGCTTCCTCCATGGGAGGAATAGTCGAGTCTGCCAGAATCTGTGAACGTGCTGCCTCATACTCTGGGTCAAGTGCAGCGAGAAACACACCCACCATTGTCGCGTTCCTGTATGTCTTCTGCTGTTCTGGTGTGGCAGTAAGAGGCATGAAGCTATAGAGCTTCTCGAACATCCCTCTCAATGATGTATAGAGAGAATGTAAAGGACGACCGTTCTGCTTTATCGTGAATATATCATGTTGTAGTTGCAGGATTTTCGTCTCATTCTTTGCTTGAGAATACGTTGCTTCTAGGATATCCCACATGTCTTTGGCTGTAGGTTGATGTAGAATGTCATTGGTGATTTCAATAGCCAATGTGCCAGATAGCCACACCTTGGCATATGCATCATCGGCCTCCCATGAGGCATGAACTCCAGTCTTCTCTGCAGGCTCGGGCTCGGTAAGAATGTGCTTCTTACCTGTAGACTTCATCATACTCATGAACTGCATTGCCCACAGTTCATAGTTTGTACCATCCATCTTGACAATGGGCGTTGGACCACGAAATGCGCCCATAGACGGGATATCTGCCTTGCTTTCTGTCATACTGGAGATGGAAGACTGGAGTGACTGAGAGATGACAATCTTTGTCTACAATGACATAGACGGGATTAGTTGCGTGTGTAGACGTCAAGCAACTAACCCCATGCATATCAAGATCTGTGCCCTAGTGTTTTGGGGCTTAGGGCACGCAGGCACGTGCAAGACGCACGTGCACACACAACGAGATGCGCACAATCAGGCTGATGCAGGCGCTACAGAGGTGCGACGCGCACTGTTGCTGGAGGCCCGCTAGGCGCTGGGTGCGCGCTGGATGCGCCGCGCTAGGCGCTGGATGCGCGCGAGACGCACAGGCGCACAGTAGCGCTGCGCGCGAGATGCGCGTAGGATGCGCGCGAGATGCGTTTGCGCGCAAGATGCGCTATGCGCAGATGCACCACAGACGATCGGAGAAGTCGGCGATCGGATCGAAGAAGGAGCGGCGCCGAGAAGAGAGAAAGAGAAGAGAGGCCGGCGGGTGGGGCGGGTTAGGGTTAGGGTTTCGAGAACTCCGGTCTAGGACCGTCGCTCTGATACCATGTTGGAAAACGTGAATAAGATGATCTATTCCATAGCCCTAGGCTCTCTTATATAGGAGAGTAGCCTATGGGTAAATTACATAAAGAGAATAACAAGAAAATAAAATAACAAAGAGATACAAATAGCTTATATGCGTCAACACTGACATTCTTAAAGTTATCTGTAATCGTACCTTGATTGTTGGAATTCGACGTAATATCTCGGTTTAATCGTCTCTGAACGACGATCAAAATGAATATAATATTGATATACTTTTGATCGGGTTTGATACCCGAAATTTTTGAGATACGGTTTCGCTTTGTGGTTAAATTTTGTGATTATAAAAATATTAAACGATCTCCGATTGACGAACGATCGATTCCGTTGGTCTTATTTCGTCGAATCAGAGTTTATGGCAGTTTCAATTCGTTTCGCAGTTTCCGAATTTGCGTCACGATTTTTTCGAACACGCATTACAACGCGATCGGTTTTTGGTCGATTTCGCCCGAACAACATTTGATTCACGATCAATTAATCGTTTTAAGTCATTTAATGATGACTGACAACTTTATTGGGTTAAATGAACCTTAATTGAATCGGGTTTGGATTTATATGGATTCCTGATGTTACAAATATAAAAATCTTAAAGAGAATCTCATCCTCGAGACTCGAGTCAAGGTTCTTAAGTGTCTTGTTTAAATCTCATACAACAACAACAACAAAGCCTTTTCCCACAATTATATTGGGTGGGCTACATGGATTCTTCGCCTCTATTCAGATCTATCTTGGGTCAATCTCAAGCTTATATCCAAAAAACTAAGATCCCTTTGTATAGTATCTTTCCAACACTTCTTGGGCCATCCTCGTCTCCTCTTAGCCGGCTCAACATCCCAACACTCACATCTCCTAATCGGTGCGTCCGCTTATCTTCTTTGCAAATGACCAAACCATCTTAAGTGGTTTTCTCGCATCTTATCCTCGATCAGAGCTACACCAACTTTCTTTCTAATTGCGTCATTCTGAATCCGATCTTTACGTGTGTGTCCACACATCTACCATAGCATTTTCATTTCTGCTACAACTATTCTCTACACATGTATGTGGTTCACAGGCCAACATTCAGATCCATAGAGTATAGCATGTCTCACAACTGCTTTGTAAAATTTTCCTTCAATTTTTAAAGGAATTTTCTTATCACAGAGAACAACAGAAGCTCCTCTCCACTTTAGCCAGCCTGCATTTATTCTATTAGTAACATCTCCATCAATTTCCCTATCCTGTTCTAAAATAGATCCCAGATATAGAATCTCTCTTCTGAATGTTATTGTCACCAATCTTCACCTCAATTCCTTCACCATTGCTTCCATCAAAGGTGCACTCCATATATTCCATCTTAGCCCTACTTATATGAAATCCTTTAGTCTCCAATGCATGTCTCCAGACCTCAAGCTTCTCATTTACTCCATTTCTAGTCTTGTCAATCAACAAAATATCATCAGCAAATAATATACACCAAGGTAACTCATCCTGAATGTGACTTGTCAACTCGTCCATAATCAATGTAAAAAGAAATGGACTCAAAGTTGAACCTTGATGTAAACCAATGTTGATGTCAAAATAGTTAGTCTTCCCAGACGGGATACTTACACAAGATAAAGCCCCATCATACATGTCCTTTATGAGGTTAATGTATAGGATCGGTACTTGTCTCTTCTCCAAAACTCTCCACAATATCTCTTGTGGGACAGAATTATAAGCCTTCTCCAAATTAATAAAGATCATATGGAGGTTCATCCTTTTAGTTCTATAAATCTCCATTGTTCTCCTCAGCAAATGGATGGCTTCAATAGTAGAACGGCATGGCATGAATCTGAATATATTTTCTTTTACTTGTTTGAATCTCATATGACCATAAAAACCTCAAAGGATTTTGAACCCATAAAAATCTCAAAGAGAAAACAAGTCATATATTTTAACACATATCTAATTATAAAAACTTGTTTTGCTTATTACCTTAAAAAGTGGGGATTCAAACCAGATCAAAAGTATATCAATATTATATTCACATCGATTGTCATTTAGAGATGATCAAATCGAGATATTTTGCATCGAAAATGGAAACTCGAGGTGCGAATACAACTTTAAATATGACAAAATAAGCAAATTTAAAAAAATAATAAATAAAAATAAAATTTTCCTGCTAATCTACACATACGTTCTGTCAAAAAAATAAAATAAATTGAAAGTTTTATATGCAATATAAGAATTATGATGACATCATAGATAATGTCATCATGAGATATCTATATGATGTCATTAATAAAATTTAAAAAAAGGGACTGGAGGAAGGTTCTAAGAACCTTCCCCACTCCCTCTCTTTCTCTCCTATAAATCCCCAGCTGTGGGATCCCCTTTCCTTTTATTTTCCTATGTCCTTCCCCCTTTCATCCTCTCTTTTTCCTTAAAATCCACCCGAGCACTAAGTTTCCTCTCAACTTCAAATGAAATTTGTTGCTGGAAACCCTCTCCAGCAGCTATAGAAGATCTCTACTGTTCTCTACATCCACATCTAAGATTGCAGGATTCCCTATTGCAAGTTTTCGCCATTTTAGACTGCTGGCCAGCAACCTTTTCTGTACAACTGGAGTTGCCTTGAAGCCCTCTTGCATGTAAAATCATCTCCAAACTTGGAGAAATCACAGGTACAACTCTAAGCCTTCTATTTGATGCCTTGCATACAATTAAAGCCTCTTCTTGCTACTACCATGTTCTTGTATAAGCTAAACTTTCCCTTTTTGTCATGCATGTAGGATTCTCTTCAACTTTGAAGAGATCAAATGTGCAATTCCCTTTTCTCCCTCCTTGCTGCCATGCATATGCAATTTTACCTTCTCTTTTGTTGCCATTTAGGTGGTGTTTACAGACTTTATTTATAACCTCAAGTCCAGATTTTGTTTCTACTAAATTAGAAACTCATGTTTCTGTCAGTGTACAGTCTGGACCGAATTTCAATATCAACATCACAAAAAAATTATTTCCTATAGTGGCCTCAGCTTGCATCTCTCCCTTCATCATGCTAGTTCTAATATTCCGATTGCTCATGATCCCTAAAATGCTGAAAAAATATGATTACTACTCAGGAAATATAGGCATTTGAGGACTGTTGCTCCTGTAATTGGTGGGGGTTGTTTGGAGAATACAACAATTGGTTCTTTATAGAACCACTACCAAAATAACCAAGATCTTTTATTGTAATTAGAACTGGAAAAATATAAATATATATAATAGTTGTTTTATGTCAATAAATTGAGAAGAATCGGGAGGCATCTAGGACTCTTAGTATTACCGTTAGTAATCCTTTAACATTTAGTCAAGAATTCTTTCTTTTGAATAAATATGCTTTAGCTTAATTGAAGAGTGCAGATGTCTTGAAGTTCATAGAGGTTCAGCCGTGTGAAACTAGACTCAAGCTTCTCGGGCAATTTAGTTGCTGATATGATCATTGAAACTATAAGATGAGGCACCCCTGTTTTGATTTAGCCTGGTGAAAAATGCAATGCTAATGTTTTTGGAAGCTTTGAAAAGTATGCATTTTATCGATCATATTTTCTATGGATTATATCTTAAAATTCAATAGAAAAGTCATGTACTCGTTCCAAGGATTTCTCATCTCTCATTAAAGGATTGCCTTATGATTCTGGGTAGATATGTGGTAGGAACTATGAGTGCGTTTGGTTGGTGGGTTTTCTGGGGGTTATCTGGGGGTGGGTAACCCGTTTTTGTTTTAGTGTGTTTGGTTGGTGGGTTAAGGGTTGGGAGGGTTTGTGTGATGTGATTGTATTGGAATTTGAAAAAGTTGATAATTATTATGATATGATTGTATTGAAAATTGAAAAAGTGGGTAGTTGTTATGATATGATTGTATTGAAGTTTGGAATAGTGAGTATAAGTTGAATATTTTATAATTTTTAGATGACATGATGGTATAATATATAATTTTTTTGATGGGAAATGAGTGGGTCCCATTAGTGGGTTAAAAATAGGGGTTTTGGGGGGTTACCCACCTAAAATGGGGGGTAACCCCCAATCCGAACGCCCCCTATGGGTTTTCCTCATTGATTCCTAATAAATTGTATAATTGTATAAATAGTAGTATGGGAATCATGACTTGAAGGAAGATTAGGTGTACGCATTACGACTATAGTCGATTATATGATCAGTGTAATCCTTTAGCTTGTTGATAGATGTTGACATGAATATATGATTTACATCAGTGATCGATTGAAATTATTGGAAATTAGTGATCAAGTGAAAAATGTTTGAAATCAGTAATCAAAATTACTGGAATCAATGGTCAAGTAAAAATGTAAAGAATTAGTGATAGTTGATAAATAAAGGTGCCGATCATGGTGACCCTTACACTAGATCTTGCGAAGGTGCGATGACCCTTAATTAGGAGGGAGATATGAAGTCCATTTCGGGATACAGCCGTCAAGTGCGCGGGTCTAGCATTCCAGTCCTTTCACGGTTTTTACACGAGCTCGTAGTATTTTTACATCTCGTTGGGATCCCGACTTTTGACTAGTTCTGCTGACCCTCTATTTTATGATACACATGCGGGGGATCATCGGCTTTAGTTTTTCGTATGAGCTCGTTTGTCTGTTTCCGGCCCGATCATTTTTTAGAGTGACTTTTCCGCAGAATCCCTCTCACCTGTCTCTAGGGCGTAGTTTTGGAGTAGTCATTTCCCTCTGTTGGACCGTACTTCCAATTAGAGGGCGAGATGGAAGAGCCCTTATGAGGCTACCTCACTGCTTGAGTTTTTTATTATTTTTTGTCAGCAGACTTGGAGATGTTACATCCAAATCATTCATGTCTACATCTAGGTCATCTAGGGTCACACTTGAGACAGTTGCAGTTGAGGCTTGGAGGAGTTACAATCAAAGTTGAGTTGGTTGGAAGTGACTATAATAAAATTTGATTCGAAATCCCTATAAGCTAATGGACGTGTTGGGAACTTAGTTAGGATGCATTATACAACACCGCATGCTTACGGAGGTACCCCAACCTTAAGGCACTTCCCATGTCTTAGAGTCATAGTGTGGGGTCGCACACTGACAAAGACCACAGTCTATCCACTAGACTTGAGAATTAAATAAATCAATAAACCTTTCCAATCTCACCTTTCCCATCGTTAAAATCCACAAACACGATATTTGAATAATATGAGAACACACACACACACTTATGAGCAATCAATTACAATATAAAAATATTTTATATGGGAAATGTTGGAATAAAGGGTAAACAGGGGGAGGTACATACAAGCCACTTGGAAACCTTTTTACATTGCAAGAAGAAATAAATTTTAGATGTTTCTTCATTTCTACTTATTTCTTTTGTATCCACATTAAATGCATGCTTATATTATAATATGAATTATGGGTGTATCAATGCTCGTTGACGTCTCTTCTTCCTAGCATGTTTTGGCAGGTAAGGAGCCTGTTGTACTATTGTAGTTGTTGATGACTTCTAGTTATTAGGTTTATACCTGACGGTACGTTTCTTTTGTTGCAGCTTTTGGTCAGTTATGTTGTAAACGTTTCTTTCACTTCTGTATATATATTTTGGGACACATGTATGAACTGTCAGCTTCTCTTTTACATGTATATATATTATGAAAATGAATGGAATAAAATTTTGGTAGCTCATGTCCTTTGTGAATGTGGATTGAATGTCAGAGTAACAGTAGCGCGAAAAATTTCCCCAAGATTTTCAATACTTGATGAGATCATTGCAAATATAATAGTGCGAATGCGGCGTAAACGAGCACATAGATCTTAGGGGGTTCACAGTTAAAAATATCAAATGATATCCGATGACTTGTTCAATGTGGGGTCTAATTGCATACTTCATAGGTGCTTATTATGTTAATGAATTCTACTTTCCTACATGTCTGATGATAGCAAGTGTTTTAACTGGAATTAGATATCAAATAATATATCATATAAATTCCTATCAACGTCCTAAAGAGTCCTAGTATGCTTTCCTACAAATTATATAGAATAAAATCTCGATTACTTTCATAATCTTTCAAGTTTCACGACTAGGTTTAATAGCATTCGTTGACTAGAATAACCATAATTTCAGGAACTTCATATTATTCTTGATACAAATACTTGTATAGATAAGATCCCATATCACTTATATTGCTAAGAATTTCTGAAGATAATTATTAAAATGATGAGCATCACCCTAAAAACTTAAAACAAATACATCATCCATAGAAGTCATTTTCACGATTTTCCAAACTTCTGATATTATCATTTCTTTAACAGATAGTATAAAGTAGGATGATAGAAAGTAGGATAACAGTACAAACAAAATCAAATCAAGAAAATAAAGGATTTACCTTTAGTATAAATAGGTATAAATATGTTACTATTAACGACTAAATAGAGTAACAGAACTTTACATATATTTATATACACAATTAAATTTATAATTTACACTTTTCCTCTCTCTAATACAAAACTGTGAACCCCCTCAGATTCGGGCGCTCATTTTCGCCGCATTCGCCTTATTTCATTCACATGACATCACACTAAATGAAATTTTGGGGAAAATTTTTTGCGTTGAAGGTACATATGACATTCACATTCATGTAACATTGTATCACCACAGAACAACACACTAACACGAGCCACCAACTTTTCTTTTCATTAATTTTCATATATAAATTTACAACATGTACATGAAGCTGACGTTACATTCACTTATCCCAACATCAGATTGAAGAGGAAATAACATCTATAATATAACAGTACAAAAGATGCAACAACAGAAGTTGAACCAAAAGAGATCGTACCGTCTAGTATATACACGATCTTCTGAAGTCATCAACAGCTACTGAGTAGCAAGTCCTTGCTTGCCAAAACATGTTAGAAAGAAGATGTATCAAGGAGCATTGGTACACCCATGATTCATATTATAAAATAAACAGGCATTTAATATGGATACAAAAGAAACAAGTAGAAAGGCATAATAATCAAAAGTTGTAACTACTTGTTTGAGAAAGAGGTTTTCATGGTACAATGATGTATGCTTAAAGTTTTCTCATTTCCACATGTATTTCACATAATTACATAGTAATTAATGACATACACAAAATTTCCGCAATTGCCTTATACCCTTATATTTTTCAGTAATATTTGATGACTCATATATATATATATATATATATACATATATTTATTAATCTTGTGTTATATAGAAAACTAAAATATAAAGTTTTATAATAGAGATGATTTAGTTTTTTAACTTATTCTTGATTCTATTTTAACTCTTAAGTTAGTGGATAGTCTGTGATCTTGGTCTTTGTATAACCTCACACTATGACTCTAAGATGTTAATAATACCTTAGGGTGGGGGTGCCTCCGTAGGCATGCGGTATTGTATAATGCATCCTAACTAAGTTCCCAACACGTCCACTAGCTTATGAGGATTTCGAATCCAATTTTAGTCACTTTCTACCAACTCAATTTTGATTGTAACTCCTCCAATGCTTAACTGTAACTGTCTCAGGTGTAACTCTAGACGACTTAGATGTAGATATAGATGATTTGGATGTATCACTAATTCTGTTGGTGAAAATAAACAAAATTCAAACGGTGAGGTAGCCTACAAAAGGGCTCTTCCGTCTTGCCCTCTACATGGAACTGTGGTACAAAAGGTCTATTGCAAACTATGCCCCAGTGACAGGTGAGAGACTCTCCAGAAAAGTCACTTTAGAAAAACGACCTGACTAGTAAGGGGCAAACGAGCTCGTATGAAAAACTAAAACCGAGGATCCCCCACATGGATATCCTAAAATAAAAGGGTCAGCGGAGATGGTCAAAAGTCGGGATCCCAACGAGGCGTAAAAACACTGCGAACTCGCATAAAAATCGTAGAAAGGGTTGGGATCCTAGACCCGCGCACTAGGCGGCCGCTGCCCAAACTGGGCTTCCTATCTCCCGCCTAGTTGAGGGTCACCGCACCCTGCACAGTCAGGAGTAAGGGTCACCCTGACCGACACCATTTATTTGTTATCACTTATTTGTCATTCCTTATTTGATTATTCACTTCTTTCATGATGTCTTGAATGCTTAACTTTACGGTTTCATGTCTTGTCATGATCATCGATATTAATCCCTTCTTATTGGATGATTATATCATAAAGATTATTAGTTATAAGAAATATGAATTTTCATAGATTGATAATTCTGACTGATGTTTTTAGTCCATTTTCCTCAGATTAAGACATCTTCCATGACTACTGAAGAGCTTCCTTTAAGAGTATCAGAAACAGAAATATCACGGAACTTGCCGGTAATGTAAGATGATTTGTTACTTTCTATTCCTTCTGAATCTTGTGAAAGTAAATTCACTTGATTTGGAGCATGACTTATGTTGCTTGTGTGTGTGTATCTATATATATAGCCCAAAAAGGTTTCGAAGGGTCTGAACTAGATACTTTAAAAGACTTGCTTACTAGTCCCATTCATGGAGAAGATAATGAGCTGATACCTGAAGAATTCCATTGGAACAAAGCATTATGGTTTGTGGTTGCTGCTCCTGGACGTCTGTCCATGGAAAGGAATAAACTTTAATGCCCTCAGATGGTGTGTCAAGAAGTAAATTTCTCTCATTACTAACATGTGGAGAACAAAGCCTGAGAATTTCAATTTTGTCAAAGAAAAGAGAATTTCTATTGTCTCTTGAGCTAGAATATCCTAAGTTGTACTTCCCATATCTCTACTTTTGTTAATATATATTGAACATCTGTAATTGTAAATGTGCGTACTGAACAACTTCCCAGAGAAACTACTGAGCCATTCATCCCTTAATTTGATACCATCATCCATCTTCTTTAAATGTTGAATTGTTCCCATTGGTTTGAATGGTTGGACGAATTATATCATATTTTCTTCTGCCTTTCCAACACATCAGTGCTCCTAGTTTGCTACAGAACTTGATAATAGCCTAGTTTTGAAATGGAAGGTTTAAGACATGAATGAAATCTTTCTCATATATTAAAGACATGGGTTTCTTCTTAAGAAGCGGTTGAAGCAATGAGGAAAGGTACACATGTGAATCTATGGGTGCTAAACTCTCAAAACATGTTGTAATAACACTAATCACTGTCCTTTGTACCCAAAGTATTGTATAGCACAGAAGTAAAAAAATGGTCTAAATTGAAATCCTTAAAATTATACAACAGTAACTTTTCTCCCCTCAATTTCACAAAGTTATATTTGCAATGATCTTATCAAGTATTGAAAATTGAGGATTTTTTTAAAACTTCTGGTCATTTTAATTGCAGCTGGTTATTATAGAAATCTGGAAAATAAAAATCATTAAAAGTTTAACTATAACTAAACCTTCTGGATTTTGAATATTTTTAAGTTGTTGCTTTTGTTCTGTGCAAAAAAAAGGAGTTTAGATTAAGTGATCCCCTACAGATTTGATAACTTAAAGTAATTATGATTGTCATATGCTGCTTCAAGAGAGAGGAAAAGTGTAAATTATAAATTTGATTGTATATATAAATATATGTAAAGTTCTGTTACTCTATTTAGTCGTTGACAGTAACATATTGATATTGATTTATACTAAAGGTAAATCCTTTATTTTCTTGATTTGAATTTGTTTGTACTGTTATCCTACTTTCTATCATCCTACTTTATACTATCTGTTAAAGAAATAATAATATCAGAAGTTTGGAAAATCGTGAAAATGACATCAATGGATGATATATTTGTTTTAAATTTTTTTAGGGTGATATGCTCATCATTTTAATAATTATCTTAAGAAATTCTTAGCAATACATGTGATATGGGATCTTATCTATAAAAGTATTTGTATCAAGAATGATATGAAGTTCATGGAATTATGTCTATTCTAGTCAACGAATGCTATTAAACCTAGTCATGAAACTTGTAAGATTATGAAAGTAATCGAGATCTTATTCTATACAATTTGTAGGAAAGCATACTACGACTCTTTAGGACGTTGATAGGAACTTATATGTTATATTATTTGATATCTAATTCCATATGTTAAGACACTTACTATCATCAGATATGTAGGAAAGTAGAATTCATTAACACAATATGCACCTGTGAAGTATGCAATTGGAACCCACATTGAACAAGTCATTGGAATCCTATATCTATGGGGATATGTGATTTTGCTTTCCTTGACAACAATGAAATGCAATCTTAAAACTAGAAATTGACCTACTAGAAATAATATTAAATTTTGTATTGGAAATGTGAATTTTCAATCTGTAATTAATGGCTGTTGTTTTAAATCATTATCAAAATCGTTATGGCCCCTCTAATCCCTTTTTTATGTAAAATTATATCAAGACAAGAATATATTCCCACGCATATGCTATTTTTAGTTAGTTTTCTATTAATCTTTTTTTGGTATATTCTAAAGTATATCATATATTGGATACGATCTATGACTCAACTTCTATTATCCTATTATTATAACTGTAGTAGGCTTGTAGATATTTCTATCAAGGAGACTTAAATATAGATCAGGTGCTACGGGATTCTAAGAGCCTTTTCAATGAAAATGACGAACATCCTTATATTACAAACAATATTATGAATCCTACTATTACGCTATATCACTTTAAATTTCTATGATTTGGAGACCTTAATAATGGATATTGATCAGTTCGATTTATATATCTAAGATTAACTATATTTATATTGACAAAGATATTGGATCTATCGTTCATATCATCAGGTTTAAGAAGAGTTAAGTGGTCAGGAAAGTAAAGATAGTAGTGAATCAATATGGACTGCTATAATTAATTGCGCCGGTCATAGTGACCTTTACACCTGACCGTGCGAGGGTGCGATGACTCTCAACTGGGCGGGAGATAGGAAGCCCAGTTAGGGCAGCGGACGCCAAGTGCACGGGTCTAGGATCCCAGACCCTTCGTCAGTTTTTACGCAAGCTCGTAGTATTTTTACGCCTCGTTGGGATCCCGACTTTGACTGGTTCCGCTGACCCTTTGTTTTAGGATACCCATGCGCGAGATCCTTGGTTTTCAGTTTTTCGTACGAGCTCGTTTGCCCGTTACCAGTCGAGCCTGTCTACAGTGACTTTTCTGGAGAGTCTCTCTCACCCTTCTCAAGGGCGTAGTTTTGGAGTAGACCTTTCCCTCTATTGGACCGCACTTCCAATTAGAGGGCGAGACAGAAGTGCCTTTTTGGAGGCTACCTTACCACTTGAGTTTTTGGTTACTTTCGCCAGCATGCTTAGCGATGCTACATCCGAATCATCCATGGCTACATCTAATCATCTAAGGTTACATCTGAGACAGTTGCAGTTGAGGTTTGGAGGAGTTACAATCAAAGTTGAGTTGGTAGAAAGTAACTAAAATTGGATTCGAAATTCCCATAAGCCAGTGAATGTGTTGGGAACTTAGTTAGGATGCATTATACAACATTACATGCCTACGGAGGCACCCCAACCCTAAGGCATTACTCACGTCTTGGACTCATAGTGTGAAGTTATACAAAGACCAAGACCACATACTATCCTTAAATTTAAGAGTTCAAATAGAATCAAGAATAAGTTAAAAATCTAAATCATACCCATTATAAAACTTCATATTTTGGTTTTCTATATACCATGAGATTAATAACTTTATATATATACATATGAGTCATCAACTATTACTGAAAAATATATATAAGGCTATAAGGCAATTACGGAAATTACGCGTATGTCATTAACTACTACGTAATAATGTGAAATACATGTGGGGAAAAACTTTAGACATACATCACTGTAGCATGAAAACCTCTTTCTCAAACGACCCGATTAGTATGAGCTAACGAGCTCGTATGAAAAACTAAAACGGAGGATCCCCTGCCTGGGTATCCTAAAACAGAGGGGTCAATGGATTGGTCGAAAATCGAAATCCCAACGAGGCATAAAAACACTGCGAGCTCGCGTAAAAATCGAAAAAGGACTGGGATCCTTGACCCGCGCACTAATCGGTTGCTGCCCTGACTGGGCTTCCTATCTCCTTCCCAGTTGAGGGTCACCGCACCCTTGCATGGTCAGGTGTAAGATCACCGTGACCAGCACTGGGAGTTATGAGTCGTTACTTATGCACGATCATCGTCACTTCTTGTCAACTTATCTCATTCCCGATTCTTTCTATGGTTAATAGTACATATCTAGCTCTCTCGATCCACTATGCTATTGATAGTGATTTAAAGGAAGATTTCACAAAGATAATCTAATTTAGTGGTCAGACTAGTGGAATAGAGTGATGTGAAGGAGACATATTCTCAGTTGTCGAAGCACGCAATAGGCTATGATTCCCCAAGATATCAGATGATACTATTAGGTACGATATTGCTACTAAATTTGAGTGTGAGATTGGGAAAGAAAATACTGGAGGTTAGGTGTTAGATTCAATAACTGTGAGAAGGATTCAACCAATGTGGTTGCTCCTTGGTTAAACTCTTTATTCCCTAATGAGATAATACCATTCAATTTGGTAGGTAATATCTATTATAAAACTCAGTTTGTTGTTTATTATGATTGTAACCTAGTGAAATGTCAATTTTGATATGCATAAAGATGCACATGTTTAGAAGTTGGAATACTCAAGTGGTTACTGCCATTGGTGTACTGTATATTCTTTTTCACGAACATTCAATGTAATACAATATCCATGTGCTCAGGTATGAGGAAAAGAATGTGCAATATATTGTAATTTAAAGTTTGAGCAAACTCACATTATAAATCAATTTAATTAAAATTTTAAACTTTTAATTTAGGTCCTAAACAGAGAATAGAATTCAATTTATATGCATGAATAAATAGAGAGTCTGTAACCACTTATAATCAATTAAAATTAAGCTTTAAATATTTTATAATCAATTTAAACAGTAACCACTTTATAATCAAATAAAACAAAATTTTAAATCATTTTAAAATCAATTTATATTTCTAAGCAGAGTACGCTTTAAATATTTTCAAATCAATTTATATATACCTTTATTGGTGCATGAATCTCTCTTCCTAACTAAATCTTGCTCCATGCATTTTATTGTTATTATTATTTTCACATGGCAACATATTTTAAAATAATTGAATAACAAATTTTAAGATATATAATGCATGTGAGAATCTGACTATACCTAAACCAGGAATCTAAATGAATCCAAAAGAAAACTCATACTAAAATAATTTATTTAGCAAATTTGGATCCTCACAATAGTATTGCCATCAAAATAAAATATAAGCACTTGAGAAAAACTATTTTCTGGATCTTAATTCACACCTTTATTTATTCTGAATTGAATATTGTAATGAACTCTGTTATATTGCATTTTAAAAATAACAAATACTCTCTCTATATATATATAAAAGCATGTAAGCACAATAACATGCTAACAAGATAACAAGAATTTCTTGAAGAGTAGCAAAGAAAAGGTTAAAGGTAGGACATGCATGGCACCAAAGAGGAGGGGATGGAATTGTACCTAGAGATCCCAACATATGGTGAATAAAATCTTCAAGTATGCAGGAGGTTTTTGCTTGATGAAGATGAGAAGTAGAGGGGGGTGTTTCCAGGAAAATTACAGATGCTGGAATTACAGTTGCTTGATAAAGAAGAGCTCTAGGAGCTTGATTGATTTCTGCATCAATTGGAGCAGGAAGGTTGCTGAACATCCAGCAAAGGCAGCAAGCAGCAGAGGACTTGGGAGGTCTTGGGGCCTTCTCGTTGGAATTTTAGGAAAGAGTTTGGGAGGAAAAGGAAAGAGGGCTTGAGGTTATTTATAAGAGAAGCATGTGCCTTGTTATTAGACATGTGGAGGAATGAAGAGATGGCTAAGTGGATGGAAAGGAAAATACATTTAAAGGCCATATGGCCCTGTTGTAGCTGTCTGCTACGACTGACAATAAAAAAATATTATGTAAATATATATTCTTTTTAAATTCTTCCTCATTTGAGATATTTAAAGTTAACCATTTATGCTCCTCGAGTGTCAGATTTCGATGCACAATATCTCGTTGTGATCATCTCTGAACGATGATCAATATGAGTACAATATTGATATACTTTTAATTGAGTTTGCATTCCTGAAATTTTCGAGATACGGTTTTGATTTCAGGTTAAATTTTGTGAAATTAAAATATGAAACGAACTCCGATTGACGAACGGTCGATTTCGTTGGTCTTGTTTTATCAAATCAAATTTATGATGTCTCGGTTTATTTTGTAGTTTCCGAATTTATGTCATGACTTTTTCGAGCACGCATTACAATGCAATTGATTTTTGGTCGATTTCACCTGAACGACTTTTGATTTACGATTAATTGATTGTTTAAGTTGTTTGGCATTGACCAATAACTTTATTGGGTTAATCGGACCCAAATCGGATCGGGTTTCGATTTTGGTTAAAATCTGGATATTAGAAATATAAAAACTTCAAAGGAAGTCTCGTCCTTGAGAGTCAAGTCAAGGTCACTAGGTGTCTTGTTTGGATTTCATATGGCCATAAAAACCTCAAAGGATTTTGAACCCATAAAAATCTCAAAGAAAAAACAAACCATATTCTTTAATATGCAAATAATTAAGTATGCTTGTTTTAATGATTACCTGAGAAAAGTTGCGGTTATTATGCCCGAATATCAGCTTCAGTCTCCCACGTCGCCTCTTCGAGCCATGTCAGTGCCACAACACCTTGATCAATGGAATCTCTTTGCTACAAAGCTTCACAGCGCTGTCAATTATCTATATTGGCCTCTCCTCATAAGGAAAGTCTGGCTCCACGTCTAAATTCTCGTTGCTGATGATGTGTCGAGGGTCGTTCACATACTTCCTCAGGTTGGATATGTGGATGACATCGTGGATGCCTGAAAGGTGTGGAGGATGAGCTACTCGGTAGGCAACCTTCCCCACACGAGCAAGAATCTCGAAAGTTCCAACATATCGTGGAGCCAACTTGCTACGAACATCAAATCTCTATATTCCCTTCATGAGAGATACAAGAAAAAATACTCAATCTCCAACCTATAATTACAGGAATGTTATTTATATGAGAGATTAAATTGAGTATAGATAAGTCATAATTGACTTGGAGGAAGAGAAAGAATTGGATTATCTGAAACTTTGAGTCTCTTCTCCGACGGTCTGCATAGTTCTTCTAGTGGCTTTGTGCCGTCAGAAGCCTCTGTCTCACAAGATCAACAACTCTTGTAGTCTCCTCTAGGAGATCTACGGAGTAAAGAGCATGATCACCTACATCATGCCAACTGAGAGGTGTGAGGCATCTCCGCCCGTATAGCGCTTCGAATGGTGCCATGCCGACACTGGAATGATAGTTGTTGTTGTTGTACGTGAATTCAACTAACGACAAATGGCCCTTCCAGGACTGTGCATGAATGTAGCAAATCCTCAAGTGTCTGAATGGTGCGCTCACTCTGACGTCGGTCTGCGGATGATATGCATAACTCATCTTTAGATCTATCTGTAGTGCTGACATGAACTTATGCCAATAATGTGACGTAAATCGTGAATCCTTGTCGGATACCACCTCTCGTGGTATACCGTGTAGCATGATGATATTATGCACATATAGCTTGGCCAATCTAGATGGAGTGTAAGTCGTATTCACAGGTATGAAATGGGCTGATTTGAAACCTTTCAACAATGACCCAAATGGAATTATGGCCACCTGGTGTCTTCGGCAATCCTGTGACAAATCCATAGAAATGCCCTCCCACTTCTACTCAGGAATGGAGAGAGACTGTAGTAATCCTGGTGGTCTCCTATATTCGGTCTTGATCATCTGACATGTCATGCATCTGCTAACATGTTGCGCCACATCGCGCTTCATCCCATCCCACCAGAAATGTCGATGCAGATCATGGTACGTCTTGGTACTACCCGGTGAATATATAATCGTAAATTGTGTGCCTCATCAAGAATATCTCTGCGCAACTGCTCGTCTTTGGGCATAACAACTCGACTTTCCTTCCATAAAATGGACTCTGTCACAACAAAATCATCAACCTCATTCTTGATGACATGTATGTATCTGTCTCGAATCCATGGATCTGTCTTCTGGCCTTCGATGATGCGATCCCACAAACTGCTGAATCGTGGAAGCACGACGGTAGAAATGAATGCGCTCACCTGAGGATGCCAATCAGTCAATGATGTGAGCATATCTCATGTATGTAGCCAGTTCGTTGTACCTCTGCACGAGCTCTCCTTCTAAGTGCATCTGCCATCACGTTTCCCTTACCGGGATGGTAAGAGATCGTGTAATCGTAATTCTTCAGTGTCTCGAGCCATCTGCGTTGCCTCATGTTCAGTTCCTTCTGGTCAAAGATGTACTTCAGACTCTTGTGATCTCTGAAGATCTCGAAGTTCATCCCATATAAATAGTGGTGTCAAATCTTCAAGGAGAAGGCAATTATTGCCAACTCCAAGTTGTGTGTGGGGTAGTTCTGCTCATGCGGTTGCAACTATCATGATGTATAATCAATCACATGGCCTCTCTGCATCAATACCGCTCCTAGACCTTCTCCAGATGCATCAGTGTATACTGCATAGTCCTGAATGCCTGAATGAAGATCAAGGATAGGCACTGTAGTCAATCTCTCCTTCAGTGTCCTGAAAGCCTGCTCACAAGAGTCATCCCAAATGAATGCCTCAATCATGTCAAAGGGCGAACAATGCATGAAAATCGACTGACAAAGCGTCTGTAATAGCTCGCTAATTCGAGGAAGCTTCTAATCTGAGTAACTATCACGGGCTGCTCCCAAGACATAACTGCCTCAATCTTCGTATGATCAATTGCGATACCTGCTCCAGAAATGACATGCCCTAGAAATGAGACCTGGGATAATCAGAACTCACACTTTCTCAACTTGGCATATAGCTTGTGCTCCAGCAATGTATCCAAGAAAATTCGTAGATCATTTGCATGATCTCATTCATTCCGTGAGTATATGAGCACATCATCAATGAATACAACTACAAATTTGTCCAAATATGGACGGAAGATCCTATTCATCATGTCCATGAAAGCCGTAGGTGTATTGGTAAGCCCAAATGATATCACCACAAACTTCTAGTGCCATAGCAAGTCCTGAATGCTGTTTTCAGAATGTTTGCATCTCGAATCCTCAGCTGATGATAGCCTGATCGAAGGTCGATATTCGAAAATACTGAAGATCCTTGGAGTTGGTTGAACAAATCATCGATAAGCGGTAATGGATAACGGTTCTTCACCGTTCACTTGTTCATCTATCTGTAATCGATTCATAGTCTTATGGATCCATCCTTCTTCTTGACAACTAGAACCGGAGTACCCCAAGGTGAAGTGCTCGGTCTCACGAATCCCAAATCAAGAAATTCCTGCAACTGCACCTTCAGCTCTCTCAACTCAGCTGGAGCCATGCGATATGGTGTCATCAAGATCAGTTGTATCTCTGGTAGCAACGTGATCTCGAACTTGATCTCTCTTTTAGGAGGTAATCCTGGTAGCTCATCGGGAAACACATCTTGATATTATGATACTACTCTGATGTCTTGTGCCATCGGCTCCTGATCAGATACCTCCTGAACAAATGCAAGATAGGAATCACAACCTTGATCAACAAGTCACTGAGCTTGCAACACTGAAATGTAATCCATTATGGAGTCATATGATGTGCCCTCAAAAGTGAACTCAGGTAAACCTGGAAACATGAAGACAACTATCTTCCTAAAGCAATCAACAAGTGCATGATGACCTGATAACCTATCCATACACAAAATCAAGTCAAACTCATCAAACTGTAGTAGACAATCTACAATCATCTCATGATCGCCAATCAGAACTGGCAAGTGCCTGACTATCAAGAAAATGATGAACAATTAGCCACCTGACCCACAGATGTGATATGAAGAAGGTAGAGTCTCTGCGAATCTACCTAAAGAAGCTAGTAGCCTTGAAGCAAGGAAAGAATGTGTCGCTCCAGATTCAAATAAACCATGAAAAGATTGGCCCAAGAGTGAGATCATACCTTTCACCACAGTAGTTGTTGAGCATGCTTGCTTCTCAGTCACTGCGTGTAGCTAACCCTGTCTGGCTGGTGCAGTACTAGAACCATCTACACTTTGTGTCTGTCTCTGCTGCTGCCTCCTGAAGTTGGATCATTGAAACGAGGCTGTTGTACCTCGACTGACTGACGCTGGTCCTATCTGGTCCCATCCTGAGATGGATGGTATTTGAAATCTGATAGCTCGTCGAATCTCATCTCTATATCAGTTTGTCGGTCTGCAATCTCAGTCTGATGTGCTAAAATCTGGTCATGTTCGCCTCTCATAGCAGACTGCTGCTGTTGAAGGTCGGTGAGAGCGGTCAGTATACATTCCAACTGGTTAACCGTCTCTTGGCCTGGTCGGGATGACATGGCTCTGCATGAGAACATTTATTAGTCATAAATTTGTTGTTCGCAGATATTTATCATATATGTTTTTTCTCTTCTTGAGATATAATATGAAAATAAATGAAATTTATGACATTTGTGGTTATTGAATTTGAATGTCATATTTCCCTTCTCGGACTCACGACAAGTCGGAAGACTTTCACTATCCAAGTCTTAATGCGTTCGGAATTGTAATACTGCAAATATGCATATTGTGGTACCACGACTCTGATACCAAACTATGAACCCCTTGGGATATGAGTGCCCATTTATGCCACATTCGCATTATTTCATTTATATGACATCACATTAAGTGAAATTTTGGAGAAATTTTTTCGTGCTAAAGCTACATATGACATTCACATTCAAGTAACATTGTATCACCACAGAACAACATACCAACAACAGATACCAACTTTTCTTTTCATTAATTTTCATATATAAATTTACAATATGTACATGAAGCTGGCGGTACATTCACATATCCCAACATCAGACTGAAGAGGAAATAACATCTATAATATAACAGTACAAAAGCTACAACAAAAGAATCTGAACTAAAAGAGATTGTACTGTTTAGTATATTCACGATCTTCTGAAGTCATCAATAGTTGCAGAGCAGTAGGCTCCTTGCTTGCCAAAGCATGTTAAGAAGAAAAGGTATCAGTGAACGTTGTTACACCCATATGACATATTATAAAATAAGCAGGCATTTAATATGTATATAAAAGAAATCAGTAGAAAGGCAGAAACATCTAACTTGCAATGTAAAAAGATTTCTAAGTGGCTTGTATGTATCTCCCATGTTCATCCTTTATTCCAACATTTCCCATATAAAATATTTTCGTATTATAGTTGATTGCTCATAAGTGTATGCATGTGTGTATATATATGTATATATTCTCATATTATTCAGATATCACGTTTGTGGATTTTGATGATGTGAAATGTGAGATTGGAAAGGTTTATTGATTTATTTAATTCTTAAGTCTAGTGGATAGTATGTGGTCTTGGTCAGTGTGGAACCTCACACTATGACTCTAAGACGTGGGGAATGTCTCAGGGTTGGGGTGCCTCCATAGGCATGACGTATTGTATAATGCATCCTAAGTAAGTTCCTAACACGTCCACTAGCTTATAGGGATTTCGGATCAAATTTTATTATAGTCACTTTCAACCAACTCAACTTTAATTGTAACTCCTCCAAACCTCAACTACAACTGTCTCAGGTGTAACCTTAGATGACCTCGATGTAGACATGGATGATTTGGATGTAGCATTGCCAAGTCTGCTGGTGAAAAGTAACCAGAAACTCAAGCGGTGAGGTAGCCTTATAAGGGCTCTTCCATCTTGCCATCTAATTAGAAATGTGGTCCAATAGAGGGAAAGGTATGCTCCAAAACTATGCCCCAGAGACGGGTGAGAGAGACTCTCTGGAAAAGTCACTATAGAAAATGGCCCGACTAGTACGGGCTAACGAGTCATACGAAAAAGTAAAACGAGGATCCCACACTTAGGTATCCTAAAATAGAGGGGTCAGCGGATTGGTCAAAATTCGGGATCCCAACGAGGCGTAAAAACACTGTGAGCTCGCGTAAACATCGAAAAAGGAATGCGATCCTAGACCCACACACTAAGCGATTGTTGCTCTAACTGTGCTTCCTATCTCCCGCCCAGTTGAGGTCACAACTGCCCTCAGAAATATGAAGAACTACTGCAATAGCTGCTGTTGAGCAGCTATTATTCATGCAGCTGCTACTCCAAGAGGCTACCACATGTACACAAGTTCATCTACAGACCTTGGAAAATCCAAGTGGAACCATTTGCTACTTCTCCCAATTAAGACTCTGGCAAGTGACCTCCATTTTAGCAGATCTACCCCCTCTCCATTTGTTGTCATGCATGTAATTCTACACAAATTATAGTTCGATCTTTGGTATATGAGAAAGGAAAGTATCAATAATCCTTTTTGACCAAAGTGCTTAATCTAGATACTCTTGGTGTTCTTTATGGCACCATATATGATAAAAATATGTGAATAACACTTTTTATGACTAAATATGATTCTCATGCAGAGCCATGGCATCTCGACCAGGCCAAGAGACGACTGACCAGTCAACACACATACTTACTGCTCTTACCGATCTTCAGCAGCAACAGGTTGTTATGAGATATCAACAGGATCAGATTTTGGCTCAGCAGACAGAGATTGTTGACTGACAGATAGACATGGATCTCTGATACCAAATTGTGAACCCCCTAGGATCCGGGTGCCCGTTTACACTGCATTCGCATTATTTCAATAACATGACATTGCACTAAGTGAAATTTTGGGGGAAAATTTTTTCGCGATGAAACTACATATGACATTCACATCCAAGTAACATTGTGTCACCACAGAGCAACACATCAACAAGAGCCACCAACTTTTATTTTCTTTAATTTTCATATAAAAATTTACAACATGTGAATGAAGCTGAATTCACATATCCCAACATCAGAAGAGGAAATAACATGTATAATATAACAGTACAACAACTGCAATAAAGGAAGCTGAACCAAAAGAGATCGTACCATATAGTATATACATGATCTTTTGAAGTCATCAACAACTACTAAGCAGTAGGCTCCTTACCTGCCAAAACACGTTAGGAAGAAGCGAGTGTTGGTACACCCATTATTCATATTATAAAATAAGAAGGCATTTACAAAAGAAACAAATAGAAAGACATAACAATCAAAAGTTGCAACTACTTGCTTGAAAAAGAATTTTTCATGCTACAGTAATGTATGCTTAAAGTTTTCCCATTTCCACCTGTATTTCACATTATTACATAGTAGTTTATGACATACATAAAATTTCTGCAATTGCCTTATAGCCTTATATATTTTTTTGGTAATAGTTGATGACTCATATGTGTGTATATATACATATAGTTATTATTCTCATGTTATATAGAAAACTAAAATATGAAGTTTTATAATGAGGATGATTTATGTTTTTAACTTATTATTGATTCTACTTAAACTCTTAAGTTTAGTGGTGGATTCGGGTGCCCGTTTACGCCGCATTCGCACTATTTATTCACATTTTCATCGCATTAAGTTATTGAAATCAAGGAGAAATTTTTTTGTTGTTGTTACATATGACATTCAATATACATTCACAAAGGATATGCGCC
Organism: Ottelia alismoides; assembly: GCA_037367405.1. Lineage (NCBI taxonomy): Eukaryota > Viridiplantae > Streptophyta > Magnoliopsida > Alismatales > Hydrocharitaceae > Ottelia > Ottelia alismoides. Next base: position 45,961 of record JAZKJV010009546.1, read on the forward strand.
ATCAAAATTTTATTTCATTCATTTTCAAAATATATATACATTTACGAGAGAAGCCGACAATTCATACATGTGTCCCAAAATATATATACAAAAGAGCAAGAAACACTTATATGATAATTGACCAAAAACTGCAATAAAAGGAACGTACCGTCTGGTATAAACTCGATCACCAGAAGTCATAAATAGCTACTACAATGTTGCAGGATCCTTGCCTAGGGATGCAAACGGATATGGATATATCCGTATCCGATCCGTCGCCGTATCCATTTTATATAGATTTTGACATCCGTATCCGTTTTAAAATGGATACGGATATGGATATCGTTTTGATATCCGCAAACATCCGTATCCGTATCCGTATATCCGTTTTAGTACATAAATAAAGTCGTAGAATTATTTTTAACCATATATAACACAATTTTCTACCTCATTTTACCATATTTATATACTTTTTATCATACAAACACCTTTAGTAAATTAATATCATGTGTTTTCCATACAATTCTTATATATTTAAGTCGATTCTATAGAGTATTTCTAATATTACTCGTGTGCGATCAATATCCGTTTTACATCCGTATCTGTTTTTTAAGGATATGGTAAGATAGTTTTAATATCCGCTAATATCCGTATCTGCATCCGTATTCGTATTAAAAAACGGATAAGGATATGGTAATACCTATATCCGTATCCGTATCCGACGGTTTGCATCCCTATCCTTGCCTGCCAAAACATATTGGGAAGAGAGGGCGTCAGTGAGCGGTGGTACACCTATAATTCATATTATAAAATAAGCAACTATTTAATTTGGATAAAAAAGAAACAAGTAGAAAGGCATAACAATCAAAAGTTAAAACTACTTGTTTGAAAAAGAAGTTTCCATGCTATATTGATGGATGCTTCGAGTTTTTCCCCTTTACATCCCGTATGTCACATTATTATGTGCATAATTTCCGTAATTGTCTTATAGCCTTATATATTTTTATATAATAGTTGATGACTCATATCTATATATACATATAATTATTAATCTCTTGTTGTTTAGAAAACTTAAAATATGAGGTTTTATAGTGAGGATGATTTATGTTTTGAACTTATTCTTGAATCGATTTAAATTCTTAAGACTAGTGGGTAGTCTATGGTTTTGATCTTTATATAATCTCACACTGACTCTAAGTTATGAATAATGTCTTAAGGTTGGGGTGCCTCCGTAGGCATGCGGTGTTGTATAGTGCATCTTAGCTAACTTCCCAACATGTCCACTAACTTATAGGGATTTTTAATCCAATTCTATTAAAGTCATTTCCCACCAACTCAACTTTGATTGTAACTCCTCCAAACGTCAACTGCAACTGCTTTAGATGTAACTCTAGATGACCTATACGTAGAGATGTATGATTTGGATGTAGTATCGCCAAATCTGCTGGCGAAAAGCAACTAAAACTCAAGCGGTGAGGTAGCCTCATAAGGACTCTTCCGTCTCGCCCTCTAACTGGAAGTGCGGTCTAATAGAGGGAAATGTCTACTCCGAGACTACACCCCAGAGACGAGTGAGAGAGACTCTCCGTAGAAGTCACTCTAGAAAATGACTCGACTGGTAACGAGCAAACGAGGTCGTACGAAAAACTGAAAATCAAGAATCCCACACATGAGTGTCCTAAAAACAAAGGGTCAGCGGAGCTGGTCAAAACTTGGGATCCCAACGAGGCGTACAAACACTACGAGCTCACGTAAAAATCATTAAAGGGACTGAGATCCTAGCCCGCGCACTAAGCAGCCGCTGTCCTAACTAGACTTCCTATCTCCCACCCAGTTGAGAGTCACCGCGCTCTCGCATAGTCAGGTGTAAGGGTCACCATGAAAGTACAATTAACTGATATCACTTATTCATCATCATGTTTTCTTACATGATCACTCAGTTCTTTCTCAACCTCTTCTATGGTCAACTTAGGAATCCCGTTAACAACTTTATCAATAGTGATTTATACTTCAGGATCAATTGATGAGATTAATAGTCAAACAGAAATTTTTAGCTTGGTTTGATTATATTCGAGATATTTCTTTTTCAATATATATTATATATATTCACTCCTCAATCTTTTATTAATGCTATCTTAGGAATTTGTATAGAAGAATCCCTCTCTAAATCAGTACCTTATAAAAAAAATCCAACTTATCCATATTACAACCCTTCAAGATATTTGATAGCATGTGCAATTTCATGTGTAACTTCATCAGGTAAGAGTCACACCATTATGGATTTGCGATGGTGTACGTTGGGGCATTTTAATTTCTTTCTTCTTAATTATCAATGAAGGTGACTTGACTGTATTCAAAATATACAGACTTCATGTATACTTGCTACCATTATTATATCTCAATTTTTTTGATATTGCTAGGTAAAGCATAAAAATTTAAAGTTTTGTGAACTCTAATATGCATCCACCTATTTGTTCCTCAACTACTTCCAATCATTATCTGGAATGACTTAGTATTGTTATATAAGAATCAAAAGTGCTTTTTGTAATGAAACTATTCCTTTACAGGGAAAAATAATAGATTCTTTGCAGAATAAGATCTAGATCCACACTCTTACTAATCTATCGATCAATTTGATCTGGACACTTGGATGCATATTCAGGAGTACAAACAATTGACAATACTTAAATAAGTCCCTTCACTTTGCTCTATAGCCTCTTTCTTTTATAGAGTATAAAAAATTTATCACTAATTTTTATATTATATAACTTCTCTCGACCAAGCCTTACTCATGAGTTGAGAGTTTTGACCTCGACTTCACCAGCTCAATATAGTATACGTTAGTCATGGGTTTGGGGGTGTACTAACTCATATAAGTTCACTTAGTTCTGTTGCCTTGACTTCTTACTTCCCACCTCTTCTTCATCATACATGAATTCAGATTTTAATATGTGACAACGGACCCGGAACATACAAATGAAATGAGTCACAACTCCCTAATGAATGAAGCAAGGCACATAATGCCAATTGTAAGGATCAGAATCAAATGTTAGATGATGGCTCCCTATAGGTACTAGTGGAGTACTAACCTAGATATACTACAAAGCAATGCAATAAGATATGCACATCTTTACATGGGAAAACTTAATTACATGTATCATTTGACATGTGAGTAGGGGCATAGAGATGGTCTCAGTTCGGAACTTTGTATCTGTGCTTTCACTATAAAAAAAATGATGATTACATTCCATATAAACTAACTGGCAATACTTCCTAGGTCAAATAAATCTCACATGGTTTGTAATATACTAATCTTTGATCGAGTACAAGCACCAAATAAGGAGGTAAAACTGACTATCAATTGAAAATAAGTGATAAGCATCCATTTTCAATTTACGTCAGTGAAATTTCCTTATCAAAAAGTACCACCCGGACAACAATAAAGAAAAAGAAGTGAAATTTGTGCACATGCAAGGCAACAAGAGGAATTTGGAACAAGGATTTTACCTAAATTTCTTCAAGAAATTGAGATGAGTACGCATGCAGCTCCAGGAGCACTAGAAAAATCTACTTGAATCAACAATAGATATGTTTTCCTGTAGCAGTCATTCAATGAAGGAGCAAGGTTTGACACTGCAGGGGAAAATGAGAGGAATTTAAGGGAAAGGGGGATGGATTTGTTTAGAAATTGGGGCTTCTCGGCTGGTCTTCAGATCTACTTGGGATTAGTCTCCAGCCATAGCAAGAGCAGAAAATAGGGAAAGGCTTCAACGTTGGGGGGAAATGAGAAGAGCAAGAAAGGGTGAAGTTGTATTTATAAGAAGAGGGACTGTTACGTATCTGCGGAATGGAAGAAGAATGAGCCCATGTGAGGGATCCTACAGCTACGTAACTGTAGAAAGAAAATATATTTATTATATATATATATATATATATATTTAAAAAAGCTTCATTTTCTTTTATCTAAACTTGTTGTGAATATTAAAGTTATCTCGATTTTGCCTTGAATCTCCAATTTTGATGAATAGCATCTTATTTCGATCATATCTGAATGATGATCAAAATGAGTATAATATTGATATACTTCCTATCGGGTTTTGAATATTCAAATTTTTCGAGATACGGTTTTGATTTGGAGTTAAATTTTGCTATTTAGAAATACCAAATGATCTCGATTGATGAATAGTTGATTCTGTTGGTTTTGTTTCGTTGAATCGGATCTTATTACGGTCTCCGTTTGTTTTGCGGTTTCTGAATTTACATCACGCCTTTTTTGTAGCACGTATTACGATGCGATCGATTTTTGGTTGATTTCACCCGAACGACTTTTGATTCACGATTAATTGATCATTTTAGGTTATTTAGCATTGTCCAACAACTTTATTGGGTCAATTGGACCCTACTCAGGTCTGGTTTGGGTTTGTGCGTATCCGGATGTTACAAATAAAAATTTCTCCTTGATTTCAATAACTTAGTGCGATGAAAATGTGAATAAAATAGTGTGAATACGGCGTAAACGGGCACCCGGATCCGACAGGCATCACAGTTTGGTATTAGAGTCATGGTACCCCGATACGCACATTCGCAGTATTACAATACCGATCGCATTAATAGATACAATCTTCTGATTTGTCATGAGTCCGAGAAGAGAAATATGACATTCAAATTTAATAACCACAAATGTTACCAATTTCATTAATTTTCATATTATATCCCAAGAAGAGAAAAAGCATATATCATAAAATCTGCGAATGGCACTTTTTATGACTAAAAATGTTTCTCATGCGGAGTCATGCATCCAGACCAGGCCAGGAGATGACTGACTAGCTAGTACGCATACTGACCTCTCACTGACCTTCAACAGTAGCATGCTGCTATGAGAGATTAGCATGATCATATTTGGGCTCAGCAGACGGAGATTGCTGACAGACAGACAGACATGGAGCTCATATTTGAGGAGCTTCAAGATTCCACCTACCGTCCAACTCACGATGACACATGCCAGGACCAACGAAGTCGGTAGAGGTACAACAGCCTCACTTCGATGATCCACTTGAGGAGATACCAGAGCATGGAGCCGAGGATGGAGACTTTGACAGGGAGCAGGACCCTGTTGACTTTGCATACAAGGGTGTACACGAGTACTCCGTTATCCACATGCATCAGTCAGTCTGCACATCTTACCAGCAGGTAAATGTGCCCATGTTTGAGGGCACCGGTAGATCAGATGTTGCTAAGCAGTGGTTGAAGAGAGTGATGAAGGTGCTAAGGATGATTTGTGTGCCACGAGACAAGTGGTTGTCTTTCATGTACTCACTGACAGAATTCGCCGAGAGATGGTGGGATAGTGTAGTGTCTGAGTGGGCCGCGAGCCTACATGGGACGATTTTGAGACAAGATTCACGTCTCACTTCTTTTCTGCGAAGTGGAATGAGTCCCAGAATCGTTTGTTTGCAGAGCTTCGCCAGGGATGGATGACAGCTAGAGACTACTTCATCAGATACACCGAGATGCCTCAACATACACCAACAATTGTCGCATTTCCAGAGGAGAATCTGGAAAAATTCATCAGAAGAATGAGGCAAGAGGTGCAGGAGAAGCTGTCTGGATTACACATCACTTCCATCTCTGAGTCTACTGATGCAGCAGAGAAGTTCGAGGATCAGAGAGAGGCGCTTTGGGAGCTCGTCTAGAGCAACACATAGATCACAATGATCTTTTGGGCCGATTCGTCGACCATTTCAACAACAGAGGTCAACTAGGTGTTTCTGACCTACATGTTCGTCATTCTCAGGCAGTGCTCGCTCATCTCCATCGAATACTTTGGGAAGAGCACTAGATGGACGTGGCACAGATTCTGCTCGATCATCTGGGTCGCAACGAGCAGACAGTCCCCCAATAGGACCAGCTCAGAGCACAGACACGGCTACTCTACCTACCCGGGCAGTATGTTATTACATGTGCCATGAGTAGGAACATTACCGGCATCAGTGTCCCTAGAGATCTGGTGAGCCTCAGCCACGACCTTCACAGTCATAGCCTCAGGTACAACGTTCAGGGAGTTTACGTGGCAGGAAGTCCAACTTCAGGAGGCAGCAGCAGAGACAAACATAAAGTGTGGCTGGTTCTAGTTCCGCACCAGCTAGGCAGGGTCAGCTACACGCAGTGATCGAGGAGCAAGCATGTTCATCAACTACTATGGTGAAAGGTATGGTCTCAGTCTTGGACCAACCTTTCCATGTTTTATTTGATTCTGGAGCGACACATACTTTCCTTGCTTCGAAGCTACTAGCTTCTTTAGGTAGAGTCGTAGACTCTATTTTCTCCATATCACATCTGTAGGCCAGGTGGCCAGTTGTTCGTCATTTTTTTGATAGTCAGGCACTTGCCATTACAGATTGGTGGTCATGAGATGATTGCAGATTGTTTACTACTACAGCTTGATGAGTTTGACTTGATTCTAGGCATGGATTGGCTATCAGCTCATCATGCTCTTGTTGGTTTGTTGTTCTATGGTGATACAATATTACTTGAATGTGAATGTCATATGTAGCTTCAACGCAAAAAATTTCCCCCAAAATTTCACTTAGTGTGATGTCACATGAATGAAATAATGCGAATGCGGCATAAACGGGCACCCGAATCCGAGGGGATTCACAATAAACTAGCGAGTCTTGTACTTTCGGGTGGAAATCAAATCATGAGGGTTGCGCTTAGGGTTCAAGCATGCCTCGATCCTTTTCATCTATGGACATATGAGAAGCTTAACATACATTTGGCTCTGTCCTACAACACTCTTTTTCTTGACTATATGTTCTACCCCGTATATATTAACGTCGGGGGTTATCAAAAAAGTATGAACTTACGTAATTAGAACAATCCTCAAAGTCAACTAGAGTTAATTCAAAAGAGATTATAGGCAAACTCAATCGCTTACCACTTGGGGGAATGAGATGGTGTACAAGCTGCATCATCTCCACTGACTAGGAAAAAAAGACTGATGACTGAAAGCATGAGAATATTATAATAACTCATCCATGCTACCTTACACTTCCTTTCGCATCCCCAAACTTAATTGCTTATGCATTTAACATGACAGAGTTCCAGATTCAAATCAAATTGGTAGTTGTTCCTGTGGAAAGCATAAATCCCTGACTTATATATACCAGAGGGAAGTTCTGTAAAGAATAATAAACAATAGGTTAAGCAACTTATGTCCTGAATATTCTCTTTAATACATGTACATGTTAAAAAGAAAAATATAAAAATATCAAATGTGTCTATGAACATAATGCAATTTTGTTGCTCTTTTCGATGGTAAGGATCCTTTAGACTATTCTTGTTATAAATTATAGGTATTTTTACCCCCATGACTTTGAATAGTTTCATATTTATGTTCACAACCTTCGATAATCATGAATTACACCCAAAATCTGAAATAATCACTCCGTCTTACACCTATAACACTGCACTTTGTTATGTTAGTCCATTAACTCAACCATTCATGTGAGTTAATTTAACTACATCATATCCTAAGGTTGTTATTTACTCTTTTTTAGTTTTTTATTTTTAAGAGTCTTTTACATCATGAACCCTAAAAACTTTGTAAGTTACATTGTTGACCTTGTATACTTCATAATTATAACCTAAATCTCACAAATTTACTTCATTTAATACCACAAACCCTATTGTTAATTTGGCTATTCTTGAGTCAACATGCTGGGGTTAAAGTTGTGGTGGATTTTTCCTTCTCTCTCCTTCCTTCTCTCCTCTTCTTATTCTTTTTTCATCTCCTCTCCATTCTTGTAAACCCATTAGAGGTGGAAGCATGTCCAGCTCCTTTCCTCGCAGCTTGACGATAGAGGTAGGCTTGCTTTGCAGATTGAGGCAATATGGGGAAGGGAGATGACGATCTCGACTGTGTTAGGGAGAGGAGGTGAAGGTCGATGCAACATGGGGGGCAGGGTAGGAGTCTTGGATGGTGCTAGGAGGGGTGGAAGCGGCTTAGGGGAGAGGTGCTGAAGTCTAGATATCATGGGGGAGGCTGGGCAGAGATCATAGCGACATGGGGAGAGAAACTAGAGGTTTGGGCAACATGAGAGAGACCGTGAGGAGGTCAAGGTAGCGTGGAATGGATGGATGAGGGTTCATGGTGCTATTCTCCTCCCTTTGAGACGACAATGTAAAGGTTAACACCTATGCAAGGTTTTGGGTGCAATTCACGATTATCGAGGGCTATGAATGTAAACATGAAACTTTTTAGGATTATAGAAGTAAAAATTCATAAATTATATTGATACTTTCTATGGAAAAATTTCACTGAGCATGCTAAAACAGATGTTGTCTTAAAGGCCATTCCATTTTCAATTCATCGGATATGTTGAGACCATCACTAGAACTCATGAAAATTACTTTTTTCTAATATAATCATCATCATCACATATATTAAAAAATGGGATAGTTGATTCAACTACCACTTTAGTATGTGATTTTCCATATGCTCACTAGAATTATGCATCTTATTTTTTTTTTATTTTGGGGGCAAACTCCATCATTCGATCAATTTTCAAGATTTTTAATCTTGTATCATACAAATTTCTCTGAGACTCCAGAGAGAAAGTTGCATATGCAACTGTCTCATGCAACTATCTCAAATCGTGTGAAATCCTCTTTAATTTTGGTATATAAAACCTATCAGTATGAAGTACCCATCATTTTTGCATATTGGACAACATCGTTTACATCATTACCATAATATACATTTTTTAAATAATATATTCTTAAGTTCTGTGATATTTTTAAAGAACGCTTATTTCAACAATATTTGGTGGATTACGACAAAGCGAAGAAATGATCTCACCGAAATGTTTCACAAATATTTCTCTGAATTTAAATCGTGATTTCATACTATATCCTTCATAAGTAGCACATTTTTTAAATCTTAAAACGAACCCATTCACATGACAAAAGCACACGACCTGTATTTGTCATTATGAGTGCATTATGCAATATATAATCAACAAAAGTTAATTTAATAAAACATGATACTCAAATAGTAATTCAAAATGAGGTCCTCAATGCCAACATAAGATATCATTCTAACCCTAAGATATCATCGCACACCCTCATTCAACCTTAATTCAATAAAAAATCTAATTCAATACATAAGTGGAAATAATATAATATATCATGGGTTTGGGGAAGCTGCACCGAAGATAAGATGTAGCCAACAAGCTGCACCCGACCATTTTTTCATTGGTTTTTTGTGTTTTTGAAATGAAACCAAGGGAGGTTTAAATCATCATATATCACCATGGTCTGATGTCAAATTCAATTAAATTCAACATTTCTATCATCTCCATCAAGACTATCGCATTTTAACGGTCTCAGAATTGTTGAAATTGACCATATCTTGATAGGCATGTTAGGAATATTTGTTTTGCATGAAATTTGAAACATATATTCCACTCAATAAATTAAGTAAATACACATAACTTTTCTTCAAAAAAAATCAAAAATCAATAAGAAAAATGGGCAGGTGTAGCTGACGGCACCCCCTGGTGTAGCTTCTCTTTTCCCATATATCATTACTTTAAAGTCGGGAGAAGGATGTAGTAAAGGGGGTTAGTAACAGCAGTGACAATATCACGGGGGAGAGATCAAGAACCAAGGAGAGAACAAGGGTTGAGGAGGTGTGGGGAAAATTAACCTGGTATTACCAGGTGGTGCCACCACAAAATTTGTGGAATTTTAATTCTTTGTAAAATTAAAAGAAATAGGATATGGCCTCTAATGGGAAAAAAATTAATGTGAAAAATGTAGAGCTTGATAATCTTTACGTTTTCTAAGAATATCATATAAACAAATTCAACCAATTTCAAGAGATGGAATTTTTTTTAAAGGTGCTTTACAAGTATCAACTACATGTTCCTTTGGGACTTATTAATATTTTTCATTAATATTTTTCATTATTATTTTTCTAATACTATATGCATTATATATTATTATAGGAATACATCATATTAGACACGCTACCATATTTTTTTTATTTTAAGTTTTGTAGGATGCATGCTATAGAACATATATAAATGTGAATGCTAGTTAATTTTTCATTTGTTAAAAGGTTGTGTTTTTGTTTCTTTTTTGCAATTTTTTGTCTTTCCATTTTGTCAAAAAATATTACAAGATAAGTACACAAACTTAAAAGAAGTTTTAAAAAGATTAAAACATTTTCTAGATAAAGGTATGAGCTTCCAATACAAACACGTACGCACACACGTACCACACACATACACAATGGCTCTTTTCACCTTCAACATGTTTTATAAATTAAAAGGATTTTATGTGATAATCTTTAAAGGCTAGTAGAGTTAATTTAAAGCTTGTATGTAGTAGTTACGAGGTTTGAACGAGGCATACTAAGAATTAAGTTTGGGTTGATTTGGTGTATATACATCATGGCAATTTTGGATCAATTTTATATTTTCTGTCTATTTATTTGAGTAAATGAAAAAAGAATCAGGTAAAAGTATATTATAATGAAAAACATATAACATTTAAATATGCCTTTTATTTAGTACAACGATAAAGGTGTGTCCAAAAGGTCAAAACTCGCTCCTTAGACTTAAGCTTTTTTATCAAGAGATGAATTTTAGAGGTGAGTTTGCTTCATTTGGAGACCCTAAAAATAATTATAAGACCAGAGAAGATTTATATAGTCAGTGTTGGGGTTTCATTGTGATTATCTAGGACAATGTTATGTAATATTTTTATATTCTAAATTATTTTTATCTAGAGATGGAAAAATAATCATGTTAAAGTGATTATATAAAAAATTATCATGGTTGTAAAATGTATATATTATATATGTGTATGTATTTAGTGCACTTTGAGGCTATTTTGGGGGTTTTCTAGTTTTTCTTCATTATTTATTGTGAGGTCTTTGGATTTTGGTTCATAACTAATATTTACATCATATTTATTCTATTTTTTCATTATATATATAGTGTACAGCCTCCCTTTGGTTCTCCTTTGATTTCTTTTTGAATTTTTCTTCTTTCTATATATTTTTTAGGTCAGTGGAGGATTCTTATTTATGAGAACATGTGTACAAGAATGTATTATTATCATGTATTTGGATGCATTTGTTAAATATTTAAAGCCAAACGCAAGTATAAAGTGGATGGATGTTGGATTCATCTGTCCCTTATACTTGAACTTTCTTAGAACCTTAGTAAATACTTATTCACGTATTAAGGAAAAAAGAAATATTTTGCATGATTTTATTTTTCCAGCCACTTTATCAGAAAAAGTAAAAATAGTATTTAATCAAAACTTTTTTTAATGATTTGTTAGAATCCGATTAGAATTAGAATTTTAGACTCAACAACCCTCAAGTCATATAAATATTTACTAAGTTTCACATTAATAATCAACTTACATTTACTTCTTCATTTCTCACTCTCTTATAGATGTGAAGCAAAATGATATGTGTGTAATAGATGTTTTATCTTCTTACTCGAAAAGGTGGTCAAACCAATTAGACTAGCACCAATTGGTTTCTTTGTATAGGAACTCTTTCCTCAATGAGTGATGTATTTCGCTTTGAGTTCAAGTCTTTCAATGATAGAATGGGTTTGGAGAGTTGACCAATGTTTTGCACTGCATATTTTCATAGGGTTTAACTCTTTTCTCCATTGGATTAAGCAAAGCGACTTGGCAAGTTGTTCCCATATAGATGGTTGCATAATTACTAGGTATAGATTCTTTTCATGTTTGATTGTATGACTGCATGTTGAAAGACAATCACTCATCTGAAGCTTTTTTTTAATCCATGACTCCATCCTTAGGACATCCATGCATCAAGACAAACTTGGAGATATATCGATATATACAGTCTACATGTCCTGGCCATCTACTTGCATGGCAAAGCTACATACTATGTTTAGATTAAGATGATTCTTCGCATACCTTATTTAGGTTGAGATAAATATAAAGTGAGGAGTCTAGTTCGAAGCAATACGTAAGAGTTTTACGGATGAAGTTATTTATTTAGAATATAAATCGATTTTCAGCATAATAATCTCACAAAACTTGAAGACTTAAATTCTATGGCATCAAAAGTCCAACTTCCAATTTCTAATTAAGTTCTCGTGAATTTTAGGTAGAATAAGGACATGACCAAATCCATGGATCTTTCCCAATTAGACACATATATAGAAAATAGTTTTTACCTATAGTAGTTTCTAGACCTCAGAACCTTATATCTTATAAGAAAGTGCTAACAAAATTGAATACCTCTGATTCAATCAAGTTTCAAATTCAATTTATTTTAAAAGTTTTGATTTTGGAGTTGAAACAAATTTTGAACAAATTTACGAACGTAAATTTAAATTTGAACCATTTTGAGTTTTAAATAATCATATTTGTTCATTTTTTTAATTTGAAATTTAAAAGCTTACATAAACATTTTAATATAAAGAGAACTTTACTTTTAAAATTTTATTTCAATGTATTATTTTTTAGTATAAATAACTAAAATAAGAAGAAAACACTAAGATCATGGAAAATAGTCACCATATAATATATTATGATCTAAATTTATTTTTTTGTGATAAAAGGAATATACAAATCAAATATAATTATATAAAGCTTGTTTGAAAAAGAAGTTTTTAGCTAAAATATGAATATATTAAGATTGAAATTTAATGTTGAAGCAGGATAACATCAAGCTCCTATAGAAAAATAAAACAAATAGATATTACTATTTGAATTAACATGAACAACAATAAATATTCTAGCATGATAAAAATACTTAATGTATAGTGATGAGAATCAAAATCTAAAAACTAGTCATGAATCACATATGTTTTCGTTATATAAAGGAACACCATGCATGATTATGTGAAGAGCTTGTTTACTCAAATGATGATGGATGCCATCTTAATGATGATAGCTATCAACATGATTTCTCGTGTAAGGATAACCAATATAATGAGAAGACATATAAGGGATACCATGATAGACCATGAACCGTGATAAATCACGAGGAACTCAATATATTGCAATTATCATCTTCATATGCAAGGAGGGAAACTATCACCATCTACCTTTGGGGTTTGTTTGGTTGCTGGGTTGGAGTGGGTTGGGATAACTTGATTTGAATAGTAGTTGTTTGGGATGGTTATGAGGGTTGGAGAGGGTTGTAATAAGGAATGTGATGTCACTATGATTTGTAATGGATTTCCAACCCAAGAAAAGACGGGGGTAAACCAGGTTACCTCGGGGTAACCTGGTTACCAAACGAGTCCTTGGATTGATGGATCTTTAGGAAAGAATGTCAAATAGAAGGAAAATGTGGCACAAAAATGAGGAAATAGGGAAATTTATAATGGGTGGAGAATTGTGGTAAAAATCTATCACCATGAACCTTAAACACTTTGTTAGTTACCCCCATCGTTCCTATATACATCGTAATTATCATTTAAACCTACAAATTTACTCATGTTATACTAAACCATCGTAAGTTTTAACTTTATTGGAGTTAACAACATGGGTCCATCCCCCTGTCAATCTAAAGATAGGCACGCCACTTCCGCGTCCCCGCCATTGACGTCGCCTACAACCTCGCCTCCTCTGCCTTCTCTGCCCTCTCCTCGCTCTAGGTCCTCTCTCTCAATTGCAATGGGCTCACGAGATTTTTTCGCGTCCTTGGGATGATCCTCGAGCTTATTGAGTAGCCGACACGGTCGTCCTCGTCGAATTCCCACTCGCACCTCCTGTCGCTCTTCTCTTTCTTCTAGGGGTTGAGCAGCATTGACTCAAGCTCCCACTCACGTGAAATTCCTTTCCACCGTCACCCGCGGAAGCTTCCATCCCACCTTCTCTCCCACCTCGTTCATATTCTCTAATTTGCAGACACCCGTGGAACCTGCTTCTTCATCCCTTCCACACCATCTGTTCATCTCAGATCTGGAGACTGTTAAGAGAACATACTGGGATGCATTATGAGAGGCCCAAGGGTTTCCTTATATAGGAGAAGAACCCATTGGGCAAATTACAGAAAGAGGAAAAGAAAACTAGAAAATTACAAAAGATAATACTAAAAATAGTAACTATCTCAACATTCCCCCTCAATCTAGAGCGTAGATATCAATAAGACCCAACTTGGAACAACATCTTTGATAAGGTCCTCTCGCTAGAGCCTTTGTAAGTATATCTGTTATCTGGTCTCTAGAGTTGACATGCGAAGTAGTGATAATACCCTTCTGTATCATGTCACGAGTGTAGTGACAATCCACCTCTATGTGCTTCGTTCTCTCATGAAAGGCTAGCTTATTTGCAATGAAGAGAGCAGCTTGATTATCACATTGGAGGTGCATGGGAAGAGGCACTTTTAAAGTTAGGTCAGTAAAAACGGATCTGGCCCACATCATCTCTGTACTAGCCTATGCCATGGCCCTATATTCCGATTCAGCGCTTGATCTAGCAATCATAGTCTGCTTCTTACTCTTCCATGAAACAAGAGAGTTCCCTATGAATACAACAAAGCCAGATGTAGACTTTCTATCCTTTGAACACCCAGCATAATCTGCATCTGCACATGCTAACACTGAGAGAGATGTGCCTTTGCTGAAAAGAAGGCCAATACAAGGTGAAGTATTCAAGTATCTCAGAATCATATGGACTGCATCCATATGTGCTGGTCTGGGCTGCTCCGTAAACTGACTCACTTTGCTTACGGCAAATGCAATGTCGGGACTGGTAATAGTTACATATAGTAGCTTGCCAACAAGATCTATGTACCTTCTTTTGTCGGCATCCTCAGTATCATCATCATAAAACTTCATGCTTGGGTCAAGAAGAGTAGTGACATGTCTGCAATATGCCATGCATGTCTCTGAAAGAAGATCTATGACATACTTCCTCTGGGTCATTACAAGACCCCGTTGGTTTCTGGCAAACTCTATTCCAAGGAAGTAACGTAAATGTCCAAGGTCCTTGGTCACAAACTGCTGACCTAGGAAGTCCTTGGCACCCTGAATACCCTGCTCATCATCCCCTGTAATAATAATATCATCAACATAAACAAGAATGATTGTAGTACCTCTCTAGGTCTTCTGTATGAACAAGGAGTGATCAACAGTTGATCTCACAAACCCCTGCTGCTCTATCAAGTCCGATAGCTTTTGGAACCATGATTTTGGACTCTGCTTAAGGCCATAAATAGCCTTGTGTAACCTGGAAACCTTCTGACACTCCTCCTCAACAGCAACCCTAGGTGGCTGCTGCATGTAGACCTCCTCCTGTACATCACAATAGAGGAATGCATTCTTCCCATCAAGCTGATAAATAGGCCAATCTCGTGTTACAACAATAAGGAGAATATGTAGAGTAGAATGTCTGGCAACTAGGGAAAAAGTATCTTGATAGTCCACCCCATATGTCTGGGTGAACCCTCGTACCACAAGTCTCACCTTATAGTGATCCACACTGCCGTCAAGATCATCTGCCAAGTCCTGGGCCTGTATATTTCTCTCTTAAGAGGGTACCTGCTCCTCCTATCTAGAATAATGTTGTACAATTAATTCAATAGTGCCATCAGTAGCAACAATATTCTCATCACATACTTGAGGAGTGTTGGATGATGCGCAAGGCTTGTGAGCATTGCGAACAGAATGAGATCTGCAAGGAAAAACACGAGGCAATAAGTGAACCAACGGAGGAGGTGGTAAAGTTGGTGGAAGAGGAGGAGTAGTGAAGGTGAAGGACCAACTGTAGGAGGTGGTGGCATGTATATCTCATCATTATAGTCAGACGGAGTAAGTCTATCGCCTGTAGGAGCTACTCGATTCGATTGCGCGAGAAGGACGGCGGAGAAATCGGAGGATCTCGGCCGAGGGATTCGCGTCGATGGTTTCAGATTGGGAAAGGGGAAAGTGCAGCTAGGGAAGACGATGACCCCTGGGTCATCCAATCGGCCGATGATCGGATGGCCCAGACAGGGCCACGTGGCGACCGGATGATGAAGGGGTTGGTGCATGTGCTTAGCCCGTGCCAGGGAGGCACGTGCCTAGCACGTGCAGAAATTTTTTTTACAACAGAAACGATTAAAAAAATGCCAAAAACGGCGGACACGTGGCGGCTCCAGGAGTGGACACGTGTCAGCGCCACAAAAATCCACAAATATTTCTCTTAAAAAATCCAAAATAAATAGCATATGGCCTCTAATCGAAAAAATTCCTTACAAAAATTGCTCGTCTAGATGAGATCTACAACTTTCATGAAGACATCAAAATCAAAATCGATCAATTGCACCAAGTGATATTTTTGGGGTATCCCATGTACATAGAATACCGTGATTTTTGGTTTTATAATTTTTATGTCATTTTTAAAACAGATAAAAATCCAAAAAAAATACGATAAAATCAAAGATAAATATTTATACATTAATCTAATTTTTTTGGATTTTTATTAAGAAGAAATATGAAAAAGATACTTTTTGTACAGATAGTTAGTGAAGACTCAGACTCAATTTGTTTCTTTGATTTCAAGCTCAATATGGATTTGGATTTTTACGCATTTTAGTAAAACTTTAATCAAAGAAGACAAATGAAAAAGAAATAAACTAAAATAAGTTAAATATGTACATAAAATACTAGGTCAAAAATCGCTAAAATACAAAATGTACAAAAGAGGCACAAAACCCAACTTTCACATATGAGCTCCGATTCACTTGAACTTGGTCTTGTTTTGAAGGTAATTGAATGTACATTAGTCCAAAAAGTAGGATTAGAACGGAAGCTGGACGAGGAAGATATGAGGTTTTTAGTCCGGAAATCCTAGAACTAGGATTTGGGTTTTTGGTCCACTTGTTTGGATTAGTTAATTTTTTGTATTTTTCATTTATTCTTGTTAGTGATATGTACACAATGGAGGTGTTTTTGTGTCATTCGGAGTTAGCATGAATGAGTTAAAAATCCGAGAAGTTAGGCTATTTACAGGTCAAATTTGGATGAGATTTTTAGCTTCTTATTTTGTGCAGAAATTAGTGCTAAAATGCAATTCTTATCAAAACATGCATGAATGCTGATTATACAGAATAAATGAAGAAATGTTGATGATTTTGAGGGATTTGAGATTAATTAATTAGATTTAGAGCGATGAATCCGAGATTCATCAACCACGTTGGCGTCCACCGCCTCTTCGTTGAGGTGTACATCCTCTTGACTGGATCGCCCCACCTCGACCATGAGAAACGACCATCGTTGAGGAGTGCGAAGACATGGCTATTGAAGGGATGATGAGCCGACTGAGACAGCTATAGGCCTCCTCTATAGGGGGAATGGTTGCTCCAGTAAGAAGATGAGTACATGCATCATGATATTCTGTATCAAGTCCAATCATGAAAACTCCAACCATTATAGAGTTCCTATATATCTTCTATTGCTCAATACACGTCATAATGGGTATGTAGCTATGAAGCTTTTTAAACAAGCCATGCAGCGAAGAGTAGTAAACATGCAGAGGGCGACCATTCTGCTTAGTGTTGTAGATATCAAATTGTAGTTGAAGGATCTTGTCCTCGTTCTTCGCTTGTGCATGGGTAGATGCCAAAGTGTCCCACATTGCCTTGGCAGTGAATTGAGTTAGAATATCATTTACTTTTTTCTGTAGTAAGTGTCCCACAAAGCCAAACTCGCGCATACGCATCATCTTTCTTCCAAGAAGCATTTGCCCCAATCTTATTCGTTGGCTTTGGATCTGTGAAGATGTATTCCTTGTTGTTGCACTTCATGAGGGTGAGAAACTGCATGGACCATAACTCATAGTTGGTCCCATCCATCTTAGCGATGGGAGCCTGGTGCGGCTGATGGTGCAGGTGTGCGGCGTCGCTCGAAGATTGGAGCGGAGGGCCGCAGAGGGGGGGGTCACGGGTGGCCACGATTGCGGGGTGGAGGGCGGACTGGGGGTTGTCGTGCATGGGCGTGGGCAGCCGGGTGGAAGAGGAAGGTCGTTGGCGGTCTGGTGGGTGAAGGGGTGGAGGAGGTGGTGGCTCGGAGGTGGTGGCCAGGCCGTTGCTTGTTTATTTTTTATTTTTTTTTAAATTTTTTAAATTTTTGTTTTGTTGTGATATTTTTAAATATTATATTTTTTAAATTTTTTATTTTCTTAAATAGAAAATGAACAAGTGCAAATGAAAATATAAACAAATGCAAACATGATGGAGTAATGTGATCAATGCAAATATGAACAAATGAAGGTGACAAAGAGGTGACGATGTGAAGTGATAACCATGATATGATAAATAAGATGAAGGTGTGGTGATAATGAAGATGGTGGTAATGGTGATGATGTGATGGATAGAAAAATATGATGGTGGTGATGTGATAAAAAAATTTGCGAAAAATAATAACGATGACGAGATGAAAATAAACTTATCTACGATGGAAATGGTCGCCTATGGTGTGCTCACGAGAAGCACGATCCTCGCTCGAATCACCGGCAAGCAATGAGCTCGAGCAGCGTACGGAGGCGGCTGCGATGTTGGCCAAGAAGCCAATGGATCTCACCAAAGAAAGAGTTGTCATCGCTCAACCGCGGTTGCGTCGCTGTCACCAATTCAACTCCGAGAACTAGGCTCTCCTCACATAAAGATGGATCAAGTGCAAATTTAGGAGAATGAGATGTCTAAAAAGAGATAGAAAATGGAGGTTAGAATGGAGGTGGAGCAGAATGGAGGTTATTTAGATGGTGGAGTTGAATTAGAAGTTAGAAAAATGGTGGAATAATGTAGTTGAATGGGTGGTTATTGTAGAGAATGTAAATTAAATAAAATAAATAATAGAATTAAGTAGGCTACTAAAATACAATAAAATATAAAGAAGAAAAAATAGCAGGGAGTTTACGAAATAAGACAAACAACATGTACATTTTTTGTTAGCTTTTCTAATTTATATTTTTTGCCTTTTTAATAAGAGATATTTACAACAGAAAAATACAATAAAATACTAGAATCAAAATACAACACAATCATGATTTTTTAAGAATTTTGTAGTAATTAAAAAATAAATAAATAATGAAGAAAAAATGAGTATTTACATTATATACAATATACATCAAGGTCCCAAAACCCAAATTTTGCAAACAATATCCGATTTTAATGAAACCATATCATTTGAACTTTAAAAGTGAGTTTGGTGTATTTGGAGTTCATACAGAGCGGGAAATTGATCGGGAAGTTGGGGCTTTTTCTCTTTTGAGAATCTAGGAGCATTTATTTGTAGTGAAATTTGTTTTTTATTTTTCTATTTTTATATACACTTTTATGAACAAGTTAGAAAAAAATTAGCCAAAAAGGATTTGAAATGAAATTATTAAAAATACATGAAGTTTTGGGTTATTTATAGGTGAAAAACTCCTTTAATTTTGTGGCTTTTTATTGTTAATTTATTTTATACAATTTAATATACAATAATTAGTGTGTTTTATTTACAAGAGTCATTTTGTAAATTTGTTGATTTTATGGACATTTATCAGAGGATTTACTCAGGGATTTTGCTAAGACCAAGATATTGACATGATGAATTGTGGATTCATCACCCCCCTATACTTAAACTTTGCTTGTCCTCGGTAAATAAAGAATGAATAAGTTGGATTCACCCTTGACTGTGCATGTGAATACAAGACTTGATCCATTCAAGAACTCTCAATTTTAGAGATGCTAAAATTCTAAGCTGAACCAAGCTCTAGTCAAAAGGTATCCAATTTCCCTAATCATCATTCTCTCTTTGTATGTATATATAGTAGGGATATGACTTAAGCGTTGACCGTAGTTAACTAAATACGATATATAATTTGCACATGTTGTAGTATGTGTACTTAGCGAATCAGTCAGAACCGCGAGAAGATCTCTGTGAAGAGTGTCTCGACTTTACTTTATATCTCGGGCAAGTCCGGGGTCGAACACAAAGAGGCAAAGGAACAACGTCGGGTTAATTCAAAAACTTAGGATTAGGTTTCCACACGGATTTTTTTAATTTTTTATGCAAAATGAGTTCAAAATGCAATATAGGAGTGAATAAGATAATAAGAAAGCACACAACTAGGCTAAATTAATTTTAATAGGAAATTGATCAGATTGAGCCCAATTGTATTTTTTCTGGAATCCTAATCCAGAGATGAATACAAAACATTTTTTTTGAATTTTAGGAATTAAAATGCAACAATGAAAAATGCACACTTTTATGGGTTTTTTCACAATTTTTCACATAAACAGAACACAAAAATAATGAAAAAATTAGTGGAAATAAAACATGATGCAAGAATGTTACAATATTTTTTGGATTTTTTAACAAAATATGAATTTTTTTATAGATTTTTTAATGAAAACAGAGTGATAGTGAGTAAATAATTCCTAATAAATCCACAATAGCAATTTATCTAGAGTGCGAACTATCTCAAAATGCAATCCAGAAGAGTTCAAGTTTTGCAAAAAAGATGTATGTGGATTTAATTAAAAATCAAAAATCACTCTACAATTTATTTAAAGCACATGTTAAGTCTAATTAAGGTGAAATTTGAACAGTAATTAAAGCACACTTCAAGACATCATTCCTAATTTTTGTGAAATTGTTCGAGCAACTGTGAGTCAGATACGAATTTAATTCCTCAGATTGGGTAAAATATGTAGAACTTTAGTTAAACAATTTAAGTAATTACCCATTGCTCACAAAAATACAAATAAATAATCTGAATATAGACAATTAGTTGCATAAGATTATAATATTTTTCATTAGAATAAAAGATGTGAAATTGACGTCCAATTACCACATGAGCAGAGGGTTATACGTGCAAATTACGGAATCAACTTTAAACATAAAGCACACACAAGGACTGTTTTGTAAT
This sequence comes from Ottelia alismoides, assembly GCA_037367405.1. Taxonomy (NCBI): domain Eukaryota; kingdom Viridiplantae; phylum Streptophyta; class Magnoliopsida; order Alismatales; family Hydrocharitaceae; genus Ottelia; species Ottelia alismoides. The sequence continues at coordinate 66,847 of JAZKJV010009546.1, forward strand.
TACAGAAACTTATAAGGATATCGATGCAATTTGTATAAATAATAATAAATAAAAATTCAACCTTCTTCTTCGTCAGGAGGCGCACAGGGGGAGATTAGGGCGCGGGGAGAGCCGCCGGCGCACGGCGCGCGACAACGGCGAGGAGGGCCACGCGAAAGGCGCGATGCTAGAGAAGAGGGGCGGCGGCCTTGCGGGTGCGCCGCTTGAAGCAACGATTGATGGAGGTAGGGGGCGGGGCTGCAGGTGGGGATGGCGGTTGCACGTGGTCGTGCCTGGAGACCGACCGTCTGCTGGAGGTGGCGCAGCCGGGCGATGGGGCGGCAGGTGGCTGGCGGGAGAGTGGCGTGGGGGCCGACGATGGCTGGTGGTGCGGGGCTGCGGGTCGCGCCGGTGGTGGCAGGCGGCGGTGAGTGCTCCCCACCGCTGCTGCGGTTTTTTTTGAATTTTCCTGTTGTGATGTAATTTTTTTAAATTTAGTTTTTTTATTTTTTTTAGTTTTCTTAAACATGAAAAAAATGCAAATGAAAATGAAGGTGGACAATGGGTAGATGGATTTAGGGATGATAGGATGATGATGGTAGTGGTGATGAAAATGATATCATGGTGATGAAATGCAAAAGATAAAAAGATGTGGTGGGGAAGGTGGTGATGGAAATGATAAGTGATGATGTTGTGGTAATATAAAAATGATGGTGGTGACCAAGACAACAAGAAATAAAATATTAGATAAAATAAAATAACAAGAGAAATGAAAATAAATACTTACTTAAATCTTCATCGGATTAGCGAAGCAGCTACGCCGGACTCCTGTCATCGCCTCGATCCGATTGGTAAAATAAAAATGGAAGAAGCTATGCGAGCTCGATGTGAAGCTCGTGATGTGGAAATGGTGGTCGCCGCGGATGTTTCCTGAAGGAGGTCGTCGCTTGAGGAAGATGATAGACCGTTATCACCGATAAACCACTCCAAGCTCTCTCCTTTTTCTATTAGAATAGCAGACGCAAAAAAATGTGGATGTAGAGATGAATATAAAGAGAAAAGAAAGGGAGGTTAGATAGGTGGTGGAGTTGAATGGGAGGTTATAATATTGGTGGAGTTAAGGAGGTTGGATGAAGAATATAGAGTGGAATGGAGGTTATTAAAAAATGGTGGAGTTGAATGGAAGTTGGTGGTAGAAGAGAAGTTATTGTAGAGAATAGGAAATAAATAAATAAAATAAACCAGGCTACTAAAATACAATAAAAATAAAGAGAAGAAAAAGAGTGGAGAATTTACAAAAGAAGACAAACAACATGTACATTTTTTGTTTGCTTTTCTAATTTATATTTTTTTATCTTTTTAATAAGAGATATTTACAACAAAAAAATACAATAAAATACTAGAGTCAAAATACAACACCATCATGATTTTTTTGGTTTTTTAGTAATTAAAAGATAAAATAAAAAATGAATAAGAGTGAATATTTACATAATATACAATGTACATCGAGGTCCCAAGACCCAAATTTTGCAAACGAGCTCCAATTTTAATAAAATCACTTTCATTGGATATAGATAATTTTCGAACTTGAACATAAAAAGTAAAGTGAATTTGGGAATTTGGAGTTCACATGGAGCGGGAATTTGCCGGGAAGTTGGACTTTATGACATTTTCTCTTTGAGATCTAGGAGCATTTATTTAAGGTGGAATTTATTTTGTATTTTTGTATTTTTATATACATTTTTATGAACAAGTTAGAGAAAGAATTAACCAAAAAAGATTTGAAATAAAATTACTAAAATACATGAAGTTTTGGGCTATTTACAGGTGAAAAAAACTCCTTTAATTTTGCGGCTTTTTATGGTTAATTTATTTTGTACAATCTAATATATAATAATTTGTGTATTTTATTTACAAGAGTCATTTTGTTAATTTATTGATTTTATGGACATTTATTAGAAAATTTACTCAAGGATTTTGCTAAGATCAAGATATTGAGATGATGAATCGTGGATTCATCAGAGCCGAGCCCTTGAAGGTTCCGGATGAGAAGATGTAACCCTTGTTGCCTATCATGATGATAAAATAGCCAAATATCGGAATTCAACTAGGGAGTAGACCGATATAAATGCATCTACATAATCATACTAAGGATTACTTATACGTGTATATTCATACAACCATCCTTGATAATCCTCGTTACTTGATGGAAATCATGTATATGATACAAATCAATTCATATAACTACCTGCTGATGGGATCAAGGTTCACGGCAGGGCACGGATCCTGGAAGCAGGATTCTAAGCGCAGGAGCGCAGGGGTGCAGGGACCTGGGCACAAGATTCACAGGGACGCGCGCAGGGGCGCGAGCATCTGGGCACACAAAGGCGTAGGCGACTGGGCGCAAGGGCACAATGGCTGGACTGCGCAACGGTGCAGGTGCTGGGCAACTGGGAACGAGCGACAGGCATGCAAGGGTACAACAGCTGGGTGACTGGGCACGAGCGATGGGGCACGCAAGGCGTCTGGGCGTGGGCAACGCGCGATAGGGCACATGCGACAGGTAGCGCAAGGGCACAAACCTCTGGCGTGCGCGCGACTGGGCACGAGGCTAGACGTGGGGGGGGGGGTGCATGGGGCACGGTGTAGGGGCCGGGAGGCGCAGGGGCACGGTGGCCTGATGTGTGCACGACGTGGGGAGGGGGCGTCGGGGGTGGGCACGGGGGTCGGGGGTAGTGCAGGGATGGGAGAGGGCGCACGTGTCCAGTAGGGTAGGGTTAGGGTTAGGGATGCATACGGTAACTCTGGTATAGGACCGTCGCTCTGATACCATGTTAAGGGAACATACTAATATGCATTATGAGAGGCCCAAGGATTCCCTTATATAGGAGAAGAACACATTGGGAAAACTGCATAAAGAGGAAAAGAAAACTAGAAAATTACAAGAGATAATACTAAAAATAGTAACTATCTCAACAAAGACAGATGTGGGCTTCGATATCACCCCTTCACATAACGCCAGAAATTTCACCCATTCAACTGCTGATCCATCAGCCGATCACGATTCCGTTTCGTACCCAGATTCATCACATGCGCACTCATAAAGAACGGATCTGATTTTCAATGTTCAGATCCGATCTGTTACGGATTCCACACTCTCGTCATCTCCATCAGGCTCACATAGCAGCAGCTTATCCTTGGCGGTTTCCCCCTTCCCAATTTCCAACCCCACTCTAATTTAAACATCCATCGCATCACATGCTCCACGCATCTTTTATCTCTAATCTGTTTTCCAAATCAAGCTTTTGTTCTCATTCTCTTTACTGTTCCGAGTAGTGACTTCTTTATTCACAAATCCACGTATAATCAAGTTGAGTATTATTTGGGAATCTGCTGATGGATATCGACGAGGTACGTCTTTCTTTTAGGATGCGAGAAAGAACGAGATAGAGAGATAGTGATGGAAAGATGGGAGAGAGCTCCCTAGTATGAGGGAGATCGAAAGATATCTTCCTCTTCCAGAGGAGGTGTGCATTTATTGGGCATGAATGCCCCTCACACAGTCCACCCTTGCCCCCCACGCCCAAGGAAACGGATTCTCCGCAAGACTCGGCCTTCTCGCAACCGTCGACTTTGAAATGACCGACGACGGTTCTTGACCATGTGGTTATTGGACCTGTTCTACATCTCCTACTTGACCGCATCGGTTAAAACTGTTAGACCCCCACTATTCATGTAGTATATAGAGATGTCGATAGTTAAAAAAACATTTCCTTGACTCATGCATTCTTGAGTCCCATTAAATCAACATGTTTAACGTAATTGCTAGCTAATATTCCCTTGGTTAGAGAATCGGTTAACATATCATTTGTAGGTATATGGGTTACCGTGATTTCTTGTTTCGTCACTATATCTTATACATAGTGATATTTGATCTCAATGTGTTTTCCTTTAGAACTATTAGCCCCACTATTAATCAAGCTTATCCCAGCTTGATTGTCACAATACATTTCAAGTGTTCCTTTGACCAATTCGAGGCTTAGATTCTCTTGAAAATGCCTGATCCACACATCATGAGTGGTGGTCATACTACATGCAATGTACTTAGCCTCTTGTGTATGTGAGATACATATCCTTGTTTCTTCCTACCCCAAGAATCGGTTGCACCACCAAACATGAATAGGTAACCTGATGTGGATTTTCTATCATCCACATCTCCTCCGAAATCGGCATCGGAGTATCTACCACTTTAAGAGCTTCTGCTTGATACATAACTTTTAGATTTACCGTCCCTTTCAGATATCGAAGAATCCTCTTTACAACTTCCCAATGTGTTGGACTGTGATTACTTTGATATCTATTGATTAAGATTACTAAATAGGCTAAGTCAGGTCGAGTGCACATTATAGCATACATTAGACTTCCCACCGCTTGTGCATATAGTACATCTAAAGGTTTATGACCCTTTCCGGGACACTAACTCTTGTTGAGTCTCTTTCCCATCACAAGTGGTATTGGAGCTGGAATACTATTCTGCATTCCAAATCTCCTTAATATAATATGCAAATATCTCTCCTGACTAAGGCTCAATGTCCTTGAGTCTGTGTCTCTTGTTATTTGAATTTCAAAAATATAGGATGATTCGTCCATGTCCTTCATCTTAAATTCATTGCTTAATTTCTGTTTGATTTTATTAACATTTGTATGCCATTACCTGCAAGAAGAATGTCATCTGCATACAATGACATGATTGCAAACTTTCTCCCGCTCTTCATGACATACACACAATTATCTAATTTATTTGCAACAAATCTAAATTGAATAAATTTCTTGTGTAATTTGAGATACCATTACCGCGAAGACTGCTTCAAGTCATATAATGACTTTCTTAACTTGTAAAATATTTTCTCTTGACCTTCAACCTGACAGCCATCAGGTTGTTGCATATAAATCTCCTCCCTTAATTCTCCATTAAGGAATGTTTTCTTCAAATCCATTTGAAACAATTCCAAATCCATATATGCGACTATAGCTAAAATTGTCCGAATAGATGTAAACTTAGCCACTGGAGAGTAGGTTTCTTGGAAATATATTTCAGCTTGATTAGTATAACCCTTGGAAATTAATCATGCTTTGTATTTGTCAGCAATACCATTGACTGACACTTTTTCTTGAATACCCACTTACATCCTATGGATTTCCTACCTTATGATAAATTACATAATTCCCATATATGATTTCGTTTGATTGAGTCAAACTCATCCCTCATGGCAGTCGTCCATGATTCTGACTCGGATGAAGCCATAACTTCATAAAAAGATATGGGATTTGTACACTCCATGACATACTCATCCAAGGTGTAACACGACACTTCACATCCATAGAAATGATAATCTTCCATCCATGTGGGTCGTGTAGAGAGTGTCTTGTTGCCGATTATACTCAATAGGCTGTGTGGGTCCGCCCACTTCCTCTAAAGGATCATCATATTCCATAGATTCATTCTCTATATTTGGATGACCGAAATCATCCTCAAGTTCTTTTCTAATGCTCAAGTCATCTTCATTATCTTGTAGGAAAATCAGAGGATCTAATTCCTCTACTTCATGCTCATTTTCTTGATGATTTTCAAGGAAAATTGCATCATGACTTTCGATTAGACCTTTAGTTTCATGGAAGCACCTATATCCTTTAGAATGTTAACTATAGCGAATAAACTTGCACTTTAATGTCCTGAAGTCTAGCATATCCCTAAGCCGACAGAATATGTGCAACACATCCCCGTTTCCAGAGATAACCCAATTCGGGCTTTATGCCATTCCATATTCATATGGCATTGATTATACAGAATTGATAGGAATCTTGTTCTGTATGTACTTCACAGTTAACACTGCCTCTCCTTAGAATTTCTTAGAGAGTCCAGAGTGTGAAAGCCTACGCCTTACTACATTCATCAAGGTTCGATTTTTTCTTTTTGCTACACCATTCTGCTGTGGTGTATAGGGCATTGTAGTCTGCCTACGAATGCCTAATTGAATGCAGTAATCCTCAAACTCCTTTGAGGTATATTCCCCACCTCTATCTATCCTAAGGATCTTGATTGGTTTTCCCAATCTTGTCTCCACTTCTATCTTATATTTCTTAAATGTTTAAGTGCTTTCGACTTTCTTCCTAAGAGATAGGCATAGGCAAACTTTGAGTAATCATCAACAAATATTATAAAGTATTCCTTATTTCTATATGTGTTGATACTCAGTGGTCCACATATATATGAATGGATCAAACATAATATCTCTGTTGACCGAATTCTGATTGATAAGGGTTTTCTCGTCATTTTACCTACCAGACATTGTTTGTAGGGTAATGTTCTTGCACCTGTGATCTTAGGCAACAAATTTGTCTTCATCATTTGATACATCTTAGAATTTTCTGGATGACCCAGTCTCATGTGCCACAAGTCATAATCAGACAAATAAAACAAGGAATACTCAGAAGAGACATTCATTGATTCACTAGAGTTTATTACAGGAAGGTAGAGTAGGTCATGCTCGGGCACAAACTTTCCCATTGTATAGACCTTATTCTTGCCTATAGATATACGCTTATTATAAAACCAGACTTCAAAATCCTTCTTGAGCAGTACTGGGAGAAAGATCAGATTCCGATGTATCCCTGGGGAATATAGTACATCATTTAGTACCATAATGCCATCCCCCAGGTCAAGTTTGTATGTCCCAACACCTTCCACATCCAAGTAAGTGTTGTTCCCCATGAAGATCATATGTTCTCCTTTGCTCAGCTCCTTGAAGTTCACCAGGCTCTCCCTCATCTTCATGATGTGTCTGGTTTCTCTAAAGTCGATCCACCATCCGTCACTATCCGTGATGACGGAGTTGCATTCCACGACAGTTGCGAGTTCTATTTTCTTCTTGCCTTTGTTTTCAGGCATTTTAGAATTTCTTGACTTCTTGTTGGGGCAAAACCTTGAAATGGTCATATTTGTTGCAACCGTAGTAAGAGCCACGCGGGAATTTCCCTCTCTTTCCTTCAAATTCACCTTGGAGAGGCACATCCTTTTCTTTGCATGCACATCATTTGCTTCTTCTTCCTCGACCTCAAAGATCTCAGCTTTCGATCTTTGCTTAGAGAGGTACTGCTCAATTATCAGTTGTGCAAGTAGGTCCGTTACAGACTTAATGTTCTCATTCATCCTAAGAGATGTGGCAACCATGCTGAATGACAGTGGGAGACTTACGAGTATGGTTGCGATCTGCATCCTCTCTGGAATCGCACGATCAACAATTGCTAGATCCTTGGCCATAACGATCATCTTGTTCATGTGCCCGAGGATGCTTTCAGATTCCTTCACTCTACACAAGGTGTACTTATGTAGAAGAAGCTAGACGCTCACTTCCGACTTGGAATGATAGTTCTCCTTAACTGTAGTCTACAACTCGTAGGTTGATTCGCAGGTCTCAAAGACTCGAATCATGTTCAAAAACATGTGGGTCAGCATGAAGCTCCTAGCCATATTGTCTATTTTCTCCCACTATTTGTGAGACCTAATTTCCTCCATAGTTGGATTTTTTGATAAGGTTGGATCGGATTTATCTATGATGGAGTGCATTCCATCGTGTAACAGGCCATAGTAGATTTTTCTACTCCACAACTCATAATTAGTACCGTTAAGGTACTCACTTTTTCCCACCATTATGGCAATTGCCTTGCTTGTCATTTTGAATCTAATAAATAATTTTTAATGAGGTTATATAATTTAATAGGAATAAGAAAAGCTAATTTTTAAAAAAGACAATCAATAAAAAAGGTAATAAGCAGATGGACAAAAAATCAGTATGAGAACAATAACCACTTTTCTTATTAACAAGTAATGTCAATTATACTTCCCTTAAACCGATACCTCTTTTATTAATAGATCAAGCAAAGAATTTGATATACTGTAATATGATTTTCGTGACTTAATGTGCTTAAACAACACCATTGGTTCAGTTTTAATATAATCAAAGAACTTTTCTTGTCGTATTACGACAAACGGGGAGTCACGAGATAGATATCTACTATGCCCCAAAAAAAGAGTAGATCAACAAAAAAATTACACAAGCACGTGAAATATTTACCTCTTTTATATTTTTTGCAATCAAGTGACATGCCTATTATTAAATAACCCTCCCTCTTTTCAATAAAAAATGATGTTACGAGTTCACCAAAAGATTAAAAAAAATGATAGTTGTGGACTTTTTAAAACAAACGAATGTAATTCAATTTTAATGGAAATTCAGTTTATGCAGAAAAAGTTAATGCATGTCACAATTAATATAACTTCTCCACATATTTGAAAGCAATAAGTTGGACCCAATAAAAAAAGTGATAAAAATGAGACCTGTGTCTCGTTCCCTTTTAGGATTTCTAGGGATAACATTGGTAGCCATGGCAACTCTGTTCTAGTGCCATCCGACAATAATGATCAACGCAAGGATTCACAGGTAATGGGGATCAACAACTACTCAATGCGACCATTTGTGATCGAGCTCTGATACCAGTGATGGAAATCGACGAGGTACGCCTTTCCTTTAGTTTTCAAGAGAGAACAAGATAGAAAGATAAGGATGGAGAGATGGGAGAGGGCTCCCTAGTGCGAGAGAGATCGACAGATATTTTTTTCTTCTGGAGGAGGTGTGTATTTATAGGGTGTGAATGCCCCTTGCACAATCCGCCCGTGCCCCCCCCCCCACGCCCAATGGAAACTGATTCCCCGTAAGACTCAATTTTGCCACAGCCATCGGCTCCAAAACGGCCAGCGACGGTTCTTGACTGCCACGACCCCGATTCTCGGGCCGTTGGATACTCCCATAACTTGATCTGGTTACTCAACAATAATTTATTCAACAATTACAACTAACATTCAGAAACAGTCTACAAATAAAGTATATTCAGAAGAAAGTATTTCAATACTTTTCCATTCACAAAATAAAGTTCAGATGATACATTGTCCCATTATAACCATTTACATGTACATCAGCTTGAAAGGAAAATATACAAAAAGATTACTAACTACCTTACAAAGTAAAGCTATTGTGGATGGCTGGATGTCTACTAAGGTCCTTGCGATGACTCATCGACACCTGTTGATTTTTCCATAAATCATAGGATAAAATTAGCGAATGCTAAGTAACGAAGAAGAGAAAATCAAATAAATTGTGTAATTTTTCAAAAAGTTGTTATCACAAAAAGTTTCATTCCTTCTGATTAATTTAAGTCTTATTCCTTTCTATCCCACGTCAGTGATTAGTCCAACCTCACCATTCTTGGACTCTGAAGCTGTGGACACTTCGAGATTGCAGATTGCATTGATCTGATGAGCTTATGATGTCACACGTCACCTCAACCAATCCTCCAATACTACCCTGACAATTTCCTTTTCTTTTATTAATTAGGGTCTCAAACCCCCAGCCTGGAAAATAAAGGAGCACACCGTCCTTGAGGACTCAGTTGCTTAAACCTCATGCTAACACTTAATCATATAACCTAGTGGCTTTCAATACATATTATCGTGACCCAGCCACTATTGAACCACCCGTGCCTCCACATGGCAGGACCACATTTTCCGTCAATCAACCTGAAGATATTGGTTCCCGGTACCATGCGTAGCAAATCATTCATTTCGTACGCACTTATCATAACAGGGCAACCATGTACTAGCTAGGTAGGGAAATGCCAATACGGGTTCCTTCCGACAAACCTACAGGTTGCATGACCGACCTATAGTTCTACTCCCAGTCGTCCTTAACGTGGCACACGATCCCTTTCAGGATCCAACTCAAACCACATCAATTCATATGATGCAATTCATTCCTTAAGTTTTTGATTTGTATAATCATCAACACTTAGTATATACTCACATATATATTATTCATATTCATATATACTCGTATTTATGCTTATTTTAACTCCCAAACCCTAACTTTCCAAGCCACTACATCAATTCAATGCTTAAACCTTATTTTAGTGGGGATCACAAAGCAACTTTTCATACTTTCTTAAAAATAGCCAAAATTAGGGTCTTCATAGCAAAGAACATAAAATCAGAAATTTCAACGATCTCATGTGAAAATACAACAGCAAAAGAAAGGATTTCATTACTTAATCATACTCTCTCGACGTATACAATGCTTTATCGCGATTCTTTTTCAAACAGAAAGATTTATAACTCCTGAAATGATTGAATTTCATTTTCTTATCAAAAATACTAAGAACATGCCGATAACACGAAGAACGAACGAAGAACATGAATAATGCGAAGAACAAATTTTCTCTTAGAATTTCGGCGGAGCTTCCCATTGTATCGGGACATATTTTTAGGAAGATTTCGACAGAGTTTCCCCTTGTATCGAGACATATTTCAAAAGAAAAACGGAAAGAGTTTCCTCTATAAAATCATCGATAGAAAAACAATAACGAAAATGAAAGAATATACTCAAACAACAAGAGATGAAGAATCGGTAGACACCACGCGTCTTAGGTGAATGAATGTGCGATGAATCACAGGGTTCACTGATGTGCATAGATGCCCACACTTAAGTAGAGTATTATACAGATTTCTCCATCAAAATAACTATAAAATTTGAATTGAAAGAATAGAAATGTAAGGGTTGGAGAATCGTTAGATACCACGCGTCTTAGGTGAGTGAATGTGTAACAAATCACAGGGTTCACTGACGTGCATAGCCGTCCTCACCTAGGTAGGGTATTAAATAGATTTCTCCATTAAAATAACTATAAAAGCAGAATTGAAAGAATAGAAATATAAGCGATGGAGAATTGGTACACACCACGCGTCTTAGGTGAGTGAATGTGTGACGAATCACAGGGATCACTGACGCGCATAGACGCCCATACCTAAGTAGGGTATTACACAGATTTCTCCATCAAAATAACTATAAAAGCAGAATTGAAAGAATAGAAACATAAGCGATGGAGAATCGGTAGACACTACGCATCTTAGGTGAGTGAATGTGTGACGAATCCCATGGTTCACTGACGTGCATAGCCGCATGTACCTAAGTAGGGTATTACACAGATTTCTCCTCGAATCATAAAAGAAAACGAGTCGGAAAGAAAGATGAATCAAGAATAAAGCTTGAAAGAAAAGAGGATGAATTGAAATCCTAGCTTATGAAGCAAACTAAGAGAGGATCATAACTTTCTCCTCCTCGTTCTCTCAGCAGCGCTTCGCTAGCGCTCTTTCCCTTCCTCCGACTCCTCCTCCTGACCTCTCAACCTTAGCCCTTGGGATGGTGGTGGTAGTGGAAATTGTAGAGAATGAATGAGTAGGAGGGTATTTATAGGCTCCAGAACTATGGTTAGTAAACCATGGTTTAGCCCTTAACTACAGTTAGCGGCCCATAGTTTTGGCCCATGGTTTTGGCCAAAACTTATCCGAAACTTAGATCTTAAGTTAGAACATTCCTGATGATTCCAGATTTGCTAATGATGCTTAATTAACGTTAATCGTGATTAACTTTCACTAATCACTATTTAACTTTCGCGACTTAGACTTATCTTTTGCTAACTATTGATTAGTGTTTGCTAATGGTCATTAATGGTTTTCAATCTGTCATTAGTTTCTTTAATCATATTTAATTAGTCTTAATGATGGTCATTATAGGTTAATGACATCTTAAACCTCTTTACTTCTCTTTCTTCTGAAAATCGTAACAATTCCAAACGAAGGCTGATTAATATGAAACAAATTTCGTTGGTTTCCTCTTAACGAGCTGAATCTTATTATGTAAGATCCGAGAGATACCAAATTCAAGGTTTTACAATTATAACAACCTTAAAGGAAGTCTTGTCCCCGAGACTAGAAATGCAGGCATAACAACCTTAGAGAGGATTGAAACCATACCAACCTTAAAGAGAATGAACACCATTTTATTTATAAAGAAGATATACAACACATAGTGTTATTACTCAAACAAGTAGAGGTATTTTTCTCTCATTTCTACCTCAGGTTCCTACGTGGCTTCTTCAAACTCTTGGTTCCGCTACAATACTTTAACTAAAGGCTCCTCTTTATTCCTCAACTTCTTGATATCTCTACTTAGTATTTCCACATGCATTTCTTGGTATGTCAGGTCTGGCTCAATATGTAAATCATCATAACATATCTTATTCTCTAGATCTTTAATGTACTTTCTCAGATTTGATACATGAAAAACATCATGTATTGCCGAAAGATATGGAGGAAGCACAAGTCTATACGCAAATTTTCCAATCCGCTGAATGATTTCAAAGGGACCCATGAACCTGGGTGTCAAATTTCCACGCAAGCCAAACCTCTAAACTCCCTTCATAGGCGATACTTTGAGGAATACAAAGTCGTCTATTTCAAACTCAAGGTCTCTTCGCCTGGTATCACTATAGTTTTTCTGGCGACTCTGAGCAGTTAATAGTCTTTTTCAAGCAAGCTCTACAATTTCCCATGTCTCTTGGAGTCTATCTGAATCATAAAGATTCTTTATCCCAACTTCTTGCCAATACAAAGGAGTAGTACACCTTTGTCCATAAAGTGCTTAAAATGGTGCCATACCAATACTTGCATATTAACTATTGTTGTATGTGAATTCTACAAGAGGTAAATGTTTAATGCATGATCCCTTCCATTCTAAGGCACACGCTCGTAGCATATCTTCTAAAGTCTAAATAGTACGTTATGATTGACCATCTGTTTGTGGATGATGTGATGTACTCAAGCATAGTTGTGTACCTAAGGCTTTCATGAAGTTATACAAATAATGTGAGGTGAATCGTGAATCTCGATCGGGAACTACTTCTTTTGAAATAACATGGAGGCGAATCACATGTGTAATATATAACTTAGCAAGCTGGTCTGGAGTGAAAGATAAGCTTATTGGAATAAAGTGTGCTACCTTTGTCAGACGATCTATTATAACCCAGATACTATCTTTACTACCACTCGTCTAAGGTAAGCCAGTAACGAAGTCCATGGAAATGCTTTCCCATTTCCATTCAGGTATAGGAAGGGTTGCAATAATCCTGATGGCTTTTGGTGTGAAGCCTTTACATGCTGGCAAGTGAAACATGAATTCACAAACTCAGCATCTTTCTTCATTCCCAGCCACCAAAAGTATAAATGAAGATCCTTATACATCTTTGTAATTCCTGGATGAATAGATAATCTTGAGTAGTACACTTCTCCTAAGATGTCTTTCCTTAGTTTAGGTGTGTTTGGTAAACAAACTCTGTGATGGTTATCCAATAACCCACCTTGTATCTGAAATCCCTCTATCTCATTCTTCTCAAGTTGTTGTCTCAAGTCTTTAAGGATTGGATCATCCTCCTGTCCTTTCTTTATTCTATCCCAGATCTCTAGTTTGTATCGATGAGGAATAGTTATAGTATCAGCACTACTATCAAATGGTTTCCATTCAGTTAACGTTGATAGTAAACTCCAGAAGTGGATAGCACTCACCAACCCAAGTGAATAAGTTCTTCTGCTAAGGGCATTTGCTACGATGTTCTCCTTACCAAGGTGGTAGGAGATAGTGCAATCATGGTTTTTTAACAACTCTAGCCACCGTCTCTGTCTCATATTGAGTTCATTCTGATCAAATAGATATTTCAAGATTTTATGATCAGTGAAGATTTCAAAAGTAATACCATAGAGGTAATGTCTCCATATCTTTAAAGCAAAAACTATAGCAGCTAATTCAAGGTCATGTGTTGGGAAGTTCTTTTCATGTGTCTAGAGCTGTCGTGATGCATACGCAACTACCTTACCATGTTGCATAAGAGCTGCCCCAAGTCCTTCTTTAGACGTATCAGTGTACACTGTAAACCCTTCAATCCTAGAGGGTAGAGTAAGGATAGGTGCAGATGTTAGGCATTCTTTCAGTGTCTGAAAACTAGCTTCACATGTGTTAGACCATATGAATGAGACTTCCTTCTGAGTTAGTCTAGTCATTGGCAATGCTATTCGTGAAAAGTCCTTCACGAATCTTGTATAATATCCAGCTAAATCCAGAAAAGATCGTATTTATGTGACAGTCCTCGGGCATTCCCAACTCATCACCGCACTGACCTTTGTAGGATCAGCTGATATACCTTCCTCAGAAATAATATGGCATAAGAAAGACACTTCAGATAACTAGAAGTCACATTTTCTATATTTAGCATACAATTTGTTCTTCCTTAATGTTTCAAGTGTCTGCTTGAGATGGTATTCATGCAGATACTTATCCTTGGAGTAAATAAGCACATCATCAATAAAGACTACTAGAAAGTAATCTAAAACCTCCTTGAATACTCTATTCATGAGATCCATGAAAGTTGTTGGGTCATTTGTCAGTCCAAAAGGCATAACTAAGAATTCATAATGTCCATATCTAGTTCGAAAGGCTGTCTTGGGATATCCGCATCTTTTATCTTCAACTGATGGTATCCAGATCTTAGGCCAATCTTGGAATACGCAGTCGAACCCTATAACTGGTAAAAGAGATCATCTATTCTTGGTAGAGGATACTTATTCTTTATTGTCCTCTTGTTAACTGTCTATAGTCAATGCACAACCGCATTGACCCATCTTTTTTTCTAACAAATAAGACAGGTGCTCCCCGTGGTGAAGTACTAGGACGAATGAATCCTTTATCTAACAGTTCTTGCAACTGTGCCTATAACTCTCGTAACTCAGCTGGTGCCATCTTATATGGAGGGATAGAGATAGGCTGAGTATCAGGTATAAGAGAGATTTCAAATTCGATCTCTCGCTCAGGTGGTAATCCAGGTAGTTCCTCTAGAAAAACATCAGGAAATTCGCACATTATAGGCACATCTATCATTCTATCTGACCCTCATGTAGTGGATACATAAGCTAAATAGCCTTGGCACCCTTGTTCTAACAGTTGTTGAGCCTTTAGAGTAGATATGTATTCGACATTATCATTGGATGTCTTTCCAATGTACTGGAACTCTATTGAGTTAGATAGGTGAAACGTTACTGTCTTCTGAAAACAATCAAGACATGCATGATTCCTTTCTAACCAGTCCATCCCTAGGATAAGATCAAAATCCTCCATCTCGATTAGTAGTAGTGAAACAGGTAACTGATGTCCTGCTATCAGTACTATACAATTATCCATGATTTCTCGGATTATAAGTACTTGTCCTCCTGATCCCTTGATCAGACAGGACTGTTGTACTTTTACTGGTACCTTACCTAATATGGGTACTAACCGTCGAGCAATAAATGAATGTGAAACAACAGAATCAAATAAGGCATGTATTGAAAATCCATGAATAGTAACGGTACCTCGTACGACCGTGCCTGAATTGTAGGCTTGTTCTTCAGTGATTGCATTGAGCTGGCCATTAAGAATAGGCAAGCTAGAACCCTCAACACTATGTGGTGGTTGCTGTGTAGGAGATGTTCCTTGTCAGCCACAACCTCTACCATGTCTTCCTCTGCATGTTGCTCCATTGCTCGGGGTGGATGTTATACTGTTAATTGGAGTTGGTTTAAACCCTGAACCTCTCAACTACGGACAATCTTTCCTAATGTGACCTTCTTGATGATAATGATAACATGCACGTGTTCCTTTCTGAGTTGAAGACCCAACCACAGAGGTACTAGTTCATGGTGCCAAGTTATGAGGGTATAATGGAGGTTTAGAGAAACCCCCTCTTTTTTGATGATTCCTGGCCCAAGGTCTGTGGTGAGCTTATACTAGAACTGACTGGATGATAGCGACGATCTCTACGGTTATAATGTGCCTTGCGTTTGGATGGTCTACCATTAAAATGGAAACTTCTTAGTTGGAGGTTTCCATCCCTCTCCATCTCAATATGAGAGGCGATGTCTATTGCTTCATCTATGGTTGTCATCATTGTCATCATAGCTGCTAATTGCCTAGATACATCTTGGTCTGCCATGATCCTGGGATGAGTCAAGGTCTGAGGTCAGATTCCATATATCTTAGCATGATGTACATAAGGGACAATGACTTGTGAATGATACTGCAGTCAGTTTATTAAGATCAAAGGATCTTAATATAACCTTAGTTTATGGATACCGCTCATAGTCGTCATTTACTAAATAAATTACTGGAGTAACTGGGCTCTGATACCAAACTATCATGACCTCGATTCTCGGGCTGTCGGATCCTCCCATAACCCGATCTGGTTACTCAGTAATAATTTATTCAGCAATCACAACTAGCATACAGAAACAGTCTGTAAATAAAGTATATTCATAAGAAAGTATTTCAACACTTTTCCATTCACAAAATAAAGTTAAAATGATACATTATCCCATTATAACCATTTACATGTACATCAACTAGAAAGGAAAATACACAAAAAGATTACTAACTACCTTATAAAGTAAAGCTACTGTGGCTGGCTGGATGTCTACTAAGGTCCTTGCGATGGCTCACCGTTACCTGTTGGGTTTTCCATAAATTATAGAATAACAATTAGCGAATGCTAAGTAATGAAGAAGAGAAAATCAAACAAATTTGTAATTTTTCAAAAAGTTGTTATCACAAAAAGTTTCATTCTTTTTCATTAATTTAAGTCCTATTCTTTTCTATTCCACATCAGGGATTAGTCCAACCCCACCATTCTTGGACTCCGAAGTTGTGGACACTTGGGGATTGGAGATTGTGTTGATTTGATGAGCTTATGCTACCACACGTTGCCTCAACCAATCCTCCAATACTACCCTGACAATTTTCTTTTCTTTTATTAATCAGGGTCTCAAACCCTCATCCTAGAAAATAAAGGAGCACACCGTCCTCGAGGACTCGATTTCTTAAACCTCAGGCTAACGTTTAATCATATAATCTGGCAGCTTTAAATGCAAGTTATCATGACCCAACCGCTAGTGAATCAACTGTGACTCAACATGCCACGACCACATCTTCTGTCGTTCAACCCGAAGATATTGGCTCTCGGTACCATGCGCTGAAAATCATTCATTTCGTGCGCACTTATCATAACAGGACAACTGTATACCACCTCGGTAGGGAAACGCCAATACGGGTTCCTTTCGACAAACCTATAGGTTGCATGCTCGACCTGTAGTTCTACTCCCAGTCATCCTTAACGTGACACACGATCCATTTCAGGATCCAACTCAAACCACATCAATTCACATGATGTAATTCTTTTGTTAAGTCTTTGATTTGCATAATCATCAATACTCAGTATATACTCACATATATATTATTCATATTCATATATAATCGTATTTATGCTTAGTTTAACTCCCAAACCCTAACCTTTCAAGCCACTGCATCAATTCGATGCTTAAACTTATTTTAGTGGGAATCACAAAGTAACTTTTAATACTTTTTCAAAAATAGCCAAAATTAGGGTTCTTCATAGCAAAGAACATAAAATCAGAAATTTTAATGATCTCATATGAAAACCCAACAACAAAAGAAAGGATTTCGTTACCTAATCGAGCTCTCTCAGACGTATATAGTGTTTTATCGTTATTCTTTTTTGAAACAGAAAGATTTATAGCTCCTGAAATGATCGAATTTCATTTTCTTATCAAAAACACTAAGAACATGCCAAGAACATGAAGAACGAACGAAGAACATGAAAAACACAAAGAACACGAAGAATGCGAAGAACATATTTTCTCTTAGAATTTCGGTGGAGTTTCCCCTTGTATCGGGATATATTTCTAGGAAAATTTCGGCAGAATTTCCCCTTATATCGGGACATAATTTCTAGAAAAAATTCGGCAGAGTTTCCCCTTATATCTGGACATATTTCAAAAGAAAAATGGAAAGAGTTTCCTCTATAAAATCATCGAGAGGAAAACAATAACAAAAATGAAAGAATATACTAAAACGGCAAGAGATGAAGAATCGGTAGACACCACGCGTCTTAGGTGAGTGAATGTATGATGAATCATAGGGTTCACTTACGTGCATAGCCGCCTGCACCTAAGTAGGGTATTACATAGATTTCTCCATCAAAATAACTATAAAAGTAGAATTGAAAGACTAGAAACATAATCGATGGAGAATCGGTAGACACCACGCATCTTAGGTGAGTGAATGTATGAGAATCACAAGGTTCACTGACGTGCATAGCCGCCCACACCTAAGTAGAGTATTACATAGATTTATCCATCAAAATAACTATAAAAACATAATTGAAAGAATAGAAACATAAGTGATGAAGAATCAGTAGACAACACATGTCTTAGGTGAGTGAATGTGTGATGAATCATAGGGTTTACAGACGTGCATAGCTGCCCGCACCTAAGTAGGATATTACACAGATTTCTTCTCGAACCATAACAGAAAATGAATCGGAAAGAAAGATGAATCAAGAACAAAGCTTGGAAGAAAAGAGGATGAATTGAAATCCTAGCTTATGAAGCAAGCTAAGAGAGGATCATATCTTTCTCCTCCTCGTTCTCCCGGCAGCGCTTCGCTAGCGCTCTTTTCCCGCCTCCCACTTCTGCTCCTGACCTCTCAACCCTAGCCCTTGGGGTGGTGGTGATAGTGGAAATCGTAGAGAATGAATGAGTAGGGGGTATTTATAGGCTCGAGAAAACTGCTAACCATGGTTAGTAAACCATGGTTTAGCTCTTAACCACGATTAGCGGCCCATGATTTTGGTCAAAACTTATCCGAAACTTAGGGATTAAGTTAAAACATACCAGAGGATTATAGATTTGCTAATGACGCTTAATTAATGCTAATCGTGATTAACTTCTACTAATCACGATTTAACTTTTACAGTTAGGCTTATCTAATGCTAACTATTGATTAGTGTTTGCTAATGGTCATTAGTGATTTTCAATCCATCATTAGTTTCTTTAATCATGTTTAATTAGTCTTAATGACGGTCATTATGGGTTAATGACATCTTAAACCTTTTTACTTCTCTTTCTTCCGAAAATCATAACATTTCCAAACGAAGTCTGATTCATACGAAACAAATTCCGTTGGTTTCCTCTTGACGAGCCAGATCTTATTATATAGGATCCGAGAGATGCCAAGTTCAAAGTTTTACATTGACCATGCGGTCATTGGACCTGTTCTACATCTACTGCATGTTTTGAAATCCAAAAGGCTAAAATGGATGTACATAATTGTGTTAAAATTGTACACTCTATGATGCATTATGCATATACAAATTAGATCGAGAAAATCTCTGCTCAATTGTCAAGTCTAATTGGAAGGTATCTGATAACCGATATTTGACAAGGGTCAAAATATGTCTCACACAAAGCGGAGACAAAGTCGCTGTGGCGACCACTCACGAAACTCCAATTAGTCAACAATTAACCCACAACAAAGATCAAGCAATTAAAAGTGATGTGAAGTTAAAATTTATTATAACTCTACAAAAGATGTGTATAGTGCAAGTAGTGTAGAGTGTCGAACGCATGAAGCAAGAGGTAGACCGGGGCAAATGATACTAAAAATGAATGTGATGTGTTTGTCTATATGTGCTATTTTTTATGGGTTTTTAATTTATATATTTTTTATTTAATTTTTTATTTTATATTTTTATATTTTGATTTTTTATTTTCTGGTTTTGTATTTTATTTTTATGTTTAATATTTTTTCTTTTTCTTTTAATAAGGATATAAAACTATATAAGATATATATACAAGAAAAGTAAGAGAGAGATAAAGTATGTAAAAATAGCCAAAATATAGGAAATAGAATATTTTTGTACTTTTTATATTTTTTAATGTTTTTTATGATTTTTCTGTATTTTTGCTAATTTTTACGGTATTTTAAGTCTCAAAATACTCAAAATAGGGAATAAAATAAATATCTAAAATTAAAATGGAGATGAAAAATATTGAATAGATAAAAAATTTCTCCAAATTAATTTTAAAATAAATATAATAAAATATAGAAAATTCAGAAACAAAGATTATATTTTTATGATTTTTTATGGAGTTTTTATATTTTTATAAAGGTTTTAGGGGTTTTCAATTTTTAGTATAATTATTAAGGGTTTTAATGAAATTTAATAGTATAATTAGTCATAATTATTAATAAAAATATAAAAGTATGAGTTATGTCTAAAGTATATACGGAGTATATACGACCTCCTATACTTAGTTTGAGCTAAGTCCTCATCGATCAGAGAGAAAAAGAGAAAACATAACTCGTACTGAGTATAGGAAAGTTTAAAGAATAATGAATGAATGAAGAAATGAACGAATCGGAAGTTGATCGTCCCCCCCTATACTTAGGATCAAATAATCCCAAGTATAGCGGACTGTACACAAAGCAGGGAGGGTCAAGGGTGGTAATAAATAGATTGTACTCAGACTGTCTCCCCCTATACTTAGGATAAGATATCCCTAAGTATAGACATGAAGAGGAGACATGGAGAGGACTAAAGAATAGAAGATGTCGTGGTGTACACCCTCCTATACTTAGGACAAAATACGTCCTAAGTATAGAAGACTGACAAAAAGGGGCGACACCTTTTCGGTAGAAAAAGAATATAGAAGAGGAAAAGAAGAAAAGAAGAGAAGACATTAGAAGATGGAAAAATACAGAGAAGGATGTACACATCACTCCCCCAATACTTAGGGTAAAAGAAGCCCTAAGTAGAGGCAACAACAGGAGTAATGAAATGGAATGATGAGAGAACACTCGGCTCGTCCACCCCCCCCCCCCCCCATACATAGGAAAAAGTACATCCTAAGCAAGGCACACACGAGAATGGGGTGAATGAGCAATACGAGAGAGGGATAGAGGGATACGGAAGCGAATGTACAACAATATGGATATACAGAAGATCAAGAAGGTCGAAAGCAAACCTTCTTGTAGGACCGCTGAGGGATGGATCTGGTATGGTCCAGGTCAACATCAGGATCCTAAGATGACACAAACCGATCAGGGTCGACAGGGTGAGAGTCCTCAGTGGTCCTAAGGTGTGAAGGCACAGACATATGAGTGGAAGAAGTACAACTAGGTCTGCCCTTGGGAGTCTCGCTAATATCGAAGTGGAATGGGACGAACTCATCATCATCAGAAGAAGTGTAGTCAGTGTCGTTCTACGAGGTCTCGTCCAAGTCAAAATCAAAAGAAACGAGCTCATCAGTGGAAGTAGTCGAACTCTGTTTATCCTCTACAATCTGAACGAGATCATCTTTATCATCAAAAGGCTCAAATTTCTGAATAAAAGCAACAAGATCAAATTCGACCTTGGTCTTATCAATCTCTAAGTGAACAGGAACAGACTCATCAGTGATAGTAGTCAATTCATTTCCATCTTATATAGTCTCTAAATCTCTCCCCCGCTCAATGGTATCAATCGTGTAAATCCCACAGATGTCATCAACGCAACACCAAGTCCCAGAAGAAGGAACTCTGAGATTCATGCTTTCCCAGTCTTCCTCCTTGGTGAGGAATTCTTGGGTCTCAGTGGAATCCAACATACAACAAAAGTCTCTGATCGTCTCATCAAGTTCATGGTCCTCAATGTTAGCCGAGATAGGTGTGGTTACATCAGGTGCATGTCTCTAGTCGACAGTGGGTGCAGTGATCAACACTTCGCTCTCGTCAACAGGATGAAAGTGAATCTTTCCAGAACCGTAATCAATAATGACCCCCGCAGAGGTGAGGAATGGTCGTCCTAAGATGATTGGAGAGTGCACTCCTGTGGAGGTCTCCATGGGCAATGCGACAAAATCAACATTGTAGGTCATGCCCTGAATGGAGATGACAACATTTACAAGGATACCCTTCGGCCTCTTGATAGATCCATCAGCAAACTGAATGATCATCCTGGTTTTCTTGAGAGACCCTAAGTGAAGAGATTGTACCAGCGAGAAGGGTAATATGCTAATCGAAGCACCACCATCGAGGAAAGTGTGATCACATGTGAAGTCATAGATGGTGCAACTAATGAAAGGTGTGGCAGTGTTGCTCTTCATAGGAATGGGACGGTGTGTGATGGCGTGGGAAGTGGCCATGGTCAATATATGACGCTCAGATCTGCTCCTCCGCTTTCTCTTCTTGGGAAGAGGAGCAGATAAATCGGTCACGGCCTGTTGAAGTGGGGAACAGATGATCTCATTAATAGTAGCCACCACTTCGGGTTCAGTCAATAATTTTTTTAATTTTTGGGCCTCCTCCTTACAAGGGAGGAAGTCAGAATCATCATATACACGGGGCATGCCAAGAACAATCTGTACAGCGGCATCCTCGGGGTCAAACGTGGGACTAGATGTGAGTGGACGTGTGGTCAAAGGATCTGGTAAAGGCTCCCTCTCCTCACAGTCTGAATCAACCAAAGGTCTCCCAAACTCTTTTTGGATTTTTTTTAAGTTTTTCTCATTTTTTTGTATTTTGTGCGATTGCAAGCTCTCACGATAATCCTCAAAGGAATCCTCATCCTGAAAGAATGGAGCGGAATGTTGGATCTTATTTATGCTAAATATACCATTCATCCTTGAGTTCATATGCTCCATCATCTGATTCAAGGTCTCAAGAGTGGACATCATCAGAGGTGACTCCAAAATTTCCAAATCGTGTATGTCAAATGTGGGTGGTGGGTGTGGACAAAAATCACATTTTGGATCAGGATACTCAAGGAAGAGCGGGTTGTCGAAATGTAAGGTGATGGTAGTGGAAATGATTGGTGAAGATCAAAGTCTGAATCCTGAAATAGTGGGTAGGTCGCATATGTACAAAAATCAGGAGCAAAGTCCTCTTGGAAAAAGGGAGACGGACAGGCTGGAGTGAACGAGGGATCCGCAAAATCCGGACAAAACACGCTCCAGTCGACCATCACGAAACAAGAGAAAATGAAGGGAAGAACATGAAGGTCAAATCAAGAGAAGTGAAAAAAGGCGCAAATGCGCAGAGATGATCTAGAATGCACACAAGCAAACAAAAATAGAATTCATGCAAGACAAACCCTCAATTTACCTTCTTGACTCGGTAGAAACCGAAAAGTCGATCTTTTTATCTTGTCTATTTTAGAGTTAGGTGAAAAGTCTAAAATATTATGCAAATACTTAGAGACATTCTCTAAGACTAAGGACTCTCCCATTGAAATTATGAAGTCCAGTGATCCACTGGAAATTGTTGAGGATTTTGGCACTAATCCTTAGTGTGTGCACGAGTAAGTAAAACGAAGACAATGAGGCGATTACTCGCCCCAAGACAAGATTTTTCTTTTGGTCAATTTTAGGGTCAAGTAATATTAGCAGTTCCAATTTTATTGATTATCATTTTTTTGGATTTTTTAGTGGGAAATGCACGTGCCTAACGAGGAATCAATTTTACTTAGCACTTAGGTTGGTAAAATCAGAGGGAGAATCGAAAAAGCAATGCAAGTGGTAAATCAATGATGTATGCTAAAGAGAAATGCTCACTTTACCTCCAACACTCTACATGCAAAGATTCTCAGCAGAATTGAAACCTAAACTATATGCAAATGCAAGCCGATGAAATCGCCCTAAGCTCAGAAAATGCTATTAGCGTGAAGAACCAATGCTAATGACTTAGAATAAAACCGAAGTGTCTGATCTTGGAGTCTCCTCGGTGCCCACCACAATGGGTCCTGTAAGCGTTGTATGGAGAACTCTCGCAGCACGGTGGTTCTGAGTCTAAGTGAAAAGCAGTTTAAAATTTGACTAAGTCCAAACGTTGACTATAGGCACATGCAAATATATTAGGTGTTTGGCCTTAATCTATCGCAAACAATCCTAGAACTAAGGGCTCAATCACACAAAATAAAGAAAACAAAATCAGAAAACAAAATAAAAAGGCGATGAAAACTGTGAAAACTGCTTTGAGCCCCCAAGTGAACAAACGCTTGGAAATTGGGCCCGAAAGTCCAAAGTTCAGAGTACATGTATTATTACAACAAATAGTGGTCTCTCTCTAATAAAAATTACACAAGTAAATAAATGCTCAAAAAATGCTCAATAGAAAACTGAAAGGCCTTGTATCTAAATAACCCAAGGAACAACAACTTATTATTATTTTAATTTTTTACATGCCTTAATTAGTTTTCCTATTTTATTTTCCATATACCGCTAGAATTAGGGTATTAATTCATAGAAATTACCAACATTCTTCAAAAATAATAGAAAAATAGTATAGATCTTTTCCATATCTTCACATATAAGAACTTTCACATTACAAAATATTATAAATATAGCTCGGCATAAGTAAATCCTTTTAAATCCTAAAAATTCCTAACAAGTAAAAATTCTAAAGATACATAGGAGTTAGCATTTCTATATAGTAAATAATATTTTTTAAGTTTTAAAATTGTAAACTTTCACTACTTTTATAAAATAAAAATTTTAAAAATTTGTCACATAAATTTCATCAAAAATCAAGAACTCAACAAAAAATTCTAAAAAAATCAAATTATATACATATTAATATAGTTTACAATGTATCCAAAAAAAACTAAAAATACTCAAAATCTAGTAAAAGCTATATAAAAAATAAAGAAATAAAAATATCTACAATACCACTTTGTGCATATATCATATTCATATACAATAAAAAAATTAATTTACATTTTTAATATTATTTCGTATTTTAAATCTAAATACCTTCATTTTTAATTACTTAGCTTGTTATCATTAAAGCTTTTATTAAAATTCATTAAAAAGCATAAAAATATCTAATACTTACAAATATAGTAAAGAATAATAAACACAATAATATTTTTGGACTTAATCTAGCATTTTACACCTATATTAGTAAACAAAAAACACCATTTCTTTCATAATAAAAAATATTTGAAAAAGCAGTTAGTTTCTTCATTGCAATCACCTAAAAATATAAAAAAAATCAAAATACAGAAGCATTCCGAAGATAAAATCAATAAATAATATAAAATGTATGCATATACTCTTTATCACGTATTTAAAGGTAAAATTCATAAAACAATATAAACACCACAAAACAAAACGTGTATTTATATTAACTTATCGGTATCGGTGCATTACATGCATTTGTATTAGTGCATACTTTTTGGTATCAATGCACTATTTGGTATTGGTGTTAGTACATCTTGTTATTTTTTAATAATTTTGTATTTTTATTTACATTTTTATTTAATGAATTAAAGAGGATTCAACTTATTTGGAGTTTGCACGTGCTCTATAGAACATCAAGAGGACTTCTTATTTGTCCAATCATTTATTTACAAGTATACATGTACAATATTTGGTGTTTTGCATGTTTTTTTGGTTCTTTTAATCTTTATATTTTATGGGTTATTAACAAAGCTTTGTTATTAGTATTATTTGTACAAGCTCCGTGCCATTACAAGCAATACACATTTGTACAAGCTCTTTTAGGCCCCCCTCCCACTCATCGATAAACTTGATGGGCACTAGGTGGATAAACTTGTTAGATGTAAAATTTGATGATTGTGTATTCGATGGCTCACACTTATTTTGAATATAAACTCATTAGATTTGGATTCGATGGCGAACACATTTTCTTTTATTATTACAGAAAGAGACACTGAATAATAAGTAATTCACATCACTATTGTTGTATTTATGGTGGTGTGGTTTACAAACTAATTGTGAGTTTAGTCAATTTATTAAAAGAATCTACAATCATTTACATATCTGTTGGCTTGAAATCGATCCTTCGTGTAATTAACATCCTTAAAATTATGTTGGCTTTGATAAGTTGATATTATATGGAGATATATTTATATAAGAATTATGTGTAAGTGATGAATGTATGATTCTCATTCTTTATTCTTTTATTTTAGCTTTATCTTTTAGCAGAAACACCTATAAAATATATGTAAATATAATACATTAACATCATACGGGTCCTTGTTCATATTGCATAATTAACTAATATTTTCTAAAAATAAATGAATACAGAGAAAAGAAAAAGAAGAATGAATTTCTAACTAACCTGGAACGGAAATGACAAAAGGATGAGCATGGACGCCTGAGCTTGGAGCTTGGTGGAGCTCCTGGGTATCATGACCTCAACACGATGGTGGATCGCGAAGGTTGACGCGCGTAGGAGTGAGATATGTGATGCCGATGAGATCACACATATTTCCTTGCTCCTCATCGCTGCTATAGGGGAGGAGAACTCACTCTCTCTCTCTACTGGAGCTCACAGGACTCAAAGGGAATGAAATGGAGGATGGGGAGCTTAAAGAGGAGTGGAAGTGGTATATATAAGGAAGGAGAGAGAGTCCAGGTGCACTGCACCTGGACGCGAATCTGGTAGGAGAAGATGGCTTGGTGAGCACGGCCGACGGTTGGAGGAACGAAATGGCAAAGACTTGGGACCACCATGTCGTTGGGACAGTTGACAGAGAAGATGAGGGAAGAAGAGGAAAGTGTCGGGAAGAAGGAGAACGGTGGAAGAAGGAGAAAAAGGGAATGGGGAAAGAAGTACACAGTTGACCGATTAACCTCCAAAAAATAATAAAAATAATTAATTAATCGCTAATAAAATAAATAAATATTAAATATTGATAATTTAATAATGATTTTTAATTAAATCAATAATGTTATTTAATGAGTTAAATAAATAGTATATAAATAATATAGGAATATCGTACATATATAATTAATTAATTTAAATATTTAAATTATTTTAATTTTCAATAATTTTATTTTCATTTTAATAATAAAATAACATTAATAGAATATTAATAAAGTATAAAAATATAAGAAATAACATAAATTAAATAAAAGAAGATCAAGATGCATTGTGTAATTATACAGATAAGGTCCCAAAACTTACTTCTTAGTGAAATCACTTTAATTACAGATAATTTAAAAAAACTTTAAAAGTGAGTATACCCAATTCGTATTTCATATGTCCGAGATATGATTTTCGGAAGTTGAGGTTTTACATATTTAATTTTAAGATTTATTGAAATTCATTAATAATTAATTTTTAATTGTATTTTATGTTTTTCTAATTATTTTTATAAACACTTTAGAAAAAATTAATTTAAATCTGATTAGGAATAATTAAATAGAAAATAAGGAAGCTTTATTTACATATAATACATATATACATAGGGATCCAAATGTAAAAACTCACACATTTGATTCTAATATTTTTTCGTATTTTTAATAAATAGTATTATTTATAAAACAAAGTTTAAATGTGAGTTTGGTCGATTTGAAGTTTTCCGTAAATAGTTATGAACATGAAAAGTTGAATTTTGCGACTTTTTAGGTTCATTATAATTATTTGCTTTTAGATTAAATATTTTTTCTGATATTTTTATAAATTAATATATATTATTATGAATAATTCGTGAAAAAATATTTTAATTTGAGATTTTCTGAATGATAAATAAAATAGGTGAACATTTGTACAAGGTGAAAAATGTGTAGATGTATATTTGTGATATTGATTTTTTGATATTTTTATATATTAAGATCATTATATCCCCGCACTTATTTATTATGTCGACCATGTCAATATTGACCTGGTCTCGAGGTCATCAATTTGTACATATATACATGTCTACATCCTCCTTTCTTTTATTTTTCTTCTTCTCTTTATTATTTTATTTTGGATAAAATAAATATTAAATATATAATATTAATAAATGAGGTTAGAGTGTTAATTAGTGAGAATTGGTGAGTATTTACATGCATTTTACTAAGGAATTTAGCCAAAATAAAAGAATAAATGAGATGAATCATGGATTCATAAAGGACCTACATCAAGAGGTCGGTTAGATATCAGCCTTTGAATAAAGGATTGAAATCTACTTCTCAAGCTGGAGATCCTCTCTTAATAATCACTTAATGGTGCTTGATGAGTTGTCAATCTAACTCTTTAGATATCATCCAATCACCAGCATCTATGATTCAACGTTTGAATCGACAGTTGTATGATCATTAAGATGGTCATGGTACATAATCCTAATTGTATTAAGGGACTTATTATGCAAATGGGCTAGTGTTCATTTCAGACCAGGGAATGATTTGCAATAACATTTATTACATAATGGCTCGTCATGGGATCGCATGTCCAACACTCACGTCTATCAGGTGTTGAGGTAGGAGATGCTTGGGGGGGGGGGTCTAGTGAGGTTGTGAAGCCTTGATGAGGTAGATTGCTTATATGGAAGATAGATGTGGTCAGATGATGTGTCCTACCAAGAGCCTAGTATGGATGAAGGAGGGCATAGAAGGGCAATATATGCGTACTTGAGAGAGGATAAGAGGTTAGGCATGCATCATCGAGGGACACCATCTCCATCGAAAGAGTCTGTCATCGTGTTGTTGACACTTTCAAGTAAGAAAATTGCATCTCTTTCACTAATGGTCGTCGGTCATGTTGTGGTAGTCTCATTTTCTCCTAGAAAACGGTCATATGAATGCATGTTGTTCTAGGATGGAACCGATTGACTTTAAGGGTTCGTTTGGTTGCAGGGTTGGGTTGGGTTGGAGTACCCCTGTGAATAGTAAACTGTGAGGAGGATTGGGATGTTTGGAAGGAGGGGTACCTCGGGTTGGGCCAACCCAACCCTGCAACCAAACGAACCCTAAGTTGCTTTCTCGGATTCTAATGAGTGTGAGCTCCAAGGAGCGAGTCGATCCTCTCTTATAGGCATAACTAAAATAGGGCATGTTGTATTCCCTTATTTTTGCATAAATCATTTAAAAAATACAACAATAAACAATATGGATAGAATGTATGCATATCTTTCTGCATATACGCCAAATTTTATCTCAACTAGATGTTCTTAACTATTTTATCTCATAAACCAAATAAGTCAACATGGGTAAGACTCAAAAGCCATTTCAATTTGATTTTTTTTTACCTTCGACGGTTTGAGATCTAACAAAGTAGAGCTTTCTTTTATTATTACGATGGCAGGAGGCACTCCAACACATAGCGGATGGCGGAAGAAAAACAGACGCAGGACTCGTGTTAGGAACCAAGTGGAGTCCAAACTGGAACGAAAAGAGCATCAGTTCAGATGGAGATGCTTTGGGAATGCCCCTGCCGGTGTGGCCAGTCGCCGCCTCGGGGTCGGACGTGCTCGGGTATAGCAACGTGTACGGCGTCTGCACCGGCCCGTTCCGGTTCTTCAAGCTCGGGTTCTGGTTTCTTTCCAGGATGTTATTCTCCACAACCTTCAAGTTCTCTCCGAACCGTCCGAAAGCCTGGATGGCATTCTCGTCGCTGGTCCACTCCTGGGACTCCCTCTGGCCAAGGTACACTTCGTCGGAGGTGTGCCTCGACAGGGCCTCCAGGAGCGAGATCCCCACTATGTTCTGGAGCTGGCTGTTGATCGTCTCTAGGAACACCTTCTCCGGGTCCGTCTTCAGCCTCTCGTAATCCTTTGAACCGGGCTCCGGCATGAACTTCCTGGTCACGGTCGGTCGGTTCGGGAGGTACCCGCCGTAAGCGTACTGCCCGAAGTTCACCGCGGCGTGGAGCGCCGAACCAATCCATATGATGGTGCTGCAGGAGAAGACTAGGTCTTCCACGGTGCTCATCTTTGGCCACCACGGCTCGTCCTTCTTGTCGCCGTGGCCGACTTCCACCGCCTCCTTCCACCACGCTTGTACCTGCACGTCTTCCTTGACGGATGCATCCGTAGGGTAGTAGATGCTGCAGTAGTCGGTGACCCAATCGTAGATGCAGAACCAAATGTCCAGCCCGTCGACCGCGTATGGATAGTCCTCGATCAGCAACCTGATATTACGTGGTGCAGATTCGTCTTTGACTGCCATTCCCCTGCGAAAGACCACTAATATGTTTCAAACCAAATCAAACAAGTATACCTAGTAATGCACGGGAAAGGAGGGTACCTGGTGATGAGATCATTAGGCGGGGCTTGGTTGATGAAGTTCCACTTCTTGTAGACGACGGATGACATCTCTAGTGCGAATTTCCCAGGGAACACTGTTGCCTCAACGAGCCCGCCGGAACTGATGAGCATCTGGCGAGCAAGGGCATTGATGGTCATGGTGTCGCGGAAGTGTGGCTTGAGGAGTTTGTTGATGGGGTGCATCGCGCAGAGTTGCCGGTTCGTCGCGAGAATGAACGGCTCCACAACGGCATGGGTATGCAACCTGCCGAGGAGAAGAATTATAGTCTAGTTGGGTAAATCCAAAATCTCAGAAGAACGAATAAGGTGGCAATCGAGGACCAGTGGCTGATCAGAGCATGGTGGCCACAATCGTTAACGATAGCGTAGGCCTTGGCCAGCTGCCAGATTTGGTGCTCTACTCCCTCGACGGCAGGTGTGTACACCTTGCTCTCGGCACCGCTGGAGCTGGGGAGGCTCAGCTCGATTGCGATGGGCTTGAGGGTGCCGTCGTTCTTGAGGAAAAGGAGGACTCTGCCGGCGTAGATCTTGTTTCCACTATCCGAATTGATCTCGACAAGGAAAGGCATCACGTTGTCGTGGTGGTCTAATATGTAAAGCCTGTTGGTGTTGAGTGCCTAATCATAGTAATCAGGAAAACATAATGTTGCACCGGGATCATGTTGCTGGCGACAACGGAAACAAAGAAGTATAATTTGATGTACCACATCGACGGGGACTCCGTCAAGCTGATGCTCGATGTGGAATGCTGTGATGGTGCTGGTTTGGTTCCCATGTTCGCTTGCATCCAAGGAACTCACAGGGGGGAATTGCTGCATCAGAACATCTACGTTTAGTTTTAATTGGCATTTCATTATCTGGGAGTATCCTTATTAAACGGTGGTAGCTAAGTATTCATTCCTCCATGTCACCGGAACAGTATGTTGTATTCAAGATTGTATTTAGACTTTAATTGGAAAGTCTATGTAATTACAATTGGAAATAATTTGGTTTCAATTTGGAAACCAAATGGTTTGGAGGGAAAGTTGAGAATTCCCAAATTTAAAATATGTAAGTTTGGGTGAAAGTTTAGTCCCACACCGGGGAGAACTAAACTTTTTGGTGGACTTAAATATGAGTTCACACCCCAAGCTCTTGTAACAATAGTAGAGAGGAGGAATGGAGGACCACACATGCGCGCACGCGCGCTCCGCTCCGTCTCCGGCTCCGGCTCGGGAAAGTCAATTCGAATCTCAATACTTTTGCTGCGGTTTTCATTTGGTAAGTCGATTAAATTAATCATACGATTAATTTGGTAAGTCGACTTAAATGAGAATTTATCTCGTCATTATGGGCGCGTTTTTTGGGATCCGAAAGGATGCGTCTTCGGGACGCGTCTGTTGGAAACCAAAGGCGCGTCTTTTGGAAATCAAAGGTCGCGTCTTCAGACCGCGAGACCCTCTATTTATATCCCTCACCCGACTCAATTTTTCTACACTCGCAAGAAAAACCTCTCTTTCACGTCGTCTCTCTCTGGTTCTTCCTTTCACGGACGAACGTTTTCTTCTTCCTCTATCGGCTGCAGTTCTCTGAGGTACAATCGAGGACGATCCCGTTGGTGTGCGCCGACGAAGATCGTGAGCCGTCGTATCCTGCGAGCGGATCGCCAGTACCCTACGCACCGGTATTGTGTGGGCGATATCTTCTCTAAGGACAGTCCATTTCATGGACGCTTCGGTGACTTCTAAACGGATCTCCATTTTATTTTGGTTGTCGCAATGTGTTTATTGCTTTACCCTTTCTGGATCATGCCCGTGTTTATGTTTCTGTTCTATTAATCGGTTCGTGTTTGCATTGTATAATCGGATAATGATTGGGAAACATACGTTTAACGTAATATTATTCGGTATTGTTTCTCTGTTAATTCATTTGAATCCGATGTTTTACTGTTTAATATATGCAAGGCTAATCCTATTTACAACACAGTACTCAAATATATTGTATCTATTACTTGTTATAAAAGAACGAATTACCTGGAGGCGGCGGATTATGATGGGGTTGACTCCAGCAAGCATCTCCCGAGCAAACTCCTCGTCACTCTTCCATGCATCCCTATCGTCTGCAATGGAAGATGGGTTCACATCAATATTTCAGTGCAATTCACAATGCTCGAGTTAGCGAAATTGATTACTTGCAATGATTTGTGGCATTGGGAACTTGAGCAAGCGTTCGCCATCGGAGCGAGCAAGCTCCTTCAACATCTCGAAGGGGATGAGATCCATAAGCGCGGGGACATGGGGCAGCATCACCCCACCCTCATAGAGCTTAAGGACGTCCTTCAGAGAGTCGAACTCCAGCGGAGTCTTGTCAAGAGCGGACTTGACAGCTGGGATGATGGCCTGCTGTAGAGACTTGATCGCGTACATGAGGAAGTCGGACATCTTGAGGTGGCTGAAGCGCTCGTCTCGCGGCACGTAGATGTCCATGCGGATATTGGCCAGCAGCATCCTCGTCTCGTACCTTTGGTCTGATCATCACATTAAACTATCACAACACTCGATAGAAACTTAACTTATCACGTAGGCTTCTTAGAGAGAAACAAAATCATACCTTTCAAGTACTTGGCCCTCCTGGTCTTACCACGGCGAGGGTACGGCAAGTCCTGAGAGCCACCGAGAACGGGGCGGTCATAACCGACGTCGTTGTAAAGGGCATACGCATAGTACCTATCTCCTTCTTTGAACTCGCGGGTGACGTCCTCTCCTCTGAGGTTGCGGAGCTCATCGTCGACGTAGCCTTGCAGTGGCAACGGAATCTTTCTCGTGACGTAAGTCTGCATTGATGTGGTGCAAACTAAGTAACCACTTCATTGTTTTCATAACCATAGATAGAGCATGGGGTACATACGTTGTTGGCGAAGAAGACGCGGGTGTACTTGTAGGAGGAGGAGTTGTAGACCCATGAGTAGCAGTCGAAGTGGACGCTGCCCTTGTTGGGGACGTTGCGGAGGGTGACGGTCTTGAGGTAGAACTCGAAGGGGTGGTGGTTCTCCACGTAGAAGGCGCTGGGGATGCCCTGCTTCGGGTCCCAGTAGAACGTCATGTTGTACACCGAGTCACCCGGTGTGAGCGGGGACAGCGTCGTGATCCAGTTCTCGAGCCTGGATTCCGGGCCCACCACGCCCCTGCCGCCTTTACCTGCCAAGTATATGGATGTGAAAGTGAACCCAAAGGCTTGGCCTTTTTTAATATAATTATGTGATTATCTTTATCAGTTAAGTAAATAGGTAAAGTCTTTATGAAATATTAAAATTATTGCAAGAATTGAGTGGACAATCATATCCCTTTCCCGTTCCCATCTACTTTGGATATTCTCTCATTTCTCTAACTAGGGGAACATTACTGCCCCAATTTTTTAAAGATGTGAAAGACAAATATGTAATAATATTACATAGTCTAAAATACTTGAATGAGAGATCCATATGGTAGCTTTATATCGATTTGTTTATAGAAGCGTATATGTACGATGCAATTTATTTTATATATAATCACAGCAAAGAAATTGAGCTATAGTTTCTCAAAATCTATCGCTAAATTAGCCTTCGTTAAATAAATAAAGATAATATTATATGTTGCGAAATGATTTTTCGTACTTGAAATTAGCAACGAATATCATATCTATTGTTAAATCATTAGCAACGGTCCACGTAGCGACGCTTATCCGTTGCTGTTTTTCAAACTTCTAATTAATTATCGCTAAATTTTGAACTTAAAAAATAACAGCGATTAGTTGATATTTTGAAAAATAGGAACGAGTATGTATTGTTATATGGACCGCTGGTGATATAGCGATAAATATACTATTCATCGCTAATTTCAAGTATGAAATCTCATTTCGCAACAAATAATATGATCGTTATATATTTAACGACTAATTAGTGACATATTTTTGGAAAAAAAACATAACTATAATTCAATTTTATTGCAATAAATATACGGTATCAGTAATCACTCTCAATGATGATAACGCAGAAGTAAACATTTTTGTAGTCGTTCATAGATGAACCCGTACAAAAGAGATGTATGCATTCTATAAAATTTTAGGTTCGTATATGAAGGATTTTACATAGAGACATAACTTTGGAAACATTACCAGCAATGACCCTACGAATGACTATGAAAATTGCTGGATAGTGACCTTTGATTACATGTAAGTCCCTGCAATTATTTTGATCACTAACTTAACCACGTGTTTGGGTTAATGTAACCCGACATAGATGTAATGGCTTAGATTTTAGCGCAAATTGCAAAAAAAAGTCGACAATCGATTTCAATGTCATATAAGAACTTTGAAAGGTAATAATGTGGTACTCGAACTTCAAGATCTGTCTCAATGTGATCTTTTTGAAATTTAAGATTAGAAAGATGAAATGATCGAATAAATTTCAATAATCAAAGATCACATTGTGACAAATCTTAAATTTTATTGCTACATTGTTACCTTTCAAAGTTCAAGTATAATAATAACAAACCCTCGGCCCACCTCTCCTTGAGCATACGCTTCTCCTCCCTCACACAGCACTAACAGCACCCAATCATATCATCATCCCTCTCCTCCTCGTGCAACTCCTTTCTAAGTTCGCGGCCTCTTCCAGCTCTCCCTCTTTAAGCGCTTCGGCTCCCTCCCCTCTCTTTTCATCTTCTTTAAACTTCATCATCCCATGTTTCTTCATCTCTTTGTTGTGTTTATTTAATAGCAAGATAGGAAAACGAGTACTCTTACAAATTTGATGGATTTTGAAGAGAGAAATGTCAAAACTTGATATTTTCCATTCAAGTTAAATGTAAAAAATGGATGGAAGTTAATACAGGATTATGACATGTAATGTCTAACAAGTTTTCAATGTTCTGCTTGTAATTTCTAAGTATGGAATCTAAGTGTTGGAGCGTTGGAGGCCAACACGTGCAAGTTAAGAAATCGGCCGGCATCGGTGGTGAAGAAGCCAACAAACTGGTTGGTAGGAGAGGGAGGCGGAAGGGAGATCCTATTCAGGGGGACATCGGATGTGGGGATGGCTTCGGGGGGTCGGTTCCAGGGAGATGTTGTCCTGGTCACACCATGGCGGGTGTTGGCCAGAGATCTTGATGGGGATGAAGCAGAGGCTTTGTTGGCGTTGTCCAACTCGAGAAAGTCGCTTCTTCGGTGGAGACCGGCGTGTGCTTCCGACGGCCTCTTGTCAACCTGCGGCTTGTCCGTGGTTCGCGTACGGGGAATTCCATTTCTTTGGCATCGCCTGGATCGTGTGCGGAAGATTCTCTCGGGAATAACCGAGGTGGAAGAGATCGTCAATATTGGAGTCGCCCGCGGCGAGTGGCCTGACCTTATCATCCGGGTTCCGGGAATCCATCCTCGACAGCTGGGTTGGTGGGAGGTGCGAATGGAGGGGCGTTTATTTCAGGTGGAGCTGGCGACGGCTGGAGTATTGCCTGCTCTTCTGGAGCAGCCATGGGATCAAGGCGTTGGCGGCTCGTGGCCCCGGCGATGAACCCGGAGATCGCGGCACCGATGCCGGCTGAATTGGAATGCAAAACGTCACCGAATATTTTGCATGGCGTGCGTTTCGGAGCAATCAATGCTGGGCAATCAAATCAAGAAAAATTGAAATGATCTATTGTCATATCTCCGAGCATCCCATTAATTTCACGGGTGCACATTGCCACCGTGGCAAATGAGATGGGAAACTTGAAAGTGGGAGTGTCCAGCTGCACAGATCAACGCTCAAATCCGGGAGTGGAGTCTGGTTTGGGCCAATCCAACCCGCGTAGCTTCTCTCAGATGGAAGTCGCTGATCCAGAAACCGGAGGACGTGACTCCGGATGCTGAAGTGGACCCGACAATGGGGATTGAGGTAACGGACCATCTGCTAGACACGAATAACGAAAGCATGCCTTTAACATCTCCCGAACCCTCAAAAGATGCAGCACTGAGCCTTGGGGGCACGATGCTTCCAACAGATCATCCGCATCCAAATGAAGAGTTTCAAACACCGGGCTCCTTGCCGGAAGGTACGAAGTCAATACAAGTAGAAGAGGTTTGCACGCCAGGTCTGCGATCAACAGCTTGGACTCTCTGCAAATTCGCCTACGGTGTCGATCCGTGCCCATGTTGAAGGGGGAGGGCTCAACCAAGTCTGTGCGGATGGGGGGGATTCCGAGCGACGACGGGGGCTGGCATTGGAGGTACGGTTGAGTGTCCAGGGGGAGAGGCAGTGGATGGGGTTAGAAGATGGAGGTCAGGAGGGAGGGGTTGAGGGAGAAGGGTTGGAAGTTGCCTCAAAGGAGTGTTTGGGGGACACCGCTTTGGAGAAGGCCCATCTGGAGTCAGCACGGGGGGAAGGCCTTGAGGGGGGTGATGAGGGTCGGCGATTCGGTTGGTTTTTTGAGAGGAGAGGGGTAGCTACGAGGAAGAAAAGGTGGAGGAAGAGGCTGGAGGTGGCGACCATAAGACCCAACTCGGGAGCTCCGAAGTCTTTATCGAAGGTCGTTATGCCGGTGTCGCCAATCGGGGGCCCAAGTTACTTTAGTTTGTTGGACAGAAGTTTTGCGGAAAGTCTGGGGGTGGTGGCCCCGTTGAAGAAGAAGAAAGAGATATCATTATGAAGGTGCTATCTTGGAATGTGAGGGGTCTGGGTCGCTCCGAGAAACGGCTGAGAGTCAGGAGACTTATAATGGATGCAAAGGCAGATATTGTGTTGCTGCAGGAAACGAAAGTCTCAAGGGATGGAGATAAGTTGTGGAAATACATAGGGGGTGATAGTGGGGGCTTTGAATTTGCCGAGGTGAAGGCTCAAGGTGTTGTTGGTGGATTGCTGACTGGTTGAAAGAAGGCGGAGTTTGAGAAAATGGGCGAGATGCGATCACAATTCTCTATTTCGGTGAGCCTGAAGCGCAGGCTGGACAGCATTTCTTTTACAATATCAAACGTGTATGGTCCCTCTGGAAATGATCGTGGCTCCCTCGCGGCGACCTGGTTCAGACAATATTGGGCTTGGAGGATGGTATTTGGAATATGGGTGGAGACCTCAACATAACTCTTCTACAAGAGGACCGACCTAGGCATGGAGATGGTCGTGACCCGGGTTCTGAAGCCTTTGTGAACTTTATTCATGCACGAGGGTTATCAATCATGGATGCAGCTGGATGCGCTTCCACATGGCGTAATGTCAGATCGAGATCTCGTTTGGATAGATTTCTTCTTTCACCGGATGCGACGGAGCTCTTCTCCCTATCTCGAGCTTGGGCGCTACCTCGGGCTCATTCGGATCATGCATCGATCCTGTGGTCTTCTGAGGATCAGATGAGGACAAGATTCTTCTTCAGATTTGAGCGGTCATGGCTTTTGGAGGACGGATTCAAGGACGAGGTGACTTCACGGTGGGCTAAGTGGAGGCCTGAGGGGTCAGCAGTGGCTCGCCTGGTAAATAAATTGGCTTTACTGAAAAAGTTCATGTTGAAATACGGGAAAGAGGTGAGGGGGAGGCGAAGAACACAGAGGGGTGTCATTCAGGAGGGAGTTGTACAACTAGATAGACTGGATGACCAGAGAGGCCTTAATCAGGAAGAGATCGCAGAGAGAGCGCATATGTTAGAAGAAATATGGTTGGAGGATAGGAAGGAGGAGGCAGAGATCCAGGTAAAAGTGGCTGCGGGAGGGAGATGCAAACACAAAATATTTCCATGCAGTCGCATCGGGAAGAAGAAGGCGAAACTACATCCAAGAGATGGAGATGGGGGGGGGTGAGAGTGGAGGGGGACGAAGGGTGTGCTCTCAGGGGACATTTCGTGGAGGCATCCAGAAGGAGGCATAGGGAGGGTTGGGGGTGGCTTGGGAGAGGGGTACAAGTTTTGTCGAAGGAAGAAGCGGTGAGGCTAGAGGATCCTTTCGAGGAGAAAGAGATTAAGAAGGCAGTTTGGGAGCTGAATGAGGATGGTGCCCCTGGTCCTGATGGATTTCCGGTTTATTTTTATAGGGAGTTTTGGAGCATGTTGAAGGACGAAGTTGTGGAAGTGATCAATGAATTTAGAGAGGAGAATAGGGGCTTCGAGAAAATTAATAGGGCACAGCTTGTTCTCTTGCCCAAGAAGGACCATCCGTTGACAGTCGACGACTACAGGTTGATTGCACTATCCAATGCCATACACTTAATAGTTGCAAAAGTTTTGGCTAACAGATTAAAAAAGGTGCTCGACTTGGTCATCCGGCAGGGGCAGTCTGCTTTCATACCTGGCCGACAGATGGCTGATGGCTTGATTATGGCTACTGAGATTTCTCTTCAGTGGAGGCGTACAAAGAAGAAAGGGGCCATTGGAAGATTGACTATACGAAAGCTTATGACTGTGTGGCCTGGAACTTTCTACGGTTGTCTCTGAGGCGACATGGCTTCCCAGACCGGTGGATTGCTTGGATGAAGAGATGTGTCACGACGTCTTCTTATGCGGTCATGGTGAACGGGAGACCTGAAAGGGGGTTTTTCCAGCCCCAGAGGGGTGTCAGACAGGGATGTCCATTGGCACCGATATTGTTTGTTTTGGTGGCGGATGCTCTAGCAGTGTTGTTCAGGCGCGCAGTTGATGAAGGATGGTGCGAGGGGTTCCGTTGTGGCACCATCTCCTTACCTATCTTACAATACGCTGATGATACAATGATTTTCCTAGGCAGATCAGAGGAGATGACTAGAAGGGCGGAGCAAATTGTGGGAATTTTTAGTAGTCTATCGGGCCTTCAAATCAATAAAAATAAGTCGGTGGTGGTTCCTTTTTGAATGGAGGTGACAAGGGGATCCGATGGGCAGAGTTGTTGGATTGCCCGTTGGGCGAGTTGCCGATTTCTTACTTGGGGCTCCCACTGGTGGCAGGCAGGCTCAAAAAATCAGATTGGGACATGGTCATTCAGAGGATGGAGCAGAGATTGGCAGGATGGAAGGCAGTTACCTTGTCAAAGGGGGGAAGCTGATTCTTTTGAAGCACGTGCTCTCAACAGTCCCTATTTTCTTTATTTCCACTAGACTGATGCCTGTGGGAGTACGTAGGAAGGTCAAAGCCATGATGAAGAGATTCTTCTGGTATGATGGTAAGCAGAACATATCAGGGTTGCATTTGTAGGCTGGGAAGAGCTAACGAAACCGCGAGACAAAGGTGGCTTAGGGATTCAGGATTCAGCGTGCATGAACAAAGCTCTATTGGCAAAGTGGGTTATTCAGGGCAAGACGGACAGATTGGTTTCCAGACTTTTGCGTGAGCTATACGGTGTGCAGAGCTCCCTAAAGGAAGGAAGAGTGAGGTTTGAGTTCCCGCTATGGGCTGGTGTCCGAGAAGTTCTACCAGTGTTGGCATCAAGAATGAGACCGCAGGTCGGGAATGGGGAAGGCTTCAGGTTCTGGCGGGATGATTGGACGGGGGACGGACCACTGAGCAGGAGGTTCCCGAGGCTGTTCGCGTTGGCTTATTCGAAGGAGTGCACTTTGGTGAATGTTGGGATATCAGGGTCCTGGGAGCCACATTTTACGTCAGTTTTCTCAAACCAGCGTTCGGAGGAGTTTGCAAGGATGCAGTCTGAACTACCAACTCCGAATTGCATCACGCAGGGCAGGGACCATTTTCAATGGGACTACGGCAGATTCTCAACAAAGAAAGCGTACAAGGAATTCAAGGGGTCTGCAGAAACCATGGATCCAGACTTCTGCCAGGATATGAAGAATATTTGGGCAAGCAAGATACCAGGCAGGATTAAAATTTTCCTTTGGTGTTTAAGAAGGGAAAGATTGTGTGATAAAGCAAGGAGGGGAAGGTTGTTTGGTATTACCGACACTCGGTGCGACAGATGCGGAGAACAACTTGAAGATGCAGATCATTTGTTCTTCACGTGTCCGATGTCAGAGAAGGTGTGGAAGGAGATCGGGCCATCTAGATTTCGACAGGAGGAGCCATTGAGTTTTGGAGGTCGGTAAGGTCGGTGGGGAGCAATTCATCCGATGATTGCACTCTGCCTTTTAAGATTCTGTGGGCCATTTGGGTGGGAAGGAATGATCTAATTTTCAAAAATCAAAGGTTCTATCCAGAGAATGTGCTAGCTCATTGTAATTCATTGTATCATTTCTGGGCCTTTGGGTGATGTACAATACTTTTTTTAATAATCATATTATTGCGATGAATCCCATCTCAGGATGACACCCTCTTGTTACTAAAAAATGGAATCTAAGTTAATCGACTAAATGCAGAATATGCTTCGTATTTTTATTTTTAAATTCGTGTAATAATGATATTAGAGTTTTTTAAGGGAATATTCATGACTTATGTATAAGCTCATTTTGAGAATTTAGTGGAAAAAATAGGAGATTAATACTTAACTATTATTGTAAACGATTTAGATAAAATAAAGGGAGAGCTTAATATTTTCAGTATATTATGACACACAAGGTGTGTTACTTATTAGGGTAAATTACAAAAAAAATCTCAACTATACCTTGATTTTCAATTAGGGACTTCGTTTTTCAATTGTAACAAATAAGGTCTTAAAATTTCAACTTAAGGGTTTAACACCGACATATAAAGGTCGTTGAAGCTCATTGAGGCCTTTATTTGAGACAAAAACATAAGATCAGATCTCTTTTTGTTACAATCGAAAAGTGAGTCCCTTAATCGGTTTTGAGGTATAGCTAAGGCCTTTTTTGTAATTTGCCCTATTTATTGTGGTGGATAGCTTGTATACAAATAAATTTTGTGTGTGTATATATATAGTTATACTCGTTTGCATAAATGTGAGTTAATGAGCAATAGCATATGATATTAAACACTTAACAATATCATTTGAGGTGATCGTTAGGTTAACAATTATTTCATAGAGAGAGACAAAGTGGAGAACATTTGCTTTAGGCGAAAAGCAAAAGAGAGAGGGGGAGCCCGCAAACATATGGGATATTCAAATGGAGGGAGGGAGAACCACGTGTCCTCGAGATAAAAAGAGACATGGAATCTAGCTTTAGATAATAAAAAGGGATTATATTATATTATTTATTTATTTATATTAAAGGGGGGTGAGTTTGTTATCACCGTAATATTTTCGAACCATGCTTTTTAAAAATATTGATATCTGCATAATCTAAACAAATTAAAATGCATAGAAGTTTGGACGACCAACTATCATTAAAAAAATCATCTATATTATGGAAAATAATAAAATTACTCACAGAGTGGTGGAAAAGCAACCAACAAAGCAATACGACAATATTTTTCTGCTTGTACGACATAGAAAACTGGATTTACCGGTCCTAAAAAAACTCTTCGAAGGTTTGCAGTTATTTTAT
Organism: Ottelia alismoides; assembly: GCA_037367405.1. Classification (NCBI taxonomy): domain Eukaryota; kingdom Viridiplantae; phylum Streptophyta; class Magnoliopsida; order Alismatales; family Hydrocharitaceae; genus Ottelia; species Ottelia alismoides. The sequence continues at coordinate 108,026 of JAZKJV010009546.1, forward strand.
ATTAATGGTCGAAAATACAGTTAGTTTTGACTTGAATGTTTAAGTTTCATTTATCACTTTTTTTAATTTTTAAGAAATTTACAAATGTATCTTTTTAGAAAATTACAGTAATAACCTAACTCTAGCGGATTCAGACTCAGCTTCGCAAGCTCTTTAAACTTAAAAGTTGAAAGTTCAAAGTTCGAACCCTTCTTTAATATATTTTAAAAATTAGGATTATATTTGTAAATCAATATATAGATAGGGATTTTTTAACTTACCCAATAATATATTTGTGCCCGGGATTTATTTGCATGTTGAAGTGATTTTTTTGTGAATTTCCATCCGTCGGATCCTTCAAGTGCAAGGGCAGCCCGTGCCGGCCAACAGAACGGACACAAATAAGAGGAAGAACTTAGAGAGAATCCTTACTCTCGTCGCCAACGGTGGCGCTGATGAGCTTGAAGTTAACTCCCCAGCCGATCACCTCGCTCACGCGATCCATGATGGACGCCGAGAAGTCGTTGAAGTCGAGGACATTGCGTTTCACTAGGACGACGGTGCCCTCGATCTTTGTTTGCCCCTGGGTACCATGGATGATGTCAGAGATTTGCGAGACGACGGCCTCGCCGAGATGGAACATCTCTGTAGGTGAAAGCGGAGTGGAAGAGCTGTGGAAGAGGTTTGGAGTTGGGGATAACATGGTGGTATATATAGGGGTGTCGCGTCTAGCTAAAGATCCCAAGGCAGTGCAGCTCTATTATTGGGGAGCAGCTCCTCTGCTGGCCAGCAGAGTCTGCTGTACCACGTGAGCCGCTCGATCAAGATCGAGCGGTTCACACGAATTCAAGGTTAAAGTGACCCTTTGCGTGTGAACCGTTCGATCATGATCGAACGGCCCACGCGGTACAGCAGGCCTCTGCTGGCGAGGATCCTTGCTACTATTATTGATGATCGATGCCTGCGCAAAATAGCAAAATACGCGCTACACGTAGTAGTACTATACACACACATATATACATGGTTTGATTGATATAAAGTTTGAGACATATGAGTTGACAGAATGAAATTTTTTTAAAAAAAAGGTTGGAAATATATCCGACTCGTCTCAAGTAGGATGGAGTTGAAGATCAAGGAGAAGTAATGAGATGGGTTGAAGGATCTTTGTGTGGAGATGAAGGTTGTTGAACGTTCAAGCGAACTCGAGGCTCGGGAGATGGGTCGAGATCGGAGCGTAATTGCTCGATAATGAGATCGAGTTCGAAGACGTTGAGGCGAGGCTAGATATGATGACAGAGTAGCTGGGAAGGTTGATCATCTGATTAGAATTTAGAAGAATCACGGCGTCGATGGAAGATGCAAGACAACCTAGCTAGCTGAGAAAATCTGTGGGAGAACGTGAAATAAAAGCTAGAGTCTCTTCGCCGTTCATTGTTATCCAACAACAATCACGATTAATACACTACAACAAAATTGAGTTATCATGATGTTTTTTTCAAAATCCGTCACTAAAAAATGAATTTTCATACTTGAAAGTAGCAACAAATATCATATATATTGTTGTATCATTAGCAACGGTCTACATAGCGATGCTTATCCGTTGCTATTGCTACATAGTGACGATTAGTTGATATCTTGAAAAATAGCAACGGATAAGCGTCGCTATGTGGACCGTTGCTAATAATACAATGATATATATGATATTCGTTGCTAATTTCGAGTACGAAAAATCATATTGTCACTACAAGAAAAGTGAGTTGTGGCCACGGAATGTGGCTACGGAAACTTGTGGCCACGATAATTCCGTGGCCACTAGTTTCTCGTAGCCACAATCCGTGGCCAAAGTCTTCATATAAGAGTTGTGGCCAGAATAAGTTCTGTGGCCACTTGTAATGGCCACGACATATTCGTGGCTAGAGAACTCTAGCGACAAGACTTGTAGCTACGGCTACTGACCACGACATGTCGTGGCCAGAGCCCAATTCTGTGGCCACAAACTTTATATTCGTGGCCATAGTTCTGTAGCCACAACTTGTTTTCCTTGTAGTGTGTAACTAATAATATTGTCGTTATATATTTAACGACGGTTAATTCAGTAACGGATTTTGAAAAAAAAAGCTTAAGTGATATATGAAATATAAAGTACTTTGAATCTACAATGTTCCAAGTCCAGAAATAACGATGACAAGAGATAAGAACTAAACGCTAGAAAGAACTGAGAGTAAGCTTATTTATTATATTATTTTGCAATGAAAATAGAACTGGGAGTAAGCTTGTTTATTTATTATATTATTTCCGAAATGGATCTATTATTGTAATTAAATGGATTATAGCAGTAATTGGGGTGCTTAATTCTCACAGGTAGGTGATAGTATATACATATGTATGTCCATTAAATAGCTTTTCTTTCTCTTTATTACGTGAATGTGAGGATAATGTACATCAACGGACATTTTTGTATTTTCGAACGTTATTTTGCATATTATGTTTGTTTTTTATTTGTGAGCTTTCATTTACATCAATATTGTGGTGGGAATATATTTGCTTTTGTATAATAATGAATAGTTTTGTAAATCTACATATTTTTATGTATATGTTTTTTATTGTCATGCACAATCATTTGCATTGTATTACAATTGTTTTATTTATTGTACATTAAAAAAAGAGCTATACTGACGGTTTTGAAAAATCCGTCACTAAATTAGTCGTGTTAGATATATAATGACGATATTATTTGTTGCAAAATGAGTTTTCGTACTCAAAATTAGCATCGAATATCATATTTGACATTATATCATTAGCAACGGTCTACATAGCAACGCTTAGCCATTGTTATTTTCAAAATATCAACTATTCGTCGTTGTTCAAAAAAATATTGACAATTAGTTGATATTTTGAAAAATAGCAATGGATAAGCGTCATTATGTGGACCGTTGCTAATGATATAACGACAAATATGATATTCGTTGCTAATTTTGAGTACGAAAACTCATTTCGTAACGAACAATATCGTCATTATATATTTAACAACGACTAATTTAGCAACAGATTTTTTCAAAACTGTCATTATAGCTCAAAATTTTTTGTAGTGGTAGTTGATCAGTGGAAATTACTTCGAATTCTTATATGCCAATAATTGAAGAACATTCAATAGTGGATTCTTTTAATGATGATTAATATGGAACATCCAATTAATGTTGAACTTCTAAAGGAAGAAAAGATCCTTAATGAACATCCAATCATTTCTGAGCCAAGAATTTGGAATCGAAGATGACGCTTTTAATCCCTATATTTCATATGTAGTGAAACATGCCTTCAATGACCGTAAAGACTATTCAAATAGAAATGAAATTCGTTAGCTATCATATGGGCTCAATATGTGTACTAAAAAGGGTGTTGTAGAAAATAAGATAAGAGAGAGAGAGACAACAAAGCCAAGAGCAAAAAAACGATTTGGTTATGGTGTTCGAGGATAGAAAATCGAGAAATTATATCGTAATGGATTTAAAATTTGAGAACAATCATCAATTACATTCAGCAGAGTGTGCTCACATGTTAAGATCTCAAAGACACGTTTTTTAAGCACATTCAGTTCAAATAGATCTTGCCACATCTGCCGGGATTCGTTTAAAGGATACATATGATCTTGTCGAAAATTATTATTCAAATAGTTCTTGCCACATATTTCGGGATTCGTTTGAAGGATACACATAATCTTGTCGAAAATTATTGTATGAGTTCAGCATCTCGGATACATCAAATAGGATCATAAGCATCATTTACAAACAACACATGTTTATGAGCACAATCTTATTATATGATGAGAGTATGAGCACATCTGGATGATTATTTCAAGTATTTATTGCAGTGCATTTTGGAAGAAAATTGAAGAGTATATGCAGAGACAAAGATGTTGCTATGAGTGGTGCCATCGCGTGTCATGCCAGACGTTTGTCATTGTTTATGTTCTCATCATATAATGCATAACGACACGAAGAACTCTGCACATGTTTTTGATAAAGTTGGTCCTGTTCGGAACATGACCCGTCGATATCGTCTCCTCTCGGATATCGATTGTTGGATACGAACCCCTCAAATATAAAAGTGGATACACAAATGACCACCACCACGGAAGCACATGAAAGAAAGAACACCAGATATAATGGTGGTCAGTCACCTCTCACGACCATCGGAGAAGAAAGATCACTATAAGAAGACAAGTACAACTCTCTCTGTTCCCTCCTCTCTTATCTCTCTCTCATATCTCTTTCTTCCCTTGTGGTATTCCCTCTTGCTATGGTGTAGAGGCAATACCTCCACCCTTATTTTTATATAGCCCAAATACAACCTTATAGTTCTACTCCCATTAGGACGGTAAATAAAAGAATACAACTCAAGTATTATTAGGATTAGGAGTCCAATCCTATTAGGATTCCTAATCCTAATTTGACTCTAATCTTAACAATCTTCCCCTTGAGTTGATTTCCATTACGATCTCTTCATCGTCTTGTGTTTGCATTGGGCCATCCTCGTCATTTGCAGGTCTCATTAGCAGGATCTCACCAAGTCTGGGTGGTGTACCCGTTACTAGGTACCCTCGATGTGTTCCCTCTTGGGCACTCGCACAACATAACATTATGCCTCATGACGCAGCATTAGAGATTGTGTTGGCATCCTTTGGTAAAGTGAATCCCACTCGCTTATCCTTTTTGCGCACTTCTGCAGCAGAGATGCCGATAATTCGTCGCTCTCTCATCGTACTTCTCATCCTGGAAAGAACTGGATTCCGTCACCTGTCACGACCCTTCCCTCGAGCTTATACACCTTGTTCGGTATCCTCGTCTCACGCATCACAATGTGTGCTCTCTTGCTCGTTCTGAGAACTCCCCCTTCAATGGTGACTCAATGTCCTTGTGACTCGATCGTTCCCAGTGAAATCTGACTTTTCTTAGCTGTAGGAATGTGTATGACACCTATCAGAGTTCGTACTACTCCATCATACATGCGGAACTGCACTGATCCAATCTCATTGACATGGTGAACCTCTCCACCTCCCATCTTGATAGTTCCATCATTGCATGCCTGATAGGTATTGAACTGCTCTTTGGATGAGCACATGTGATCTGAACATGCCGAGTCCAGAAGCCATCTTGAATCTCCCTTTATCTCCCTAGATCTTACTAGCAAGTCTCCCTCTCCTTATCACGTCTTGGAAAATCAGCAATCTTGTGACTTCCTTGTCACAATAGAAACATCTGATGGGATATCGTGACTTGGATCGATTTCTGAATCTTGTCTCCCTTGATATAGAGTGTCTACCCTCAGTTGCCAGCACATGATCTTCATCATTCGTTGCCTCATCCGTCGATCTCCATCAAGACTCATTCATAAGAATTGAAGCAACTATCTCAACCAATGTGATGATCTCCTCGCCATAGAGTGATGTCGATGCATTACGATGTAGGAAGATGGAAAAGAACTCAACAGATCAATGCCTTATCCTCCTCCTTGAAGAGAGATTCTCCTTTCGCATTCTTCTCCTCAAGTGTGCGCACATCTGTTAGAATCTTTTTGAATCACTTCGAGCTTTGTCCCGTCGGTCATCTTTAGGCCATAGAGTTTCTTCTTCATCAATAGCTGATTCGTCAAAGATTTGGACGTGTATCATCTCTTGAGATTCATCTAAACCTTCGTTGGATCCTCCAGGCTAATGACTTTATGAAGAGTGTTGTCTACCAAGAATAGTTGTATTGCATTGTTTGTGAGATCCCTCATCTCCTTCCACTCTTCCTCTTTCATCTTCACCAGCTTATTTTCTTTAGCCTATAGAGCTTTCACAACTCCTTCTCACGTGAGTATGTTCTTCATATATTGTTATCATAAGGTGAAGTCGTTCTTCCTATTGAAGGATTCTACGGAGAATGATGCACCTCTTGATGTAAATTTCATTATCGCTTTCTTATCGTACATCCTTGTACGATCTGAAAAATCATAGCATAGTCTTTCCGATCCGAACCATCCAACTCATCCAGAGTACGTAAAAATCCTTATTTGGACTCTTGGATTACCTCAATTAAACTCCAGATGCTCCCGATCTCAACGGTTCACAATAACCATTGGATCTTTAACTGCCTCCGAAGAAAACATACTTGTTGTGTTGTGTCGTCACCTCAACATCAAATCTCGCTCTGATCTACCACGTCGTATCCCTCGCTATCATCGAACCAAGCTCTGATACCAGTTGTTGGGAACACGACCCATAGATATCGTCTCCTCTCAGATACTGGTTGTTGGATACAAATCCCTCGGATATAGAAGCAGATACACAAATGACCACCATCACCACAGAAGCACGTGAAAGAAAGAACATCAGATATAACGGTGGTCGATCACCTCTCATAACCACCAGAGAAGAAAGATCATTATAAGAAGATGAATACAACCCTCTCCGTTCCCTCGCTCGTTTATCTCTCTCTCTCTCTCTTCCCTTGTGGTATTCCCTCTTGTTATGATGTAGAGGCAATGTCTGCACCCCCTCTTTATATAGTCCAAATACAACCCCATAGTCCTATTCTGAATATGATTATAAATAGAATGCAACTCAACTACTATTAGGATTAGGAGTCCAATCCCATTAGGATTCATAATCCTAATTTGAATCTAATGCTATTAGGTCCAATACTTCAAGTGTTTGGTAAATGCATATCTCAAAAGCACTTTTATGAAAATTAGGAGGAAATGCTAAGAGTATATATTCTGGGTGTTAACTTTATATATAGGGAACTATAGGGAAGATATGATGTATGTCATAAATGTGCCAGATGTTATTTGAACAGCATGTTGACCTTGGGGATTACAAGCACACAATTATTTGAATCTTTTAACTCGTATGCTAAGGCATATCTTCAGCGCGAGTATAATTTTAAGGATTTTAAGGATTTTTTATTCATTTTGAATGCAACATTATAGACAAGTAGCACAATGAATTACAAGTAGATCTCAAGTTTGAAGGAAGACAGAAAATGGCCAGAATCTCAAAGCATACGCTAATGATTTTACGAGCTGTAAAGATTTACACATCTTACGTATTCGAATCGTTCTAAAATGAGTTTAAAAAGTTCATTGTCCATGATGGTCTGTTATTAATCAAAGGCATAACCACAAAATACATAATTTGGTGAAATGTGTGAAATATTCTAATGGGAGATTTCAGGATTTCCTTGAAATTGTTCAACAGGAAAAAGTTTCAATTACCAAAGGGTTGTCATGGGATGTTAGCATGAAGTGGAATTATACATTCTTGATGCTTGAATCAGTCGTACTGTATCATAAAATGTTTAATCGTCTAAAGGCTTGTAATTGTCAAATGTCAGATACACCTTGTTTTGTTGAATGGAAAAAGGTGGAGATAATTTATAAAATTTTAGAAAGCTTCTATAGTACCACCAAAGTCTTTTCTGGACAAAACTATTCTAAGGTAAACTTGTCCTTTTGCTTGATTTTCAAGATTGAAAATGATTTGACCACTCTTAAAGATTGCGAGGATAATGCTATCTGGAATATGGTAGTGAAAATGTACGCAAAGTTTGATAAATATTGGAGAGACCAGGATGACATGTTACCTTTGGCAATAGCAACAGTCATGGACCCTTGTTACAAGTTCGAATTAAGATTCTCTTATGAGGAACTTTATCTCGAAAATAAAGTTGAGGAATATGTAACACGAGTGACATGCCTTCTGCAGACTCTTCGAAGAGTGTGCCTCAAAGTATAAAATAAATCGATATGAAGAGCATTGACCCTCATGTACCATTGATCCAGAGAAGGCATGTACATCAAAGAAGAAAGAAGATATGAGGAGTGAATTCTGTAAGCAAAAGAAATATTTATGCAATTCAGAATATGGGAAAACTGATATTTATTTATATTTAGAAAACTCCACAGATGAAGTGGATGATGTTCATTTTAACATCTTGAAGTGGTGGGAAGCACACTCATGCAAAGTATCGTATTCTATCTCTTATAGCTCGTGATGTCTTATAGACTCAATCCCAGTGCAATGGAGTAGGGTGGAGCATGGGTCCGGGCCGGCCCGACCCAGCTCGCACAAGCCCAACTCAAGCCCAAGCCCACTATGTAAATGGGTGGGCCTGGGCTAATTTATTGGCCCATTTAGTAAGTCGGGCTGGGCTCGGGCTTGCAAATGCCCAACCCATTAGCCCACGGGCCGGCCCGACCTCAAGCCCACATCCAGGCTCAGCCGACCGGCCTGCCCGAAGGCCCGCGGCCGCCCCCTAACTAGTCCCATCGCAGGCCAGGCGCCCCCCCCTACAAGCCCTAATTTCATTTCCTACGCGCCGCTACCCTCCCTCCCATCCCACCCTCCCTCCCCTCGTGACCTCCTCTCCCTCACCTCTCCACGGGTTCAGCGCCTCCACCTCCTGCCCTGCTCGACCCGGCCGCTCCATCGAGCCTCGCCTCCACCTCCCCGCGAGCACCTCCACTCTCCAGTCCACCCGCGAGCGCCTCCTCTCCAACCTTCTCGGCCTCCCCAGTCCCCGCCCACCGCCTGCGAGCCCCCCCACCTTGCGCCTCTCCAGTACCACCGCATCTCCCTCCCCTCCGCCGTGCGATCCCCACCGCATCTCCCTCGCCTACGTCCGTGTGATCCCCGCCGCATCTCCCTCCCCGGCTCTAAGCCTCCAGCCCGACTGCCTCCTTCAACTCTCCTCTCTCCGACCCATTCATGGGCCGGCCCGACCCAAGCCCGACCCATCATAAGTCGGGCTGGACTCGGGCTTGGGCCCAACCCTTGAAAAAATAGCAGGCATGGGCCCGGCCCATGGGCCCGATTTGGTAAATGGGCCTGGGCTGGGCTAGGCTAGGCCCGGCCCGAGCCCGGCCCATGTTCCACCCTCCAGTGAAGGCATTGATATGTACAGAAAATTAGATCCGAGAAAATGATTCGAAATTTCACGAAGATGACGAAGAAGAAAAAGAAAAGGATAATGAACATAAAAATTATCTCGGTAAGAAACTTCATCTTTACATTTTTTATGGCAATAATTTAGTCTCTTCATAAATTAATAAAAAAATATGTACATATACTACAATTATCCAGGATTGATTTCAAGAGGTTAATGATAGGGAAAAAGCTTAGTCTGCTATGTTGTCCTTGTTTTTGCTTAGTAGCTGGTATAAATAGAATGGGAGATGCATTTTGTCATATGTCAAGCACCTGAGAATCATTTTTCTGATGTATCTTGAAGTTCTTGAAATGCTTATTGTGCGATTTTTTTGTGTTGGGATTAAAGTTGCTTGGCATTGTTTGATATGCGTTTATTTGACATCCATCCACTCTGAAATAGTTGTTTGGAACCGTCGCATTGTGTATTGCATTATTGATATATATATATATATATATATATATATATATATATATATATATAGAGAGAGAGAGAGAGAGAGAGAGGGGGGGTGGGGGACTTATCCAATGGCCCTGTGCCCATTAGAGATGAGATGAGCTCCTAATCCTAACCGTTTGATCTTAATCCAACAATCAGGAACTCCAGTAACTTTTGTATGCCACTAGTAACTGAACTCGGTAATACTAAACGCACCAGTAACTTTCGTATTGTCATAAGTAACTTTTAATCAAATGTAAATAAAGTAAGTAATTTAATTTGTTCGCACTTACTTATAACTTTATATAAGTTACTAGAGCTATGATACCACTAACTGAAGCTTCGATATATATTACTGAAGCATGGATATATATTAGTTACTAGAGCTTGTATTTCTATTATTGAGATGAAGTAGGCTCTTACTGGAGCTTGTATATTTATTATTGGAGTTGTTAGAAATGAAGCGGGCTCATTCCATCTTTAATGGGCATAGGGTCCATTGGATAAACACACACACACACATATGCGGTTGATGGGGTTGCCCTCATCTCATTTTTCGTCAAATTTTTTAATTTTTTGGCTGCCTTTTTTTATTTCTTCGGAAAATATCACCATGTATATTCATCTCTATATCCCTCCTATATGTCATTCGAATTTCGTCAGAAATAGAGACTCCTACGGCCTCCATCCAAATGGGGTCATTTTAAAAAATCCGGTGACTGTTAAAAAATGAATGTCTGGAGGTTGTAGGAGTCTCTGTTTCTAACGAAATTCGAATGATATATAGGATGGATATAGAGATGAATATACATGATGATATTTAAAAAAAAATAAAAAATTTGTGAAAAATGAGCGGGGGTAACCATGTTGGCTATCCCCTTGGAGCAGCTCCATTTTTTCCTAATATATATATATATATATATATATATGAGGAAAGGGAGCTTACTTTGTGAAGTAGGTAACCTTACCTACTTCACATTACATTTTTGCAATTTTTTTATTTTTTTGAAAAATATCACCATGGATTTTCATATCTATATCCCTCTAATACGTCATTCAAATTGCGTCAGAAACAGAGACTCGTACGGCCTCCGTCCAGACAGTCATTTTTTAACTGTCATAGATTTGCTGTATTTTACTTGTTCTGGATGGAGGTCGTAGGAGTCTCTGTTTCTAACAAAATTTGAATGACGTATTAGAGAGATATATTATGAAAATCTACTGTGATATTTTTTAAAAAAATAAAAAATTTGCAAAAATAGAATGTGAAGTAGGTAAGGTTATCTACTTCACAAAGTAGGCTCCCTCCCCCCCTTCTCTCTCTCTCTCTCTCTCTCTCTATATATATATATATATATATATCATGTGGATTAGAGCTTTCAGCCGTTCAATTCGATTTTATTTTAGTAGCATCAATATTTCGGTGGCATCTTGATTATTGATTATTAATGAAAAAAATCCCAAATCCCATCTTTAGTTCCAATCCACTATTATCTCCTCTTGTTCTTTTCCTTTCAGAAAATTGTTATGCATCTCTTCTCTTATGAGACAATGGGACTATTTCCTGTCCAAGTTTGAGGGTGTGTGAATAGGTTTCTATTTATTTCATTTATGTCCCATGATATGGAAGGTGGTTGTAATGTAATCTTTGCTTAAAAAGATTTGGAGGGATCCGTTGGAAATTTAATGGACAGAGATTTTGGATGGAACATTTATATTGTGGTCAAGATTTTTTCAATTGTCAAAATATTTAAAAAAACATTTACCACATTTATTTTTATCTTTTTTTTGTCCTTTCGATGATCTAGCCTCGGTTTTCGGTCTTGCTAGTCCACTATCATATTAAATTGACACACATTAATATTTCATCTCAACTATTGTAATTACCTAGGGATGGATGAACCGGCTGTCCTTTTCATTAGTAAGTAAAATAGGTTGGTCCGGTCTGAATCTCGCCCAAAATGTTTGAACACGACTTAAGCTTGGACCTAGATTTTAAAAAATAAAATAGGCCTAGATCCTACCCATTAGTTCATATACTAAAATGGGTTTGGGCTGGGCCAAGGCGAATCCGAATCCGATTCATGCCCAACCCTATGTCCGCACAATTAGCTATTTGTGTTCGAGGGTGTTAGGACCCCTCAAGGGGAGGGATCTCAAGGTGATCATGAATGCGGTCCTCTACAAGATCGATTTCAAAAACTATATGTTTACATATTGCGCAACTACTGAAGAGGTTTAATTAATGTTGTTTTCGTTGTCATTATTTATATTATGGTATTTAATTAGTCATATAACTACCAGCTTTCATTACTTCTGGATATACGTACTAGCTCTCATTTACATTGTTAATTGCACTTTTTTTACACAGATGATGCTTATGATGTATACTATATACTATTTCCGTCGTAGGATTCTCCTAGAAGGGCCAAACCATGTGCTAAATTGGGTCAGCTGGACCCCAACACTCGCGAGTCGGCTTCAGGTAGGGATGTCAATCTGAGTGTATTCGATGTGTACGCGATCCGAAATTGTTCCATTTAATGACTCAAAATCCGTCCCTTTTATTTTTAGACGGATTTGAGTTTGAAACTTACTACCCATGCGGATATGGGTTCGGGTTTGGGATTCCGATACTCGACCCCGAATACATTTAGGTACACATATACATGTACATACAGATGTATATCTACATATACATGTATATAGGCATACACATACACATGTATGTGTGCTCATGTGTTTCATGTTATTTAAGGTAGACCAACATATCCCATATCTAATCGTTTTTAATTCATATGTATAAAAGCCACACTATATTCCCTCAAATCATTTACTAATTTATATTCAACTATGTTTTTTATATCTAACATTCACATATTTTTAATCCAATACGAAGAAATTGTTCAATTGATATTTTTCTATGATATTCTCTGCAGATGTGTTGCATATATTTGACATCCCACAAAGACCTTATGAATTATGTGTTACCCTCGAACTAAATGTCAACATGTCATGCATCTTCAATATTTTCATTCAATATGTGTCCTCAAATAATTTATATCTTCAATTAATTGATTTGTAATTCACTCTATGTTGAATGTGTGTATATATAAAATTTATGTATAATTTACTTTTATTATCTTTTTGTAAGAATATATTGTATGAACGATTAGTTTAGGATTTAATTTTATATCAAATGTTAAGATTTTGTTATATATCGAATGTGTCGATACGTGTTGGGTACGTGGATATCGATGAGTATATGAGTATCTGCTTAGAACTATTTATTTAATAAATGATGAATTTGGATATTAATTTTGTAAATGAGTATGGGTTTTAGAATACTAAATTCCATCCCGAATCCGACCTGCTAACATTCTTAGACTCCAAACTTGGGTTGTATTTTTAAAATAAAAATCCGGAACCAAGTCGTGCCCATAGGCCCTATCATAAATGGGCTCGGCTAGTGTCGTTGGGGATGGCATAGCCCGGCCAGATGATCAACCATATATGTGTGCGTGTGCGTGTGTGTATGTGATGCTCATGCTGACTACCCTTGTATTTGACTCATCGAGGAAGGGGTGGCAAGAGGGCCTTAACCACCCTCGATGACTTGGCTTTTGTAGACTCGGTTTCCATTTCAGTGATCAAGCAAAACGGAATTTCGATCGAAATTTGATTGAAATTTCGATCGTTTCGGTCATTTTTTGTATTATGACCCTCATATTTTGATCATTTCGGTCGAATTTCGATTTCGACTGGATATCGATATTCGACAGAAATTTAATCGAATTTCGTTGAAATTTGAATCCATGCCACTAAGCATGCAATGCATATAATACCATTGTTGTACATATAAGCATCTTTTCTTTCTTTTTTAAAGCAAAAGAAAAGAGGTTCAATCATTCCCAGAAAAAAGGAGATAGATAGTCGACCGAGGAAAAAAAGATGTCATCCATCAATCTCTCTTGAGATGGCCTGTCTCCATCTGTCTAATGGACAATTTATACAAAAGGCTTGGCTGCTGATTTTATGTTGGTTGAGATCAGGAGGAACATAAATATCAGATCTTTCATCTCGTTTTTTTTGGATGTTGCGTGGTACGAAGGATTGATCATAAATATTTAATTTGATTACGTCTGCAAGTCACTTATCCAAAACACTTGTAACTTGTTGGGAACAAGAGATCCTACAAACGATGCAGAGGCGTGGATTAAACCGAGAAATTTGATTAATTAACAATCAAACCACTAGCGCAAGACATCAAGCAATCGAGCACAAAATGCAATCACAAATATAACCACAAACACGAGGGATTTTAACGTGAAAACTCCATAAATGAGAGGAGGGAAAACATAGAACCTACTCGATCCAATCAAACTTCTCCACTGATTTGGGTGATCAAGGTCTTCACTCTAGAGGCTATGCATAGCAAAAATCCTTAATGTGTATCAACAAAGAACAACCCCAACACAAATAAAAGAGGAAGAATGTGGAGAAAATGTCACTCAAACTACTGCCCTAGCTTGCTCCACGGATGTTCCTTCTCGATGCCTCCGCAACACGATCTCCTACTACTATGTGCGGCTAATTTCGAGGAGTATGAAGGAGAGGAGATGGAATGCGGCCCTAACCCTTGCAAAATGCAGTAGCAGCAACAACAAGAAGGGGGAACATAAGTCGTTGAATATCACATGTGTTCTGTCCTACAAAGCCCAAAAAATCTACTGGGTATTTTGCAGCCATGCCCTTTGGGTGTTTTGCATTTATATCTAGTATGGGCTAGAAGTAACTTGGAATGGATACAACCCAACAAATCTCCCCCTACAGCCCATGAGAAGCCGAACACCAACCAACAAGCTTTGTGTATATAATATGGACTTATGAGGCCCAACATGATGGTTGAATCCCATATGGAAAGGAATTCACCATACACACTTTCATCAACTGCAATGAGAAGTCCGCTCCAATCCAACAATATAGCGGTAATCTTCAAACTTTCCCAAAGGCAATGACTTGGTAATCATATCAACATCACTATCATTTGTGTGTATCTTTCAAGAACAAATTGCTTCACTTCTAAGACTTTTTATATCCAATGATACCTCACATCATTGTGCTTCGATATTACGTGAAACCTGGAGTTCTTGCCAAGGTGAATATCACTATAATTGTCAAAATAAAATGCATACTTGTCCTGACCGAAATTGAGTCCCTATATGAACTTCTCCATCAACAACAACTTCTTGCATACCTCTGTAGATGTAATGAACTCGGCCTTTGTAGTGGATACAGCAATACATTTCTGAAGTTGAGATTACCAAGAAACTGCATCACTTGCCAATGACATCATGTAATTTGATATGGACCTGCTCTCATCAATGCCGCCTTCCATGTCCGAGTCCATTTAACCAAGAAGAATAGGCTTCTCTACTCCAAAATCAATAGAGTAGCCACTAGTACCTTGAAGATATCTAAAGATCCACGTAATTGCTTCCCAATGTTGTTTCCATGGATTTGAGATAAACCTACTAACAATCCTAACTGCATGAGCAATATCTATCCTCATACAAACCATGGTATACATGAGACTACCTATGGTTGATGCATAGGAAACTCTCTCTCCATATCTTTCTTTTATGCAATTGTCTGCAAGCTACTTTGGAGCTTAAGTTGAAGTGGGCTCCAAGAGGGGTACATGCTATCTTTGGAGCTTAACTTGAAGGGGATCCAAGAGGGGTGCTTGCTGGCTTTGCCTTATTCATATGAAATCTTTGAAGAACCTTATCGGTGTACTTCTTTTGAGAAAGTCACGACATCCTTGTCTTTTGGTCCCTTGTGATCTTTATGCCTAAAATTTGACTCCCATGTCTCAAGTCCTTCGTATATAGAAAAGGACTTGCTTAGATCCTTCTTCAAATAAGAAATTCTCCCACTGTTACTGCAAAAATCAACATATTATCAACATAAAGCAATAAAATGATGAAGTCATCATCTGAGAATTTCTTCATGAACACATAACGGTATGAAGTAGTTTTAGAGTAGTCACACTCCCCCATGAATAACTCAAACTTCTTTTATCATAGCCTTGGTGCCTTCTTCAAGCCATATAGGATTTTCTTCAACTTACATGTCTTTGATTGCAAGGCTCTCTGATTCCAACATGTAAATTTCCTCCTCAAGGTCACCATGGAGGAAAGATGTCTTCACATTCATCTGTTCAGCCTCCAAATCAAGACTATATGCAAAGATGAAACCACTAGGATAGAATACATATTCGCAGCATGAGAAAAGATCTCCTTAAAGTCAACTCCCTTCCTTTGTTGAAACCTTTCACAACCAACCTAGCTTTGTACATTGGGTTTATGGAGTATTCATCATGTTTCACTCTATAAATCCACTTGTTTCTTGATGTCATCTTGCCTTCAATCAACTTGGAAAGATTAAAAGTATGGTTGTCAAGAAGGGACTCCACTTCTTCTTTCATGACTTCTACCCACTTTTCCTTTTTTGCATATTTCAAGGCTTCCATCTAACATTCAGGCTTGTCACAATATGTTAACAAAATGTAGTCACGTACAGAATATTTTGTGGAGGGTTGTCTCTCCCTCACATGTCTCTGTTATGGGAGAGCATAAAAAGAAGAAGAAGAGCTCTCATCATCCTTCCCACCACCACCACCATCATCAGCATCATCTACATCGTCGAGAGTGGAGATCTCAGGCGCATCCTCCTCATCTCCTGCAGTAGTATCTGCTCATAAGCATCATCTAGCACCACATGTGGAGCACTATGTAATGAAAGCGTCTTCATATCACCTAGCTCATAGCTTCTAGAAGGAGAGAACTTAGTAACCTTCTGGATGACCTCGATAGTTTGGTCTTCAGAAAAGACCACATTCATGCTCCTCACTAGCTTCTTCTCAATTAGATCATACAATATGTATCCAAACTCATCTTGACCATATCCCAAGAAAATAACATATTTATCTTGCATCCAAATTAGACCTTTCATCCTTGGGAACATGTACAAATGCATGGCATCCAAATACTTGCATATGATTGAATGAAACATCCTTACCATGCCAGACTCTTGCAAGAACATCACCATCCAACGGTACATGTGGAGAAATATCAATAAAATGAACAACAATAAAAAGTACTTCACACTAAAAAGAGTTATGCAACTTAGCCTCGGAAAGAAGACATATGACTCTCTCATCGAGGTCATGTTCATTCTCTATGCAACGCTATTCAATATGGTGTCTTAGTTGGAGTCTTCCGGTGCATAATGCCATGAGCTTTGCAATACTCATCAAATGGCCCAACATACCCACCACCATTCGTTACCGCAGATGTACTTAAGCTTCTTTCTAGATTACACTCCACTAGCGCATAGAAGTCCTTGAAAGTACCAAGGACTTGATCCTTCCTCTTCAAGGAATAGAGCCAAACTTTCTTCGAAAAATCATCAATGAATGTAACAAAATAAAGCACATCACTGAGAGAACTCACTTTCAAAGGACCGCAAACATCAGTGTGAACAAACTCCAATGGATGCATCTTCCTAGAAGGTGGATGGCTTTTGAAGGAGACTCTCGCCTGCTCCCAGCCAAGCAATGTGTTCATATCTTTAACTTCTTTTTCTTGATATATGCTAGCTTATTCTTTCTCATCAAGCACTGCAACCCCTTCTCATTCATATGCCATAATCGTTGATGCCACAACTCAATGGAATTGACATCTTGAGCCACATATGCCATATCAAGGGAAATAGATGCATTCATGATGTAAATATTGTTGCTATACTTATTGCCACGAACAGAAATCAAAGATCCACAAGTAAGCTTGCCTACAGAAATGAGATTTGAGCATCAACACTGCTCCATTAGCATTCTTCCATGCAACATTACCAATGCCGGCAACATGGGACAAAGAATCATTCCTCGTCTTCAATGTGCCAAAATCGCCAGTTGTATATGAAGATAAGAACTCTCTCTGAGATGTAACATGTTGTGCATAATCACTATCAACAAGCTAAGAAGTACCATCTATGTTACATTCACCGTCTTCTCATTACAGACAATGAGGAGCTCATGTTGTGCAGTTGCAACAACGTTTTCATTCTTCTTTTCTTGCTTGCCACTCCCATTCATGCTATCTCTCTTGAGTTATAAGCAATACTTCTCATTGTGCCCTTTCTTTTTGCAATAGTCGCACTCCATGTTCTGATATCTGGACTTGAACTTGCTCCTGTTGTTACCTCTACCTATAAATCTTGGTCATGTTTGATGAATCTATGATTAATCTCCTTTATTCTTTCATTTTGTCTAAAATCCTTGGTAAAATGCATGTAAATACTCACTGATTCCCATCAATTATCATTTTAACAATAAATATTAATATTATATACTCAACACTTATTTGATCTAAACTAAAATAATAAAGAGAAAAAATAAAGAAATAAGGATGTTGATGTAATGGATAAAATGGGGCTGCCCCTTAGGGGAAGTTAACTTGGCTCCCCGCATTATTTTGTCTGCTTCTTTATTTTTTTTGAAAATTTCTTTCGTGGATTTTCATAAATGTATCCTTATATTATGTCATTCGAATTTCGTACGAAACATAGACTCCTACGACCTCCATCCAGAAGGGTCATTTTTAGCAATTATGTTACCGTTAAAAAATGACTGTCTGGATGGAGGCCGTAGGAGTCTCTGTTTCGCATGAAATTTGAATAGCATAATATATGGAACTACTGATGAATATTCATGGGAGAAATTTTCAAAAAATAATAAAAAATGGATGAAATTGCGCGGAGGGAGAGCCAAGTTAACTCCCGCCAAGGGGCAGCCCCATTGAACTCATATGTAATATATACATATTGATCCTAACCTCGAGACCGGGTCAATATTGACTTCATCGGCAAAATAAATGAGTAAGGGGAGATAAGGATCATAATGTATAAAAATATCAGAAAATCGAGATAATAAAAATATCTTTATTCATTTTCCACCTTGTAAATATTTCACCTATTTTATTCATCACTTAGAAAATCTGAAATCAAACTTTCTTTACGAAATTTACTCACAAAAATATATATTATTTTATAAAAATATCAAAAAAATATTTAATATAAAAATAATTAATTACAATGAATCGAAAAAATCGTAAAAGCCGACTTCAAAGGTTCATAACTATTTATAAAAAAACTCCAAACGGACCAAATTCACTTTTAAAACTCGTTTTATAACTAATATTATTTATTAAAAATATCAAAAAAATAATAGAAGAAAATGGATGAGTTTTGGCGTTTGGGGCTCGTTGTTTATGTATACAACATGTACAATCTCACTTTTCTTATTAATTAATCGTAACTCTGATTAACTTAATTTATTTAACGTACTTCTAAAAATGAGTAGAAAAATATAAAATATAACTTAAATGAAAATAACAACAAATCTCGAGGCCACGAAGCTGTTACCTAAATTTTTCGAACCTCATAACTCGATCATATGAACTCTGAATTAGGCAAACACAGTTTTAAAGTTTGTTTTATTGAATTATCTATCAAATGACACTGATTTCGCAAATTGGAGTTAATATCCAAAATGTAGGTTTCCGGATCGTAGTGGTATATATATTGTACAATGTACCTTAATTTATATTATTTAATATATAATATCTAATATTCTATTATTAAATTACTAATTATTTATATATATTATTTAATACGTTATATAATTATTTAAATAATTATACACTTAATTCTATATTTAATTATTAGATTACTTAGTTACTCATTTAATTACTTACTTAACTATTTAAATAATTCTTAATTAATTTATTTAATATAATTCCTAATTTAATAATTTATTAATTATTTTTAATTAATTAATTAAATTACGTTTACCATTTTTCTCTCTTGCACTTTTTATTTCTCCTCTTTCCCCCCATCATCTTCTTCCCCAGATCAACCCAACACTGCTTCCAACTTTCGCCAACACGGTCGGTCGTTCCTCTAACCTCCTGTGGTCACTGGATCCCCCGTAGGTGACCATAGCCATTGTCATGTTCTCCGCTCTTCCTTCCCTATAAATAGGGCACTTTGTCCCCTTTCGTCATATATCTGCCATTTGTTTCACCATTTTCTTCTAAGCTCCGATGAGCGAAAGAAGTTATGAGGGTGACAACCTCCGTCTCTTCCATGTCGAGCGAGAGAGTGTGTATGTGTGTGGCATGATCACGTAATGTTCCTTCCCATGTTCTCTGTGACAAGAACATTTGAGTGTAAAGAGCTTCCTTGTATTTTTCTTTGCGTCTCTTCAATGAGAATGTCAGGCTTGATAGTCACCAAAGAAATAACCATGTTAATTACATAGTTAGTAAGTGAAACTATGAAAATCTCCCAAGAATCTTGTATAGTAGCAAGTCCCCCAACACCACCTCATCTTCAAATTTGATGTCATGCTCATCAACTGACTTGTAATGCCATAAAATCATTCAGAAAATCTAACATATAGTTACCCTCCTTTAACCTCAAGTTCATCAATCTCTTGAGAAGAATCAATTTGTTACTTCCCATCTTGGAGGCATAAAGATTTTCCAACTCCAACCATGGGCTTCTAGCATGATTTTCATCTTGGATGTGGTTGTAGACATTCTCACCAACAAACTATATGACGAAACCACAAGCTTTCTCATGTTCAAATTCTCATCCATTATCCATTTTGGTTTCAGGATTTTTGGTGGCAAACACATAAAGGTGCATAGCCATTGCATATAGAAGATCCTTCATTTTATTCGGTCACAAATTGTAATCAGTTTCATTAAGACTAATCATCCAGCTCGAACCAAACTCTGACTTGTAATCAACCATTGAACAAGCTTCAATATCATTTTGTTGGGAACAATTGATCCCACAAACGATGTTGAAACATGGATTAAACCAAGCAACTTGGATTAACAATCAAACCAATAGCATAAGACAACAAGTACTCAAGCACAAAATGCAATCACAAGAACAACTACAAACACAAGAGATTTTAACGTCGAAGTCCTAATGAGAGGGGGTATAGACTCAATCCAATCAAACTCCTCCACTAATCTTGGTGATCAAAGTGTTCTCCCTAGAGGCTTACAAGCCAAAACCTTCTCCCTAAGACGTATCAACAAAGAGCCACACCAACACAAATAAAAGAGGAAAAAGGTAGAGAAAATGTCATCCAAACTACTGCCCTATCTTGCTCCATGGATGCTCCTTCTCGATGCCTCTACAACACGATCTCTAGCTACTATGTGTGGTTGATCCCAGGAGAATGAAGGAGAGGATATGAGGAAAGGTGTAGCCCTAAACCTTGTAAAATGCAATAACGACACCAACAAGAAGGGGTGAGGAAAGTCGTCGAGTATCATGTGTGTTCTGTCCACCAGAACCCAGAACCCAAAAAATCTATTGGCTATTTTGCAGCCATGCCCATTTAGGTGTTTTGCATCTATATCCAGCATGGGGTTGGAATTAACTTTGGAATAGATACAGCCCAACAGAACCAAGATTTTAAGAATCGAACTGGACATCAAATCCCTCATGTATCGGTTTTGGTTTTTATACTCAAACCAATGGGACCAAACAGTCGAACCGATGATGACATCGTGAGTTCCTAAAACTGAAAAAATTTGAACTATTGTGTTATTAGTATGTTTCATATAGTCCAACTGGGTCGAATTGGATTTAACCATTACTTCATATAAATACAACAACAACGAAGCCCTTTCCGACAGTTATATAGAGTCGGCTAAGAAATTCAATGGCAAAGCCTTCTCCCACTACAAGTATGGTCGGCTACATGAATTCTTGCTCATATCTACGTTAAAGTATTGACTATTTTTCATGTTAACTGTCATATAAGTAAATATAATCAATGATGCATCATGTATTTAAATTTTGAAGCTTTTCTCCATTTTAGAATTTCCAATAACACTATTTTATTCCAAATTTGTATCTATGTTCTTCATTATACTCCTATTTATTTTTTTACAATAACATGGGTGTCCCTATATTTTTATAAAACTCACTGAAACGGTCTTTTGTTAATATAATTGTGCTCCTATATTATACCAAAATTAAATATAATTAGAAAAACTCAAAAGATAATATATTATATAGTGTATAAAATTAACAATTTTAAAGTTATTTAAACTCTATTTGATGACAAGTGTTATTAATTTCATGCTTCTTGTAATGTGATGATGAGCCGAAAATCCCCCACGAAATCCGAGTAGGAATAAAATCAATCAAGGGGCATTGTGACCCGGATCTCGCAGATCGGACTCAACAAGAAAAAGAGACCACCAAATAAGAATAATTAGACAAAAAGCTGAATAAGCGGTCTTGCTATTTATTTAACCTGGTATAGCGACCAGTGTCGAACTCAAGGAGCACGGGTTGGCTGAATCGGCCTACGAAGTAGTCAAAAATAATAAAGAAAGGTATTTTTGGTGTATTTTATATATTTTAAATTTTTTGTATTTTTTAATTATAAAGAAAAGGTAAGAAAAGGCTAAAAAGAACACATTCAACAATTTATTCAATGCATCAAAACAACTCAGAAAATTCAAATAAAATTGTTTTTATGTTTTTTTATATTTTTAAGTGTTTTTGGTGATTTTTTCAGAATTTTATAATTTTTAATTGATTTTATAAATCTAGAAAAAGGCAAAAACAATGAACTAATGTGCAGCCAGATTTGAAAGGCTAATTCAAAATAGATAACTAGCCTATAAAAATCTGAAGGCAATTTTTATGAAAAGTAGAAATAAAAACTAAGCTACAGAAACCAAAATTGCAATCTTTTGGTTTTTATATAATTTTTAACAATTTTTATAAGGTTTTAGGGTTTTATATGTTTTATGGGTTTTATAAGTCCAAACAAGACAAAAATTGGTCTAAATCAAGAAAACACTAAAACAAACAAGTCTTAATTTTTTAGAATTTTTAGATGAGTTTTTATATTTTTAATTGATTTTATAGACCAAACAGTAGCAAAAATGAAGGTTTTTGGTTTTTTAAAAAATAACAAATAATAATAAAAATGTCCCAAAATTTTTGTAAAATTTTTACACGATGGCAGGGGCCACGTGATTGATTTTTTATTCAACCAAAATCCAAATTTCACAAGATTTGAATTTTGTTTGATATTTTATTCAACCAATACAAAAGCTATAGTATACAGGGACCTATATGCAAAGAAATAAAGTTCTGGGGGTTAAACAGAAACATGTGCAAGAACTATAAGGGCATCGGTGCAAACTTCACATCCATTCAGCACATTTTTAAACAATCATGCACAGGGGCATTTCTGTAATATTTAAAACATAAAATGCAATTCAGAACATCCAGAAACCCGAGCCCTTTACATGCAATTTACCCAAAAGCTCACTTGTCGAAGCACGTATTCCACACAAACATGGGCTAAATCGTAAATATGAGAAAGTCTAAGGTCCTCAGTGCAATTTTTCAAAAACAAAAACAACTACTCTACATATTTACATGACTAAGCTATAAATGCAAAAAGAACAGGGGCCTAAGTGATATTACCCCCATTATTGCGATCCACGGCTGAAGAGGAGCCACGCGTGCGATCAGACGACTGAGACGCGCTGGTACCCCTTCGCGATGGACCATCTAGATGAGCTCCTCAGATGATCGAATGGCTGAGTACTCTCCCAAGATGAGTGGATGTGACGGACCTGGAGCGAGGTGCTCAATCGAACGGCTCTTGGAGATCCTTGGAGAACAAGTCGTCGGCGAGTTTCGTCGGCCCAATACGTGCGGAGGACCTCCTCAAGTGCTGCGAAGGTGGGCGAATCGACAAGGAAGATCGTCTGCAGCAATGGGTGTGCTCAGATGGGCCCGGGACGTCAGAAGAGCTCCGGCGACGGGGATGAACGGGAGCATGTGTGCCTGAATGGCTGGACCTCCAGATGGGGTCCTCCTTCGATGAACCTGCACAGAAAGAAAGTTGGGTCGAGGGCAAAGTGCCTCAATCTGGTTATGGGCGAAGTGGGTGAACAGGTGAATCGAGCTGTTGTCCTCCGGTGAGTGGCGGCGGAGGAGGACCTAGCTCCTGGTTCCAGGGTGAACCAAGATGATCGAAGGTACGAAGAATGTAGGGCGAAGTCTCATTAAGATGATACGATGATCGGATGGGAAGATAGTCGATCGGAGCAGGGTGAATAGGCAGGCGAAGGTCACCTGATGGTCGGACGCATCTGTGGGGAGCAGCGGAGTCTCCTAGGATCCTTGCCTCGATGGAGCGACGCCTCAAAGGCTCTTGCTCGTCGGTGGCGGAGCTCGACAGTGTTGACCGCCGGACCTGGGGCAAGGGCACCTCAATCCTCGCTGCGACACCTCCCAAAGCTTGCTGTCACTCAAGGCAGGAAGGTGGAGGTCCTGGGAGTCAAAGACGGTGGCCGAAGGTGCGTGAAATGGCGGAAGGAGGCGATGTTATGTAGTGGTAGGGATCCGATAAGAAGAAGATCGGGCGCGCAATCCGATGCTCGGATCCCTACAAAAAATAGCGGGTGTGGATCATGGATGTATATTGGATAATCAGGGCCCGGGGTTTAAGGAAATGGTTGACGGATCAAATCTGCATAAATGGGAGAAGTCGGGTCAGGACACGGATCCGCAACGGGTGTTGTCCTGGGGGAGAGTTGACCGGAGGTAAACAATCCCCCGTGGACCAATGGGAAAATTCCAATGGGAAATTATTTAAAAATTCATTTTAAAATAGTAAATGATTTTATTTCGAAATATTTTCAACATGAAAAATGTTTATTAATTTTCAAAGTATTTTTTTTGTGATTTTTTATTTATCTTTTGAAAAATAAATTATGTATATACATTATCTTATTATTATATACAAGTATATGTACATATGTATTTTTTTATTTTTATTTGATTATTTTTGTGTAATTATCCCTATTTTATATTTTATTTATTTACAACATGGAATTTGGGATATAAAATAATTTTTATTTGATTTTTATTGTGTATTTACAAGGAAAATAAATATATATATATAGGTACATATATACATGGTATATACAAGAGTGAGAGAGAGAATTCATTTTTATTTTATTTTATTTTTCTCAATTTTATTTCATTTTTATAAATATATGCAAATTATGAGGGACACACAAATATTTTTATTTTGATGGAAATATTATATACATAAAAAAGGGGGAATATTTGCAAGGCTGATTCACCCTATCTCTCTCTACTTATTTTATTTTGCGGTGGCCCATGTTGAGCCTTCCCTTGGGTTTAGGTCACTCAATATTTATTCTAAATATCTCCCTCTTTTTCTTTATTTCTTTATTCCTTTATTTTTACACAAAAACATGCTAATTATTACCATTTACACAATGCATGCATTTTTGACAAAATTATTGTATTTACAAACATTTACATGGCATTTTACCAAGGTTTCTAGCTAAAATAAAGGAATAAAGAGTGATGAATGGTGATTCATCACCCCCTATACTTTAGTTTTGCTAGTCCCTTAGCAAACACTTATTTGAAAAAGAAGTGCAAAAGAGAAAGAAAAAGAAAAGGAGGAGAAATCAAGGTTGATTATTAAACTTTCCTTCATTAAATTGAAATATGGAGCTCAGTCAGACCTTTGGATTATCAATTTGACGGAACCCTTTTGGACTTAAGCTTAAAACTTAACAGCTTCTAAGTTCCACCAATATATGGTCAAGACTCCTCAATAAACTAGATCAGAACAAGTCTACATACACAAACTCTGATGACCATGAATCTTTCCTTGTACGGTGTAAGTGATATGTAGCTCCCCACCTTAGAAGTGACAAAGAAACAACCTCCCTCAACCCGGTAAATCTAATGCCTCAGTCTAGCAACTCTTTCCTCGAGGAGCGGGGTATTCTCTTCTAAGTTCAATTACAACCGGCTCAAGAAGAGGGGGAAGAAGAGAATGGACCATGACTAGTGTAGCCATGTATCCTTGGGAGCTCTAACCAGTGTAGCTGAGTCTCCCGCTGCAAGCTTCATGAGATGGCCATGTGTAACATAAGCTTTGCTTTATTTGACTATATACACTCCGGTGGGATTATTAAATTTTCAATCTGACCCACCACTTTTTTGGAGTTTTTCTTTCTTTTCACACATATTTTTATGTGCATATGTACAACATATCTACATGGTGCAACATATATACATAAGGACCTCTTGAGCTAGTAGACTATCCCTCTTTTGAAGCTTTATTGTAACCCACAACTCCTGTCTTTAGACTTCATAACCAGCAGACCAAGTTGAGACGCGCTTCCTTCACTATAAGAAGAAGAGAGGTTCTGCCTAAAAGTACTACCCTCATATGCTACCCCAAGCCAAAGGAAACTGCCTCCTCACCACCTCATTCGTGGAGAGCTATGTGTAAAGTGTTGGTGCAAGGTAAAGCATTGTCTCTGAGAGTCATGTGTGTGTTGTTAAGTGCTCTACTTAGGCTCATCAAGATGACATATGCTCATAGCCTAGTGGACTCAAATAATTAAGTCCCAATGGACCTGAAAAGTCTAAATCCTAAGCCTATAAGGTTCCTTTTTTATAATTAGGTGGATTAAGGTTTTAACCAAGCTCCATTTTCCAATTTAATTCCAGGCCAATTA
>JAZKJV010009547.1:0-332273 GCA_037367405.1 Ottelia alismoides
TGGGAGTACATCCAGAGGCTGATCCGGCTGATATACCACCATCTGTAAGTCTGGAGATGGTGGTGACTGGTAAGAGGGCTGCTGCTGCTGGTACGGCTCCGCCTGTACAAGGTGAACTTGTCTAGGCTGCTGCAAGGAGCTGGAGCGCTGGGACGAGCTGCGGCTGCCGCCGGAATCGCCTCGCGACAGAAGACGGGGCTGAGAAGCCGTCTGTGCCTCCTGAAGACACAAGAGATGGGTCTTCACGTCGCTCAGAGTTTGTGCCATTTGCTCCATCTGAGTTATGCCCTGGCACTGCTTCTTCTCTATTATTTCCATGCGGTCCAACTTCTCACTGATAATCCCCATGTCCGCAGCGGCCGACTCTGCCTGTGCGGCTGCAACTGTGGACGAACTGGATGGACCTGCATCAACCCGTGCTATCCGCTGGTACTGCACGGGTCCTGGCGGCTGCTGAGATCTCTGTGTGTACAACCGAGTCTGAGACATCACCATATAATTTTCGGCCATCTCCTCGTAAATGGCCCAGACTTGGTTGTGGTCCTTGGCAAAGTAGGACCCGCCGCAAGAAGCATTCACCAGACCCTGAAGCTCTGGCGTCATCCCACTAAAGAAGCTCTGAACTAGGTTCGGCTTGGAAATGTCGTGGTGTGGGCATCTATCCAGAAGCTCTCTGAACCTCTCCCATGCCTCGTGAAACTGCTCGTTAGGGAGCATGGAGAAGTTGTTGATCAGGGCCCTCGCTGCATTCGTCCGCCCGAGTGGATAGTACTTGTTTAAGTACTCGGTGCGGAGCTGATCCCAGGTGTAAACAAACTTCCCTAAATGCTTCAGCCAGGCGGCTGCTCTATCTGCCAGTGAAAAAGGGAAGGCCATCATCCGAATCGTATCCTGGTCCACATGACGGTCGTGGACAGTGCTGCAGATCATCAAAAACTCCTGGAGATGGAGGTGGGGCTCCTCGGTGGCAAGTCCGTGAAAATGAGGAAGCATCTGCAGGGTATTCGGAGGGAACTTGAAATCCCCCACGATAGCAGGTACCACCACCCAATGGTGCATCAGTGTAGATCCGGGGTTGTGTAACTCCCGCATCGTTCTCGGTGGTCCTGCTCCGGCGGCGGCTGCCGCTGCGGCAGCCGCTGCTGCGGCTGCTGCGGCTGCTGCCTCTGCATCAGCATCAGGAATGTCCTCAGGCTCGCTCTGATCTCTCTCTTCTCTGAGTCGCTCCAACTCCCTTCTCATCTCAATCATGAAAGCTCCCTGATCGCGTAGCTGCTACTGTACTGTCTCTAATGATGCGATCAGGGTGGAGTTGATCGCTCCCTGGTCTAATACAAAATGTTCGGGTTGGCGATCTTCTGAACTGCCGGCTCCGGCCATAGTGACGTCTGCAAAATCAGATGAGCCCAACTCAGGTTCTGTCAAATTAATTCGTCTTTCCTCGGGCTCATGTCTCTCAGTAGCAAAAGAAAGGGGATCGAGGGGGAACAGGGTGGAATCGAACTCGGGCCCGGAGAGCTGGTCTCGACTTTCACGGGCCAACCTAGATGGTGAAGTAGACGCGCCTGAAAGCGGTGCAGCCAGAGGCTGCCTAAGAGATCGTCTACCCATCATCTTGATCTGGCGAGTTGGGCGGATGGGATCTGGAGAAAATATGATCGCAAAGCAAACCCCCGGTTCACCAACGCAACACAATCTGAAGACCGTGAAAGCTCGGTCAATTTATCTTGTCAATTTTATTGGGTGAACAC
This sequence comes from Ottelia alismoides, assembly GCA_037367405.1. Lineage (NCBI taxonomy): Eukaryota > Viridiplantae > Streptophyta > Magnoliopsida > Alismatales > Hydrocharitaceae > Ottelia > Ottelia alismoides. The sequence continues at coordinate 1,752 of JAZKJV010009547.1, forward strand.
ACAGAATATCAGAGCGATTACGTGACCTGCTGGGATACCCGATACTCTCTCAACCGACTGTCCCGCACAGAAGAGTCGGTAATCAGTCGAGATGAGCACCGGAGGGCTTTACCTAGTGTTCGGGTCACTCTCTCGCACAATCCAAACCAAACAATGAGGGGGTTGCTCTCCCCAAGACAATTTTTTTAGGTGAAGTGTCTTTTAGGGTCAATAGTGTTATCCAGTCCCAATTTTTTTTGTTTTTCTTTTTAATTTTTTTTTTCAAAATAAATACAAGCGGCCTAACGAATTTTCCGATTCTCCTGATGATTAAGCCAAAAACAGAGGGAGAAAACGAAAAAGCCGATGCGCGAAGAAATCAATGATGCATGCAGAGAAAGAAATGCGTACCTTGTCTCCAGCACTCTACATGCAAGTGATCCGCGCAGAATTTAAAGACAGAATAAAACTACCTAAATGGTGCAGCGAGGAAAAACCGAGTCCTAGATGAGCAATTCCTAGCGCAGAACCGTCTAACTCAGTCACTCGCCCTTGATCCAAAGAGTCCGGTCTTGGCCCACCCCTCCTCTTCTCGACAGGTCGAGTTCAGGAGTAGCGCTTCCGGGGCAGGCTCGCGGCGCGTAGGCTCTCAGGAAAGCGACCAAGTTGTTTTTATTATTTATTATTAGTAGGTCCAATTAACGATCTATAGGAACAGATAAGCAATTAAGTGTGGGGACCCTACTAATTACGGCACAAGCAAGAGAAATTCCTAAATCTAGGGGCTCGAGAAAAACCGCGTAAACACCGGAAAAGGCAGCTAGCTATCAAAACCGCAGAAAAAGCCGCGAAAATCCAAATGGGTCCCCCGAGCACACCGGTACTCGGCGAAACAGACCCGCTAAGTTACAAGTGTCCACAAATGTCCAAGTTCTAAACTATTACAGAAAGAATATTGTTCTCTCTCAAAAATAAGAATTCCTTCTTCTTCTCCCTGTTCTTCTTCTTCCCGTGCGGGTTTTCGAAAATAAACTCCAAGTTGTCCACGCAGTACCTCGCACAAAAATCGAAGAGAGAGAGTGTCAGAAAACAATGATAATATAGAGAGACAATATGGAAAAATGACTACAAAGCCGTGCTCCCCGGCAACGGCGCCATTCTGATAACCGCCCGAACGACTAAGGTAAAGGTAAAGAAATGGTCGTCGCGACCTCAATCACTCGGGCTAAGTATATCAAGAAAAATATCGAACCGCGAAATAAATCAGAGATCCAAACACGAAGCGCGGTCCTAGCTATGGGATTAACCTGGTATAGCACCCAGGGTCGAACACAAGGAGCACAGATTGGCCTTGCGGCCTACGATGTAGTCAGAAATCCGAGAAAGTATTTTTTAGTGTTTTTAAGGGTTTTTATATTTTTTAGGATTTTTCAATATAAAGAAAACAGGAAAAGCACACAAACAATTAACTTGAACAATTTATTTAATGCATTAAAAAGCAAGCAAAAATTCAGACAAAAATATTTTTATGTGTTTTATATTTTTTTATGTTTTTGGTGAATTTTTGAGATTTTTCTGATGTTTATTTTATTTCCTAAAAATCAAACAATGCGAAAAGCAAGGGGTGCTGTCCAGCCAGGCCCAAAAACCAAAGATAAAATATCTAAGGATCTCTAAGGGACATGAAGGTAATTTTCCTGTATACTAGAGAAAACAAGGAAAATTTGAGCACCAAACTTATTGTTTTTGGGTTTTTAAATTATTTATTATGATTTTTAGGAGTTTTGAGGTGTATTTAAGTTTTTAGGGTTTTTACTCAATGAAAACTAACCAAAATTGGCTAGAAAATCAAGGAACACCAAATAAACAGTAACTAATTTTTACGGAATTTTTAAAAGGGTTTTGATATTTTTTTTGGGTTTATGACTCTAAATAGTAGCAAAAATATGGGTTTTTGAATTTTTAAAAATATCAAATGAAATCAAAAATGTCCTCAAAAATTCACAAAAATTCTACACCATGGCAGGAGCCATGTGTCAAATTTTCATCGAATTTGGAGGTGATTTGATATTTTATTCAAAAACAAAAGAGGGGCATTGTGCACAGCACAGGGGACCAAAGTGCAAATACCCAAAGTTCTGGGGTCCTGGTGCAAATACCAGAAATCACGCGCGAGGCGCGTGTCTGGGGCACTCAAGGACCCAAATGTAAGAAAAATAAGTTCCGAAGGCTTATTGGTAACAAGTACTAAAAGTCCAGGGGCTTATCTGCAAATAACCCAAAAATTATCGCACATGGGGAATTAAATCACGCACAGGGGCATAATGCAAATAAAGAAAACTTTTTATCCAATCCATAACATCCAGAACTACAGGGTTTGTATTGCAAATAACCCAATAAAAGTTCACGTGACGAAGCACGTGGTCCACGTAGACAGGGGTATAAGTGCAAATAAAGTAAGTACGAGGTCCTTAATGCAAATATCCCAGAAAATAAACAACGTAATTTAAAATTTACAGGACTGAAATGAAATAAAACAAACAGAGGGGCCTAAGAAGAATTTACCCCTTTTATTATTATCGATGGCCTGATGTGCGCCACGTGGCTGATCCAACGGTGGAGAACGGGGCAGCGCTCTTCTTCTTCAGCTCTTGGGCCAGATCGACGGTGCAGAGGTGGCCACGTGGGTGATCGGTCGGCTCAGGCGCTGGGGGCCCTCTCCTCTGTGCTGACGGTTCGGATCAGCCCCTCGAGATAATCCACGGCTGCTGCTCCTCAGTGGATGGACGATCAGGATCGAGACTGGAGCGGCGGGGCTGATCGGACGGTGAAGGAGGATGCAGGAAGAACACTCCGCCGGCGAGCTTCGCCGACCTCGTGCGCCTGCAGTAGTTCTCCTCAGCTGCTGCTAAGTATCAGAACAGATCTGCGGTGACGTCCCGCAGCTGGTGAAGGTCTCCGATGGCCCAACCGAGCCCTGGAGGGGCTCCGGCGAGGTCGTCGGAGTAGAGCTCCTGGTCTGAAAGTGAGGGGGACTCAGATGCCCTCCTCTTGACCTGCAAAGTGAACCAAAAGCTTCGCGGGTCGAGGGCAAAGTGCCTCGACCCAAAGAAGCGGCGTGAGGGTGATCGGTGCGTCGGGGTGAGTGAGCTCCGGCGAGCGGAGGACGGTGGAGCTCGATACCCAGATCCTGTGCGATCTGGGTTGGGTGAAGGTGTGAAGAACGTGCGTGAGGGAATGGCGAAGGTGACGGTACGTTCCGATGATCGAGAAGGTCCACAATATGGCCGGAATCAAAGGAATACGTCGGAGATGCGAATTGGGCGAAACAAGAAATTAGACTAAATGGAAAGGCTAAAAGGTTACCTGGGTGGTCGGAGAGACTGGGGAAGAGCAGGGGGCGCTCCTGGTCGTAGCCTCAAGGGTCGTCTCGCCCGAGGCTCGGTGCTCACGCTGGTGGCGGAGCAACGGCGGCGAAGAACGCCGGATCAGTGGATTCACCTCCTCGCCTCGCTGCAACAGGGGCGATCGCTTGCTGTCACTCTCGCGGTACCTCTGGAGGTCACTGGGAAGAAGGAGAAGGTCCAAAGATGAGGCGCGGAGGCGGCGGAGGTCGGGATATATACGGAGACAGGGCCGATTAGGGTTGAGTGGAGGCAGCTATGGAAGGCGTGGATCCTTCGGCGAAGGATCTGGCGAGGATGGCGGATGATTGGCGAAGGATCCGGGCACGGGGTTTGCGGAGGCGACAGGCTGGAGACGCGTGGAGAAATCGGCGAAGTCGGGTCGGGCGCGAGTCGACGCAAAAGGAAAGAGTCCGCGGGGGAGTTGACCGGGGTCAACAATCCCCCGTGGACCAATCAGGAGCTGCCACGTTTTTATTTTTTTGTTTATTTAATTTAAGGTAGAAAAAGGCCGAATTAAGAAAAACTCAAAACATGAAATATTTTTCTTTTATTTTTTTCTATTTTTCGGTGATTTTTAATTAATTTTTGGAAATAAAAATAGGGTAGCTATATATATATAGGTATATGTACACTATATAGATTTTAATTTTTGATTTTTTATTTGTTATTTTTATGTATTTTTATGCCCATTTTATATTTTATTTATTTACATCATAAAATAAAGAACAAAATGGTATTTTTATTTTATTTTAATTATTTATACACAAGGGTGAAGTAAATAGATGAATACCTTTATATACATGGTATCTATACAATGTATTTTTGTATATTTTTTTTAATTTTGTAATTTTTATTTGATTTTTGTTTTGTTTCTTGTTATTTTATGTATTTACAATATGTAACATAGAATATTTACAAAAAGTTTAGAAAATAATTTTATTTATTTATAGGGTTAAATAAATAAAGGATGATGGTCTATGTACATGGTGAAAGGGCATTTTTGGAATTTTGATTTTTAAATTTTTATTTTGTTTTTAATAGTTTCTAAATATATACAAAATGTATACAAGCATATTTTTGGGTGAGGAAAATATAATTTTATTTATTTACAAAAGTATGTACACATGAGCTCCTATCTCCCTCTACTTTGGCTTTTATGCGGTCAGGCCCATGCTGAGCCCTCCCTTGGGTCAGGTTGCTCAATATTTATTGTAAATATTTCCCTCTTTTTCTTTTTACTCTTTATTCTTTTATTTTTGCACAAAAACATGCTAATTATTTCTTTTTACACAATGCATGCTTTTGGTAATTCTTTGTAGTTACACATATTTACATGTATTTGCAAAGGTTTTTGTAGCTAAAATAGGAGAATAAAGAGTGATGAATGGGTATTCATCAGTCACGTGCATTGCACGTGACGTTGGGTCATTTGTTGACAGCCCCCCGGAGGATTCTGTATTTACGCTCCAGACCCGCCTCCTGAAGGCACGTGCATTGCACGTGCTCCTCTGGGATATTTGCAAAATTCTCCCTCTGTTGCTTGGTAATTACGCAAAACCCCCCACTGCATTGTTTCTTTATTTATTTTATTGCATCTGTACCCTTGTGTTCGCCATCCATTATAGACCTCTACACTACATCATTTTATTCATTTAAAAATAGCATTTTGTTCATCTCTTAATTCTCTACATTGTGAGCTACTGTGGACATTTTTGTGATTGACGGTTCATTAATAAATAATTGTTTTGTGGAAATTAGAATATTTTGCCTAATTTGTGCTCTGAAATTCATAGTTAATTAACTGTTGTTTGAAAAATCCCCGAAAAATCACATCTTGTAGAGATTACTTTGATTAACATTGTGCTCAAAAATCTTTGCATTAGCATGCATATTTTATCCTGTAAAAATCATTTTGCATCTGTTAGTATTTAATTTTTAATAGGTATTAAACCCCACATTTTCGAGGTTTAGGATTTTTCAGAGATCCGTCACCTAGTGGTAGATCTCAGATAATTTTGATTCTTGAAAATAAGTAGGTTTGACATTTATTAAAATTAAATACTAAAAATCATTTTGTTTGCATTTAAAAATCCATAAAAAATTCATATTGCATCCAAAAATTCCAAAAAAATTACAGTTCACCCATTTCATCATATTTTACATCTCGGCCAAGTTTTGTATTTTTCGGACATCATTTGAACGGAATTCACATTTTAGTCCATAAAATAGGCCGGATTTGCATATTGCACCCTCTATTGCATTGAAAATTTCCAAAAAAAGACCGCCTTGAAAACCGAACTCAAAATTGAATAGACATTAATCTAAGTTGTTCCTTTGCCTCCTTGTGATCGACCTTGGGACTTGCCCAAGTAAAATAAATATAAAAACCACTTGATTGAATTTAATTAAAATTTGTGGTTATTTCTTGACTGTTTCCGATCGCCGCCTACAACGAACGTCTTTAATTATTATCGCGGCTTTTACGGACTCGTCAATCACCGGAGCAAGTTGAGGCCGAGATCCAAGAGTTGAAGCCCACGTGTTCTTCTGACTTTTTACATTGATATCCCCAAGTAAGCGCCTCCCATCCTTCTCTCCCTCTACTGTTCTTCTTTCTCCTCCACTGCACCTTCTTACATTCCTCCCTCTATTCTTGCATTCGACCTTCACTTTGGTCGCCATCGATCGCCTCCACCCCCTTTCACTCCGCCTTTGAGCATCACCTCTTATGTGATGTGCCTCACCACTCACCCGCCACCGCATTCGCCATCACCTTCAATCGTCCATCGAACTGTGCTACCCCCTTGGGTGTTGTGTCTTACCCTACATCCTCCTCCCGTCGTGAGTTGACTCCACTATTGACCACTCAGACCACCTCTCGTCGGTTACTCGTAAAGCTCACTTCGATCTCCTGCACTGCCTATGACTCATGCTCTGTCGTGTATCGACGAGCAAGGAGTATACCCACCTCACCTTGACGAGGGGTCAACTTCTCCTTCCAGGAGCCTTCCTTTACCAACAACCACCACATCACTTCCTCAGCCTCTGCCGAAGTTCGCTTCCATCCGGCCTTTGCTTAACAGCAAGCACAACTCGCCCTTGTCGTCATGTTGCGCCATCGATCGTGTGTCGACCGGCCCTTTGTTGTAGTCCACTGTTTGTCGCTTCACGTCTCTGTCATCGAAGAACTTCCTATCGCCCTTGTATGCGATTCTCTTCATATGTTCCACCTGCCTCAACCCGATCTGCAAAGAAGAATACAAGGGACAGAAGCCTCACGTGAGGAAGGCGTGAGGCATGAGAAATTTGCACCAGTGCCCCATGGATTTTGGCTTGTTACTCATATACCCTCACCAGCCAAGGCACATGATTTGCACGTGCCCTCTTGGTGAATCTTCTCTAACATCCCTCCATTTCCAAGCATTTACGCAGAAGTCCAGCCTTCCAGGAGGCACGTGAGATGCACATGTCCTCCTGGGAAACTTGCATAAAGACCCCCTAGTGTCATGGTAATTGCATCCTTTTGCATTTTTCTTTTATTTTTATTTTAATATATATTGCATATTGATGGACCCCTAAAACGCCCTATGCTAAATGTGCCTTGTTCTTGTAGTCGGGTAATCAGGGTCGATCAAAAATTAACCATACGAATTGATAGGTCATTGAATTAATTAATGTTCGATGTATTTTTAACATGGACAATCCCTAGGGTCGACTCAAGGAGGCAAAGGAATAATGTCAGATTAAATCAGACAAATTAGCTCACAATTTTCCTAGCGACATTTTTTGTAATTTTTTTATGCGATAAAAATGCAATGCGATTGAACTAGGTTATTGAGAAATAAAGCAACTTAGCTAAATTAATTTTAATGTGAAATTAATCCAATTCAACCAAGTTATATTTTTCCTGGAAACCTAATTCAATGATGAATGCAAAACGTATTTTTGAAATTTTTGGATTTAAGACACAACAATGAAAAATGCAAACTTTTTAGGGGCTTTATGCAATTTTTCATGAAAACAGATGTCAAAAAATATGAAAAATTTATTGAAAATTAAACATAAGGAAATGAATCTACATTAAAAATTTTTGAATTTTTTGACAATTTATGAATTTTTTTATTATTTTTTACTGAAAACAGAGTGATTGTGTATATTCAATTCATAATTAATCCATAAAATAAATTTATCGAGAAGCAAAATTATCTCAAATAGATATTTTAATGAGAATTCCAGGAGACATAAAGTCTCACAAAAATGATATTCGTGGATTTAATTAAAAATCATTTACCAAATCACTCAAAAAAGTTTTATGCACAAGACATCTCCATTTGCAGTGAAATTGGGATACTAATTAAAAAGCACTTACAAGCATCACCTCTCATTTTTACACAATTTTTGGAGAAGTGCTAATTAAATATCAATTTTAGACCTTGAAATTGGGTAAAATATGCAAATTTTAGTCAAAATAATTTTAATTAATTAATTACTGTTCACATATTACAAATAAATATCCAAGTGATAAGGAATTAAATGCTCTACAAAATAATATTTTTTAATTAAATAAATAATGCAAAATTAATGTCCAAATTAGAGCGTAAACATAGGGGTGTTCTTGCAATATTGAATGAATTGGAATCGTGTTCAAGGGCACTTTTGAAATTAAATAAACATGACGGGGGAGAAATTACAACTTTTACAAATAAAATATTAACAAAATAACAAAATAAAGAAGACATGAAAACGTGGGTTCCTAACCCCTGCTTAGGGTACGCACGTGGTTGACGATGGGGTGTACTGCGCCTGTGGAGATCGTGGGTGCGACAGCGAGAGGCACGGACGGCGAGCGCGGCTGGAGGTGCAAGGAAACACACGGTGGCATGCATGGTGGGCACCACTGGCTGCACAGGGTGGCTGATAGACTTGACGAGTGCGGAGAAGAGGCCGCTGGAGGCGCGGCTGTGGCTCCAAGGGCGGAAGTCGGCGGCAGGGGCAACAGAGGATGTGGGGGGACGAAGTGCGGTACGCGGAGGGGCCTGGCTGCATACAGTTGGGGTAGTTGGGGGCGGCGCGACCACGAGAAATGGTGTTGCGATAAGGGGCACGATCACGGAGATGGAGCAGTCGGTGGTTGCAAGAGTGATCGTGCATGGAGGAGGAAGAACGGTCGCGGGGCGTAGCTTTGCACAAGCGAATGCTGGAGTGCGCAGCGACTGGAGCGGTGCACAGTCCTTCAGTGTTGGGGTCACTGGAGGCGTGAGGGCACTGGAGTAGGCACAGTGACGCACAGAAGGTGCTGGATTCACGAGAGGTCTGTGCATAGAAAGGAAGGGGCCGCAGATGCACGCCCAGAGGCAGCGGGGCGCAGCTGGGCTAGGGAGGTGGAGTGCGGTAGGACGAGCAGAGGGCCAGCCGTAAGTGGATGGCGGCTCCAAGGGTGCACACAGCTGTGGGTGCGTGGGCACGGAGTTTGGCTACTTGCGGGATGGAAAGGGAGAACGGCTGGAAAGGGAGGACGACCGTAGGTGGCTACGACGGCGCAGGTCATGGACTGAGCGAGGATGGGCTGCTGACGGCGGGGTAAGTGGAGCGACCAGGGGGCGGCACTTAGACCTACTTTTTTTTATATATATTTTGATGTAATATTTTTTGAATTTTTTTTGTAAATAGAAACAAAAAAATGAAATGAATGATGGCGAAGGAGATGATGATGTGGTGGTAATGATATTTGATGGCCCTATGCTCCTCCTGTCTCACTCCACCTCCCCAGCCCAGTTGCGCCCCGCTGCCTCTGGGCATGCATCTGCGGCCCCTGCCCTCATGTGAGCGGACCTCCCGTGCGTGCAGCACCTTCTGTGCGTTTTTGCGCCTACTCCAATGCCATCATGCCTCCAACGACCCCAAACCTCCAACAGTAGCCGCCTGCCCGTGGCCACGCGGGGTTGTGCGCCCCTCCATTCGTTGCGCACTCGAGCATCCACCCGTGCAAAGCTGTGCCCCAGGGTTGTTCTTCTTCCTTCGCACACGATCACGCATACGGCCACCTACTACTTCAAGGTCGCGACCGCGCCCGTGATCACAATGCCATTGCTCGCGACCTTGCTTCCCCAACCACCCCAACCGTACGCAGCTAGGCCCCTCCCCCCTGCCACTACAACAAAAATGTTATTTAGCAACAAATCAGTTTATGACAATTAGATGATTTGTCACTAATAGTTGATTTTACCAACAAAATAAATTTATTGTCACTATAACAAATTTTCTAGTTGACGAATTATGTTAGTGACACAATTATGTGTCACCATTGATTTTTTATTAAGTGACATGTGCCTTCCATGACTTGCATCATTAAAAAAATCACAGTTTTTTTTCAACATAAATGGATGGTGCCATTCGTGAAATTAAGGTCACTGATTTTTGATCTCATATTTTAGGTAGTTGAATTGTAGTTATTTTTTCTTAATCACTGATTTAATCTTTTAGTTTTAAAAATCCAATCTTCCAATGTCTTGTAACACATGTATATAATAGCAGATTATGAGACAATTATGGAGTTCTCGGATGCATATATTTTTGACAAGTTCATTCTATATTGCATATTGCTCTTAATGTTGATAATGAATGAAATGCTATTTTTCGTTAAGATGTTGTAGTGTATATTAGATTCTAGTGATTCTTGAAGCATCTCTTTATTGCATATCCTAACATTCTTCATATGATTAATTGATTTTTTATTTTTATAATCAATTGAAGTGAGCTATACTGTGTTGTATATGAACATAGATTGTGGATTTTTTTGATATAGACACATTATTTTTTAATAGTAAATATCCGCTAAAAAATTGACATTCTACTACAATTAAAAACAATGGTATTAGAAAACATCATATATAGTTTGCGTGACTATAAAAATACCGTAATAAAATGATTTATATGGTATGGTGTCGTAGCATTTGAGAATATCATTTATAATAATATTTCCCTCAAAAATTAAATGACCAAACCATTCACAATAACATCACTCCTTTTATCATAATTGCTAATAAAAAAACTTAAAGCACATACCAAAAACAACCTCCTTAACTACTTTCCCTTTCTCCCGCGCGCACCGTCCTTTTCCCCCTTTCCCCTCCCGCGCGCACCCCCCTTTCCCCTCCCCCGCGTGCCCCCTTTCCCCCTTGACCACGCACCCTTCTATCTTTCCCAGAAATAGAAAGTCTTCCCTCCCATTACCCATTAATTATACTGTACGGTTGAGGAGAGATCTTTTCAAATCATCTCTTATTTTCTTTTGGTTTGCTTCTCCTCTTCTGCACAAGGAATTCACATGAGGTTAGACTATATGCTTGATATGTTATGATTTAGAAAGTTCTTTTTATTTTAAAGATCTTTATTTTCATTAGGAGAGTCTGATCTTGCTGGATTGTTCGGAAGCTCGTCAATTCCATTGTGCTCACAAGGTATTCGATGTTTTATCTTAAAAGAATTCATATTTTTTAGTATCTTTGGCATGCCAACTATTTAATTTTTTATGCCATTGCATATACCTAGAACTTTATTATTTATCCACAGCCAAATATAAACTTTCAAACTTGGTAATATGCTGCAGCATTAATCCTAATAATCTGTTGCAAGCCTGCAGCTGCTATTGTATCGCGATGATATTGTAGATATAGTTCGTTCCATTATTTGTTGATGCTCGCATTACTTGTTGTCCATTTAAAATTTTGTTCATGATTTTGGCACTTTTGGGGGGGGGGGGGGGGTTGTGCGCATCATCTACGTTGAGGAGCTTGATATTAAATGGATATAAATACATGGAATATGATGAATATAGGGAATGGTTTCATCGGAATATACAGCTTGTTGTCTCTCGTTTGATCATATAATAGGCATAAAGGGCCATAGATTAACCAAGGTTCTGATAAACAATCTGAAGTGGATTTGGTTCTTAGATGCATATGAAAATGGACATAAATTAAAGTCCTCTAATGCGAATGAAAAGTTGAAGGTGCAGATGTGCTGGATAATTTATTAATAAAGAAAAAAAAGAAAATAACATAATTACATTTCCATGTGTTGTCCATTGAATAGTTTTGATGCTTAAAGTTCATTCTGAAATTAATAAGGCAAAAAGGGTTCTTAACTAATGTTTGTGGCAAAGATTTGCCCATGATCAGAGAGGCCTGGAGATGGAGATTGGGTGCAATCTGTGTTACACACTTTGCCACAATTCTGATCAGTGTTACATTGTCAATGCTTTTTTTACTTCTATTACATGGAAGGCATTTTTTTAGCGCAATATGTATTACACATCGTAAGTTTTGTCAAATAAATCCAGTTGATCTTCAATAGGACTTGGCTCATCTTACATTGGAGAGAAATTTGAGTAACGATTTGTAGTAAGTTACAAACTTTTTCTCTAGTTTTAGATGTTGTAAATTATAAACATTTACTAGTGATACCGAGTTAAAATTTTCATATCTCTATTTAACTTAACAAACATTATTGGAGATATATTTGAATTATTTTTTTTAATAATTGATTGTTTTAGTGTACAAATCAACCATCTTGTATCCATTGATACGTGGAAGTTTGTTATATATGTCCATGGTTATATACCTACACTTGTATTCTAAACACTAATCTATCCACGTCCATGGTTCATATCAAGAAAAATTATCACGTTTTAGCTTTATCCAAAAAATTCACTTGCACTTCAACGTGAATGGTTAGAATTTGTAATTTCAGAATACATAAGCATGTGTTGCCCAGTCAAGATTCAACTAGACTTTAAGCTTATGGCACTTTATCCTTAGGCTCTAAGTCCTTGCTTTATGATTGTTTTGTCCTTATATTCATTTTTTTGAAATATGTTGTCAATAGCTTATGTAGTACTATTATGATTTTTCCCTCCTCATTTTGCCCTTGTTTTATGTATGTTTCAACTATAGTTATGTGTTTTACGAAATATGTAGTCCATTAATTTACTAGATACATTGTTCCTTATGCCCTCTTTATTTACTTCCATTCTAACATGTTTAATTTGAAATTCATATGTTTAATATTTTAGATAGATGCTTCTAATTTTGGGTTCAATCCTATTTAGGTTTAATTTTAGTGGATTATTCTGATGAGATTGAATCCATCATATGGCTAAAAAGAGAACCTAAATATTGTAAACTATTCCAATAGTAAATAACAAAATCCAATGTAACGTTCACCAATGGGCATTGATCATGACAAATAAATAATGCATTGTATGGCTATTATTATTTTTAACAAACTAGATGAGAAATAATATCTCTTTATATATCCTTGAATATGAGGATTTTATACCAAGTAAACCTAGATTAATTTGATTACATTATTATTACATTATCTATTATTGTATATGTAACTAGTTATGCTTACCTTATTTCTCAGACCAGACCAACTGCAAAAGAATAAGAATAAATTCAATTTATTCATTTATTTATATGCGCAAGGTTTTGATGTGGAAATATTTAATTGGAATATATATTTTAAAAATAATCATTTGATATCAAATAAAATGAATCGAGATAATTAAAATCCATCCAATCATTGAATATTGAAAATAAATGTTAAGGATGCCATTTGAGCATGCAGAAATATAAGAACTCACCCGATGCGTGCTTGACAAAAGGAGTATCTCCTCGACGTATCTAAAAGGCATATGCATAACAATTAAATAATGCCCATGGAGAAAGTCTAATCTACGTAGGGCACTAGTGGGAATCAAATAATGCTCATGGGGAAGTCAACATTTGAATTGTCATCTATGATATGATATGATAATATACGATATGCTTATCTATTATATGCTTATCTATGATATGCTCGGGGAATTTTTTTTACAATTAGTCCTTATTTTGTAACATATGAATATGTAAATCTTGATTCATATTATGAAGAACTTTAATATGGCTCTTAATAACTAATTAAAATCCTCATGAAAATAATTTGTTCGAATTTTTCTTGAAGGTATCGTTATGGATAAGACTTGGATTCATGAAGATAGGAGAAGCTCCAAGTATCTTAATGACATCAATCAATTTATCAACTTTGCATTTAGTAAGCAAGATAAGGTCGAAACCATCCTTTGTCCATGTACTCGATGTGTAAACTTACTTCATGTAAATCGAAAAGATGCATTCAAGCATCTAATAGAATGGATTCCTATCTGGATATGTTAATTGGATTTTTCACGGTGAAGAAACTTTTGATTCATAAGGTGCACAAATGCAAAATGAAAGTAGAGAAGATTTAAGTAGCCTACAGAGTGATCAAGAAGAAGAAATGGATGACATGGAAAGATGTCGAGAAGAAGATCGAGACGATATTCATGATTTATTATTTGATACCTTTGTTGATATTCAGAATCCAAGTAATGAAAGTGGTGGACATCCAACTAAAAGAAGAAGAGATACAAATGATGGTTCTAATGATTTTTTTGAATTACTTGAAGATGCTGAACAAGAGTTATATCCAGGTTGTAAGAGATTTACAAAGTTGTCATTTATTATTCGTCTTTTCCACTTAAAGTGTCTACATGGATGGAGTAATAGATCATTTACCATGTTACTTGAACTATTAAAAGAGGCATTTACAGAGGGTGAATTACTTCCCAAGTCTTATTATCATACAAAGAAATTGATGTCTAAGCTTGGATATGACTACAAAAAGATTGACATGTGTCCAAATAAGCATGATATATTGGGGAGAAAAAGAAAGTGATACATCATGCTATGTTTGCCAAATGTCTAGATGGAAAAAAGGTGCTCATGAGGAGGAAGGAAAGGATTTACAATCATTTAGTAAGAAAAAATTATCTCCAGCTCAAGTAATGTGGTATTTTCCGCTAAAGACACGGTTACAGAGATTATTCATGTCCAAGAAGACTTCTTCACTTTTGAGATGGCATAATGAAAGAAGGAACAAAGGTCGAATTCTTAGGTGTCCAACATATTCTCCAATGTGGAAAACATTTGACGCATTAGATCCTCAATTTTCATCTGAGCCTCGTAATATTCGTCTTGGTTTAGCTACAGATGGATTTAATCCTTTTAGAACCATGAGTATAAAGTATAGTACTTGGCCGGTTGTTTTAGTTATTTATAATCTTCCCCCATGGTTATGTATGACACAACCATGTATCATATTGTCTACTCTAATATCGGGACCATCTGGTCCAAAGGCACATATAGATGTATTTTTACAACCTCTTGTCAAAGAACTAAAGGAGTTGTGGGTTAGCGGTGTACCAACATATGATGCTGATCGTGGTGAAAGTTTTCAACTACATGTTGCATTACTGTGGACTATTAATGACTTTCCTGCATATGCTGATATTTCTGGATGGCGGACTCAGGGTTATTTAGCATGCCCATCATGTAATATGCATGCAGAATCACAATATTTATCAGGTAGTCGAAAGATTTGTTACATGGATCATCGTCGATTCCTTCAAATGGATCATAAATTTCGGAAGGAGACAAAGACTTTTAATGGCAATCAAGAATTGAGCTAAACACCTAAAAGGATATCAACTTCCGAGATTTTTTCTCAAGTGGAGAAGATTCCTAAAATAATCGGTACACATCCGAGAAATAAATCGAACAAGTTTGAACCTCATTGGACAAAAAGAAGTATCTTATTCGAGTTGTCATATTGGAAAACCCATTTGATATGTCAAAATCTTGATGTTATGCATATTGAGAAGAATGTTTGCGATAGCTTATTGGGAACTTTGCTTGGATTGGAGAAGAAAAATAAAGATAACATGAAAAGTCGTACAGATCTACAGCTGATGAATATCAGACATGCTCTTCAGCCCATCGTTATTGGCAATAAGACCATCCTACCTGCTGCAAGTTTTACACCGAATAAAGAAGAAAAGACCATGTTGTGCAAGTTTTTGAATTCAGTAAAATTTCCAGATGGGTATGCATCTAATATATCGCGATGCATACAAGTAAGTGAGTGTAATATATCTGGATTAAAGAGCCATGATTGCCATGTGTTGATGCAACAATTACTTTCCTTAGCCGTACGAGTTGTTGTTCCATATAAGATGGTAAAATCTGCATTGATTGATCTCTGTAATTTTTTTCGATGTCTTTGCTCGAAGGAGATTGATCCAATGAACATTGAGCAACTAGAGCAAAAGATAGTTATAATACTTTGTCAAATGGAAAAAATCTTCCCACCATCCTTTTTTGATATTATGGTGTACTTGCTCGTACATTTGGCTACGGAGGTTAGATTAGCTGGTCCAGTTCAATATCGGTGGATGTACCCAATTGAAAGGTATGAGTTACCATTGTATGGAAATAAAATTATTCATTGAAATATTATTTATATTAAATAATTGATTATATGTGAATACATTTAGGTACTTGCTTACTTTGAAAAGATATGTAAGGAATAGGAGTCATCCACAGGGCTCAATTGCAGAGGGATATCTGGCGGATGAATGCCTCACATTTTGTTCTAGATATCTTCGTGGAGTTGAGATGCGGTCAAACTAACCACCACGGAATAATAGAGATGAATTTTCTACAATGGAGGAAAGCTGGTCAATGTTCTCACAGAAAAGTCATGCATTAGGAAAGAAAACATCAAAGTTATTAGATGCTGGTTTATTACAACAAGCGCATCGATATATTTTGACGAATTGTGATGCAGTGAGTTCTTACAAAGTGTAAGATATCTAAAGATAAATTTAGTTATATTTTTATATATTATAAAATTATTGATATCGATATAATTTTTTTATGTAGGGAGCATTATGATTATCTAAAGAAAATTCATCGGCATACATCTGAAAAGGAATTGGATATGCTTCATAGCATCAAATTTGTAGATTGGTTTAGAAAAAATGTAGGTCATCTTTCTAAATCCTACTTATCTTTTCTATTGGATAGTCTCTAATATATTTTAAATTTTATCTAGGTTGAAGAGAAAGGAAAAAAGGAACAAATTTCAGAATATCTTAAAGTACTTGCTCATGGTCCTCATGACATTGGAGTTCATTTTGGTGGATACGTTATAAATGGGTATAGATTTCATACTAAAGAGAAAGAAAGAAGTAAAAAGACACAAAATAGCGGGGTTATTGTGGATGCCGATACATATTGCTCATCACATTATTCTACAAATAATCTATCAAATGGAATTACATCCTTTTACGGCGTACTTACAGATATCATTGAGATCAATTATTTTGAGCAATTGAAATGTGTTTTATTTCAATGTGAATGGGTCGACGTTTATTCTAAAGGAAATTTGGAGGTTGATGAGTATGGGATGATACGTGTCAAGCTGGCATGTTTAGGGTATAAAAATGACCCATTTATTTTGGCATCTCAAGCTAGACAAGTGTTTTATATACAAGATCTCAAACAAATTGAATGGCACTTTGTAGTTAGAATAAAACCTAGAGATATATTTGATTTAGAAGAAAATAATAGTAATGATGTTTCTGAGGATATCTTAGATAATGATGCAACTGACGAGACATATCCATTTAGCTCGTATAACAATGATAATGATGTGGTTGACTTTGATTTGATAAGAACGGATATAGATGGCATAACATACACGAAAGACTTTTTTGATCAACAACGTCGAAGCATAGTTGCTCATAAGCAAAACTTGGATGAGACTGAAGAAAGTGAAGAAGGCCCTTAAATATCAAAGACTTCCAGGTTAAGTTATTGTAACTTTTTAAACAATTTAATACAAAGTTCTTAAAAATTTATAAAATCAATCATCTGACCATCTCACTATTTTCCTTTCTTGTTAATTCTTTTTTTCAATGTTTGTAGGATGACAAGAGCTACTAGATCTTTTATAACTAGCTTCATTGAAGAAGATGCACCTCGACTTCAATCAACATCACGAGTACTTCCTCCAGTGGGACATCAGTCTAAAAAAATATTAGGTGCATTGAACATTTCTGAAATAAAGGCAAACCAAGTTCAAAAGGATGCATCTTGTAAGCTTGGTAAAACGAACAAGATCAACAGTAAACATGCCTTAGAAGTTGATTTATTAAAGAATAAATAAGTTGTGGATGATGGCATTACCAAGGATTACTCTAAGGCTCATGATAGCAGAAGAGTTTCACTTAAAAGACCACAATCTTTAGGGGCTCATCATGAGGAGGTTATACCATCAAGATATGCATCTTTATCACCTAATGTGATAAACAATCCTGAATTTAGACTTGGAGAGAGAGGTAATATTCTAATAGCACTGTATCGTTTAATTTGCTTCATTTAATTGTAGTTACTTTGTTATTGTTTATGCTTGTTGCTGAAGTAAATATTTGTTTTATTATCTCGATGATTTAGACAATCCCAATATTGTTACTGATTCTCTTTCTGCATGCCTTGATCAAGAAAATCCATTATCTGAAGGTATGAATTTCATTATTTATTGAAAATTATTTCTATTAGTTTTATGCACACCAAAGTGTGTATTTGACATGTCTTATATTCTTTTGAGTTGCTTCTTCTAATTTTACTATTCACATACTATACAGACAATATTAGTAAGCCTAAGGGATGGCGGGGTCACACTATATGCCTCAAATCATGGAATGTTAAAGATGGGAAAAGGATTTTTATAGAGAAAAATGAACTCAATCAGCCTATTGGAGATTCTCAAAATGATTTGACTACATTTTTGGGAACCATTGCAAGAAATGGAAAGCTAGCACCCTTAAACTACAAAGATTGGAGGTTGATGCCTGAGGAGTACAAGATAAAGATGCTAGAATTTGTGAAGGTACTCATTTTTATTTAATATATAAAGTTGATTTATATACTTGCTACTTATTTTTTTATAGAGTAAGTTTGAGTTTGAGGAAGAGACTGGGAAAGTAATTATGGATCTTATTGCAAAAAGCTGGAGATGTTTCAAATCTAATTTGAAAAAAAGTATATTACAAACCGCATTTACCTCTTGTGGAAAGAATTGCACATCGAGATCCGCGAGTTATAGAAGATCAATGGAAGTTTCTGATTGACTATTGGGATACAGAATCATCCAAGGTAATAAAGTACTTACATAGATGATCATTGACTCTTATCCTTATATTATTCAATATCTTTATTTTATTATTCATATTTATATGATTGCAGAAACGTTGTGCTCTTAATACGAAAAATAGGAAAAAGCTGAAGATAAGTCATACAGCAGGAACAAGGAGTTTTGCATGTGTAAGAGATAAAGTACGTACGAACAAAGATTGTCTCAACATATTTTTTGTTAATGGAAGTGTTAGTTAATTATATTTTTGATAAAAAATAGATGGAGAAAGAAAAAGGAAGGAAGATAAATGAAATCGAGTTCTTTATGCATGTGCACACGAAGAAAGATGGCAAGCCAGTGGACACAACTTCAGACGCGATGATGGTAATTTTTTATTTTACTGAAAATTTCAAGACCATTACTATATTTTAGTACATTGACAAAATTATAACCTTATTAATTTTTAGAAGCAATTTGAAAAAGAAATTGAAACGATGGGCAGTTGTGAAGATCTGAACAATGTAGCTGAGGTCTACAAAAAGTTGTAGGAAAGGAGATAAAGGATGTGGCTGTATTACGTCGAAAATATTGGAGCCAAACAAATGTTGAAGAGCAATTACAAAAGCAAAAATTGCTCATGGATCTGGAAACTCAAAAACAACAATTGGATTCCCAGAGCAAAGAGATCCAAATACCAAAGGAAAGTCAAAAGAATCTACAACATTTGTTTCAATCATTTGGTACTTCTCAGGTGAATAGTTTAATGCCTATGGAAACTCGACAGGTAATACATAAAAAATAAGTATATTATCCATTAGCTTTAATATATATTTAAATCTTAACATTACCTTGATGTTCTTAGGAGATATGCGGTGACGCGGGACTTAAATCAAAGTTTGGCCAATTAACATTTGTAGAAGGAGAGGTATGATAGTTTTCTACATGAC
Organism: Ottelia alismoides; assembly: GCA_037367405.1. Classification (NCBI taxonomy): domain Eukaryota; kingdom Viridiplantae; phylum Streptophyta; class Magnoliopsida; order Alismatales; family Hydrocharitaceae; genus Ottelia; species Ottelia alismoides. The sequence goes on from JAZKJV010009547.1 coordinate 21,145, forward strand.
CATTTTAGGAACTTAAATTTTAAGAACTTAAATCAATATTTGTTATATGGATCCATGAATGTAGATAACTTAGCATTGCATATATGCTATGAAGATGCATAATCTAAAACTCTAAATTAAATGAAGGAAATTATATGACTTAGGTAATTTAATTTCCATTATTGATAGGGCAATAAATTTTCAGTAAGGTTGATATTTTAAATTTTGTATTAGACATAACTTTTTCCATTAATGATATATATGATTTTTTAATTAAGTTTTTTGAATCGAGAAAAGATTTAATTGACTTACATCGTGCAGGATGTGTTTCTTCTGAGTTTTAATGAAATAAAAGTAGCTCTTGGACAAATACGAGTTACAAATCCAGCAGAAAAAGTTGGAGATAATGTACTTGGCTCTAGTTTTTTGGGAATTTATATAGAAGTTGCTTTAAAAGATGACGAAGCTTTGATTCGACCAAGTAGACAACATGAGAAGATAGGAGATGCAATTGGTACAATCATTCAATGGCCAAAGAAGTTAACCATTCTAAGGTAATTTAAAATTTAAACATCAATGATATATTTATATCTTTAAAAGTAATAAAAATTCAATTAAATTTACTAGTCTTATCACGTTAACTTTGTTAAAATTTTGGAATTTTTCAGGAAGTGCTGAGGGGTAGAAGAAAGACAAGGAATTCTGCTAGAAGATCATCAATATTTCCTCCATCGAACTTCCCACATGTCCTTAAAGCTCTTCATAGGATTTAGAATTAGATTTTTCGTTTATGATTAGTTAATATTCCTTTATTTTAAGGTTGAACATTGATATGGTTTCCAATACTTTGTTTACATTGGAAACTATTTTTCAAATGATGGGAGTATGTTAAATAGTTGTTATGTTTAATCTTGATGGTGTCTTATTTTTTATTGCAAAAATAGTATTAACTTTTTTATTCTGATTCTTGGAAAAAAATAACAGTGCTAACATTATAAATAGACAAGTATTGCTTAATGAGTGTATATAGCTGTGCATACAGTTACAAATATGATCGAATAAGAGTTTGTTTAGCTAAACTATAATAAAAAAGTTTTGTTTTAAGTGATAATGAAGATTTATGTTTTAAAGTTGTTAAAATATTATTATGATAGAGATAATTGGAGCTATGAGTAATAAATTAATATCGAAAATATTTATACCTTTTATAATAATAAACTAACAAATCAGTGTTGATAAAAAATAATAGTGAGGATTGAAAAAGATTGTGTGCAAAAATTATCTAATTGTCGCAAAATTATTTTAGTGACATAATGTTTTATTTAGTAATGAATAATATTTGTATCTAAAAGTTAAATATTAGAGACATCATTGTGACATTTATATATGACCTTGTAAGTATTTATAAAGCGACAAATTAGCAACAAATGTATTTGATGTTATTGATAATAATATAGTAACAAATTTCAATTGTCACAAAACTTTTAGTGACATTGACCTTAGAGGCAAATAAGAGACAAATTTTTATATTGTCACTATAGTGTTATAGCGACGGAAAAATACTTATAGTGACAAATACTATACGCCTCTAAAATATACTTTGTTGTAGTGTGCGTCCTTGTCTTCTTATTGCCAGACCTCTTAAGCATCAATTTACTTCTCACAAATCATTTGAGGTCGGGGAAGTGATTTATGGCCTTTATTAAGGGAAGCTTAAAAATCAATTCCTCATCGAGTGCTTCTCTAAGGGAAGGATCCACAATTTTTAGGTCTTTTTCATTTTCTATTTTTACGATTTTTTTCAATGTTTTTAGTCTTTTCAGGATTTTTTGTTTTTTTGTTGTTTTGAATAGATGAAGGTAAGTGAGGGAGGTAGAATGGACTCCGGTAGTACAGTATGTGTGTGTTTCCTTGTTGAACCACTTATTCCATTATCCACTTCCATACCTGAGCTGGAATAAACTGAAATAATACGGGCAATGACATTTCTAAGTTTATCCTCAATAAATTAATATCTCTTAGCAACCCTAGAAATGTTATCCTCCAAATAGTCCTCATAGAAAATCATTGAAGCAGTTTGTCTACTCGGAGGATACTACTGAGTTCTTGAAGTATCACACTCAACATGCCTAGACTCTGGCATGTAATCCTGAGTCGAGTATGGACCATCCAAATGGCAGTATTGGTCGGAGCCTCAATACTGGAGTCAATAAACAGGGGGGGCTGGTACGTCTAACTCATGACTTCAAGCCCCTATCTGTGTACGCTGTCTGAACGACTGGTATGAGGCCTAGTCAATGTAAGCTTGATCACTAAAGTCAATCAAGCCTGGAAAATAACAGGCTTCTCCATCTGGGTAGTTCGATCAACCAAGTTGTACCCTATGGTCAAGTCAAGATGTGTATGTATGATTTGTTGACTTGTCCCGTTATTCGTATGAAGATTATATGAAATATGTGTGAAATATGTGAGGGTAGGTAATTATGCTAATAATGTATCTCAACAGTTTCTTTCTCTTCTAATTGTTCCTTGAATCCACCAAGCGACTGACTATGAGGTGAGTTATCCCAGGTTGGAAGTGGGTAAGGGGTGTAAGAAGGTGGGGTAGGTGAGAAGTATGAAGAAGTGGGGAAGTCTGTCGAAGTTCTGACTTTACGATCTGGATGGGGGTATGAGGAAGAATAAGAAGGTGACGATGATGGGATTATGGTTGAAGAGGAGTAATCTGGATATGATGACCAATATCCTGACATCTTGACGAGGAATGGATGAATATAAGTGAATCGAGGAAGAACATGTGCAAGTACACAGAATAACGCACACGAACATACACAAAACAAACGTAAGAGCAAACTCCAAATTCACCAACTTTACACATGAGGGTTGTAAAGGTTCGGTCGAGTTATCTTGTCAATTTTACATGGTGACAAATGCAAGTCAAGATTAATGATCTGTTGATTACATGTACTTCCCCACAGACTGTCCTGATTCTTACTAATAGTTAAACCCACTTTCATCCAATATAGGAGTAAGTGTGGACCATATAAATATGGCTACCCGTTTCTTGAGGAAAAAGCCTTATATGGCGCCCCCTAAACCTCCTACTTTGCTAAGGAAATCCAGACAGTTTACTGACTACTAGAAGATCCTCACTAAAAAGTAGCTAATCATTTTTTAAACCAGTAGTCTATATGAACATCCTGACTTTGGCTCTATCCTAGGGTCATCTCTCTCTCTCTCACTTGTAAGTAAATCAGACAATGACATGGTTGCTCTCTCGCAAACAAGGGTTAATTTTAGTCAATTTTTTGGTCCAATTCAATTAGCAGACCTAATTTTAAAGATTAATTATCACTATAATTAATCCACACAAGCAATCACGTCTACCATCTAGTCCCTATTCTTTTATCTTAGGTTAGAAAAATTGAGAGAAGAAATCGACAAAAATAGATGCAATCGATAAAACGATGATGAATGCTTGTGTAAGAAGACTTACAACGCTTCCATCTCTCTACATGCGAGATGCAATACAGAATTGAAATTATACACTACATGAAATGCAAATGAGAAAACTGTTCCTAGACAGGCAATTCTATTCAGAGTGATGAACAGTTTAATTTGAACTAATAGATCTGCAGTCTATGTGTGTCTCGTTAAATGTGATGTGTGGTTCTATAAAGTATGAGTACAAGAAAAAAATTAGCTCTAAGAGTCGCGACTAGTCTACGCCAATCAACCACACAACCTTGAAGTGTCCAATGTCAAGGGTCTGAGTACACATGCAAGATTCTAAATAGAATATGTTGTAAATATGAAATTATTACAAATTAATTAAATTTAAAATATCTCTTCGAAAATTTTCTTGGCGTCTCAACAGCCGATTCGATACATGAATCATCGGCCTTCGACTTCAAGATGCGTCGACTTCAAGAAAGCTGCTCCAAGTCCACCGAGTCCTCGCACAAAAAAATAAAATTTATGTCAGAGAGAGATATCAAAATATATAAAAAAATAAGCATAAAATATAAGAGAAAAAAAATAAAATAAGTACAAGGTGATTAGGGGGTCAGACTACCCAAGTGAATGGAAAATCTAAATCTAATTTTTTAAAATGATCCTAAGACGTTTGCATCCTCAGCAATAATGTCATTTGATGAACCCGAGAATTACCTTTTAATAGTATCGAATTAATGTTCGAATTTCATTGTAGGTAGGAAAAGTCGGATCAATCAAAAACCATAATTTAATTATTTGTCATATTAAAGCGAGTGGTTTGGGCAAGCCCAAGATCGAACTCAAGAGGCCACTATCTCCATAGGTTTGTTTTTAGTCGATCAAGAAATCAGATTTTTAAAGAGGCTTTTTTTGTATTTTTTTTAACGCACTAAATGAGAAAAATGCAATTTGGACTAAGTTAAGGGACTAAAATATAAATTATGTTCAAACAGTGTCAAAAAAATTCTCAAACTTGGTCAGAATGTGGAATTTGATGAAATTAGACTATTTTTTTGGAATTTTTAGATGCAAAGTAAATTAATTATTAATTAAATATACAAACTAGGTTTTTTTTAGTAAATTAATTTTTATAAATACTAAACGTTAATATTTTCCAGAAATTATCCTAGATAGATCTATATAAGAGACATCTAGAGCCATTTTTAATTCCTAAAATTAATTTGTGAGTAATTAATTAAAAATCAATTACTAAATCCATCATTTCATTTATTTTGAACTCTACGTGCATGTAAATGACATGAAATTTGGGAATAGTGTAGAAAACACTAAAACTAGCTATCGTAAATTTTTGAGAATTTTGAGAGCAAAGAATAATTTAATTTTGATTCCAGAATACATAGTGGGTAAAATATGACATTTTCTACAAATATAATTATATTAAATAATCCAAATATCATAAAAATATATTAAATATCCACAATGATAGAGCAAAAATTGCTCTACATAATGTAATCTTTAAAATGATTAAAGATGTCAAATGAAGGTTCAAATTAAGGTGCTCTAAATGCAATACATATTAAATAATAAATAAAAGAAAAATGTTGACATGACATTTATACAATTACCTAGACGTAGGGGGACCTGACTTAATTTTTACAAAGTTCTACGTGCTCCTCACGTGACTTCAAATTGACAGGTTCTCCTTGAGACTTCTGAAACTCAAGGGAACCTTGGCATAAGAACCTTAGCACGTGAGGGGGAGGGATGGGAGGTGCTTGCATGAATGGTCTGCTATGTAAGGTGGCGAGGTCAGTTGGTGGACTAGAAGGACACGATGCGCGGAGGCCATGGGTTGCTCAGGCGCATCAGGGGCGGCGGAGGTGGCTCATGCTCACAGAGGTCGTGAGTGGAGTTGGAGAAGTGCGAGTATGAGGAACCTGGGCCTTAGGTGACACACACCCATGGTCCAGGGAAGATGCTTGAGGCATCTGGCAGCGGTGTTGGCAGGCGACGGAGTAATGACGACTGGACAACCTGAGCGTGATGTGAAGATGGTCGGTGGACGGTGCATGCATGTAGGTGGTTTACGTGTACGCGTGGTGGGGCATGCACATGGTCGGTGGCAATAGAAAAGGGTGATTGGAGGCAGGGCAGTTGCGGCTTCAGGCGATGGTGTGGTCTGGCACTGGTGCGGGATGCGGCCATAGAAGGTGAGAGGTTGCATGCATTGCTACAGTGGTCGAGGGCGTATACGCGGGTTGGAGGAGCATTGCTTCGTGGTGTAGATGAAAATGGAGTGCAACGTGAGGTGAAAGGTGAAGCGGACACATGTGTACGACGGATGTGACTGGCAAGCAGATCGAGTGCATGGACGAGGGAAGGGATGAATGTGAATTGCAGCAGATGAGTGCTATGCCGATGGACGGAGGTGAAGATGGGGTACATCGGACGAAATGACAAGATGGAATTAAGATCGAAGGAGGAGAGAAAGAAAATACAGGAAAAACAACAAAACATAGGAAATTGAAAGGGGAGGAGAAAAGGAGGGAGTATACCTGACGTGTTCGGATTGAGTGCCTGGGAAGATGGCTAGAGCTAAAAGCTCTGGTCAGTCATTGCTCGAGGGTGCGACAGAGCTGAGCAACTGCGAGGAGTACAGTTGCGACATGAGCTAGTGGACCTCTTGGATCTCGCTGCGAGAAAGGTCGGTCTTCACTCAACCTTGATTGAGCCTCTGCTATCACCGGAGTGACTCGAGGGAGCTCTCAACCGCTCGCAAGAACTGGCGGATGGCGAGCTTAGAGGTGGCGCAGCTCCTATTATGGACGGTTGAAGTGCGCTGATCTTGTGGAGGTTGGCGATCGGGAGGAAGTGTCGGAGGGTTGGAGAGAGAAGAGGGTGAGGGAGGAACAAGTCAAGCGTGTGGGGGAACAGGAGATGGGGCGATTGCACAGACAGTTGCACCTACAGGTACAGGCGGTGGTTGCAACCCCGTACCGCCGCAAAAGGCGGAGAGCCAGGTCGCGCGCGCGGGTGGAAGGAGGAGGAGTGGGGGCTGCCACATGGAGCACACAGGGGCAGCCACATGGTAGGGAAAAATAAATAATTAATAAGAAACTAAATAAATAATAATAATAATATAATTAAAATAAAGATAAATAAATATATTAAAGTAAATAATTAAAATAAATAAATAATAACTTAATTAAAATAATAATTTAATAAAGATAAAATAAAGTATATAATTTAAATAATTAAAATAAAGAAAAGTAAATAATTTAGAAAATAAAAATAGGGTGACACGTGGCAGCTCCGGAAGCTACCACGTGTCGCTCCTAAAAAATCGAAAAATTAAATTTAAAGAGAAATAAAAAATAAATAAATAAAGGGCTCAAATCAAAAGGTGATCAAAACAAAAGTTGCTCATCTCGTCAAAAGCTACAACTTTCATAAACGATCGAAAATCAAAAGAAGTCATCTGTACAAAAAAGTATTTTTTGGGGTACCTTATAGATATAAAATAATGTATTTTTATTTTTTGCATTTTTTTAAAATTTTAAATAATTGAAAAATCTAAATAAAATTAAAGAAAATATAAAAGGAATATTTAGACCTTACTCTAATTTTTTAGGATTTTTAATGATTAAAAATATAGAAATGAGGGTATTCTGGTCAGCTTGTACAATATACTATAGGGGCCCAAACCCTAAGTTTCACATACGAACTCCTATTTTTATGAAATTGGTATTGTTTTGAAGATTTTTGAATTTATTTTAATTTAAAAGTGAGTAGACCTAAATCGGATATTGTATGAGAGAGAGATATGTGCATTTTAAGGTTCTCAGTCTCAAACTAGAGCTTGGATTTTATGGAACAATGTTGTAAGTTAGTATTTTTTGATATTTTTTCTTTATTAGTATTTGTATTATATACACTATATAATTTATTTTATTGAATTTAGAGTTGATATAAAATGGATACAAATAAGTGAAGTTATCTATATACAAGTGAGTATGTACAAGTGATTTTGGCTCCTTATTTAATGCAAATAAGCATGCTAAAATGCAAACATTAATTTTAAATGTATGAATGTGAATAATGCATAATAGATGGAAATATGCAGCTAATTTCTCAGGAACGAATCTCTATTTTCAACTTTTAGAGTGATGAATCACAGATTCGCCACATATAGACCCCTATGTTTGCATATTTATTTGAGTCTCATTTGTCATCATTTTAGTATTTTAAAAATTGTGCATTGTAGAGCAACTTGTGTTCTATCACTGTAGACTATTATTATTTTCTTGTGAGTTTGTTTTATTTAATTATATTATTTTGGTAGAAAATTACATATTTTCCCTCTGCATGCTCAGGAATTAATATTAAATTCATCTTCACTCCAAAAATTCTCAAAAATTCAAATTAGGTAGATTTTAGGTTGTTTTACATTGTGCCCAAAAATCATCCTGTTTGCATACACATCAGGTAGAAATAAATACAACAATGATTTTAGTAATTAATTTTTAATAGTTTGTACATCATTTTTTTCGAAATTATTAATTTTCCTAGAAAGATCCTCGTTAGAACATCTAGAATAATTTTAGTTTCTGAAAATAAGTTGGTTTGCTATTTAGTAAAACTAACTTGTTAAAAATCACCCTGCATTCATATTTAATTCATATTACATCCAAAAATTCCAAAAAAAATACAGTAGCTTAATCTTGCATGCATATACATTCTGGTTAAGTTAATTAGGTTTGGAGTTTATTTGATCGAATTTTGCAGTCTAGCCTCCTAACTTTACCAACATTACATTGCATTCATTAATTGCATAAAAAAATACAAAAAAATATTTCTCTAAAAACCTAAGTGTTGCATCATCTAGAAATTGATCTAAGGAGATAGTGGCCTTCATGAGTTCGAACTTGAGCTTGTCTAAGTAAAAATTATAAATTGTCTGCTCACATTAATCGATTAATTAATCAATTAATGATTTTTGATTGATATGTTAATTATCTGACTACAACAATTACACACTATTACATAGGGCTTCACGGGTCTTTCAGTAAGCAATGGTCAAAGTGAATAAAAGAAGAGAAAGAAGGCAAAATGGTGTAAATACGCGTTGTTTTTTATCTTGACCTAAATGAAACTAAGCAATCAAAACTCAAAACAATTGATTCACCAACTCGGTCCGCGAAGCCGTGAAGGTTTGATAATTTTCTTTGTGAGGTTTAGATTGTTTCCAGGTAATTATCTTTTAACAAGTCCTTGAAGTGTTAATTCTATAGGAGCGAGGGTACTACCAAAAAAGTATCATGTACCTATCCTCCTCCTTTGTAACATGTAGTCTACACTTTTTGAGGTCCTAGTAACCCTTCTTGGATCCCTACTCAACCAAATAAATAGAGGGAAGAAGCCGATGGGCGAAATCAATACTTCAGAACTTGCTCGCAAGGAATCACCCATGAGCGTGCAAGGACCTACTTGAATGCAAGGCGATGAGACAGACACCCACGTGAAGGCGTGGCCTAAGATCAGTACTTCGGACAAGGTCAATGTTCTACACAAGGCGAGAACATCATCATTGACCATGCCCTACTCATCTGCGTACGATAAGAGTGCCAATACTTCAAAAATCCTGGCGATACACAAGGAAGTTATAGATTAGTTTTGGGCTTTGATCCTTACGATAGCGCTCACTCTCTCGAGAAGAAGACCTTCCACAATGCTACCTTAAAACAAATGAGGGCTTTTCTCACCCAATGTAATGAGTCCAATTAATCAATTTTATTTAGTCAAGTATTTTCAGCAGTCCCGTTTTAAGTTTTTTTATGTTATCACTTGCTTTGAGTAGATTCAATACAAGTGCCTAACATTTTTTGTATTTTCTTTAAATTCCTATGTTATACAAAAATAGAGGGAGAGAACAACAAAGCAATGCAATGCGACACTAATGTGGAATTCTCACCTTAGTGCCTAAATGATTTGTAAACCTATACTATATGCTGATATGTACACGAAAATCATCTTAAACATGCAAGTGCTATGCGTGAAGAACCAAATGCTAAACACTAAGGATGAAACCTAAGGTCTGGTCTTGGAGCCTCCCCAGTACCCACCACAATGGGTCTTGCAAGCGCTATACGAAGCGCTCTTTCAGTGCGCGGCTTCAAGACTAAGTATTCAACAATTAATCAAGCTAAGTCCATATGCGAGGACTATAGGTTCATGTAAATATAGTTATTTGTTTGGCCTTAGTTTACATGATCAAGCAAAACCTAAAGATTGATGGCCCATTCCACAAAACAAATAAAAATAAGGTGGAAAGCACAAATCATAGAAAAAAAAGAAATAAAGGGAAAATAGGGAGAACAAAAATGTAGAAGGCGAAGAAAATGTGAGAAAACTGCAGTAAGCCCCCAAGTAAACAAACACTTGGAAATTGGGACTGAGTGTCCAACGTCCAATGTTCATGTATTATTACAAATTAATAGTGCAGAATAAGAGTCTCTCTCACAACAATATAATCTAAAACTAAGATAATGCTATTTTCTTCTCTCACTCCCAGGTCTTCTGTTCTCCTTGTCGATAAGGTCAAAATAGACGACTCCTCATCTCAAGGTCGCTTAGAACCACCTAAACAATTCTCTTCAATCCACGGTCCCTCCCAAGAAGTCAAAAAAGTGAACATGTCAAACAGTTCAAAATTGATAATAAAATAAAAGGAAATAAATGAAGAAATGGCTAAGCAGTATAAAAAGACAAAAAACTACTCTACAAATCGATACTCCTCAACTATGGTGCCATTTGTTGAATGGGTGAATTGGAGCCGCTAATAATGATCTGACAAAATCGAGTACACTATCGCTAAGGCGACTACTCAATACTTGCAATCAAACAATAATTAACCCATAAATAAAAATCAATTAATCAAATTGGGATAAAATGTATTATACCCTACTGAAGATGTATAGTGACAAATATGTAGGGGTCGAACACATGGAACAAAGGTATAGAGCAAATGAGATAGGAAAACAACACACGAATTTGTCTTTCAAACACATAACCAATTTATGATTTTGAAATTTTTATTTTTTTTAATTTTTATTTTTTTAATTTTTTTGATTTTATAATTTTTTATTTTTATATTTCCTAATTTTTAATTTATTTTTTAAATATGTAATATAAGAATATATAAAGCTCTATATACAATGTAAGGCAATCTAATTATAAATATGACTAAAAATAATCAAAATACATGAATTCAAAAGTTTTGGGGGTTTAAATAATTTTTATTATTTTTTGTGACTTTTCAGATAATTTGTTACTTTTTATGTAATTTTAAAGTAAAAAATATCCCAAATTAGGGATTAGATAAATAATCTGAATTATTTTGGAAATTAAAAATAGAAAAAAAATAAAAAATTTCCAACTATTTTATAATTAATAATAAATAATATAAATAAATATTATTTCATAGAAACAAATATTTTTGGTGTTTTTAGGGATTTTTATATTTTATGAAGGATTTTGAAGCTTTTAAATTTTATGGTTTTTCATTTTCCATTTTTGTGATTTTTGTTTGGAGTTACAAAATACTAAAATAGATAAAATATTTTTTTGGGATTTTCCAAAACATTTTTTTTATTTTTGGTATTTTATAAGTTTAACAAGGATAAAAACACGCTCTTTTTATTTTTAATAAATATTAAAAGTACCTAAAATTAAAATCCAAAAATATGGCATGAAATTACAAGAAAGTAGGCACTTAACTCTATTTTTGAAAATTTTTGGATCACAGATGATAATTTTAATAAATAAAGAACCATCTCAAAATTTGATAAAATAGTTGGGGTATAGATACAAATAAAAATAAAGACGAGGGTTAAAGTGCAAATATCCCAAAGTTTTATAATAAAAGTTTGTGGCTAAACTTAAATTACAAAAGTTGTAGGGTTATCCATGTAAAATGCCCACCTTAAGTGGGACGACATTTGGGGAGAGCTATACATGAACAAATTGTAAATAGAGGCAAAGCTTACAGTTTGACTTGAAAGTTTTATAAAAAAATTAAACTACAAAAACAAATTATAAGACTAAATAATTAAGCTACATAAGGTGGGTATGGAATAGTTGCAGGCTCTTGACTTATCTACATGGCGATCGTTGGGAGCATGATGTCAGTTCGACGATTGATGGTGGAGATTAGATCGCACTAATGGAATTGACTATCGAAGAGAGATTGATCGAACGGTTGATGACCGCCCGAACGACAGAGGTAAAGGTAAAGAAATGGTCGTCGCGACCTCAATCACTCGGGCTAAGTATATCAAGAAAAATCAACCACTCAGAACATGTAAAACTAATCGAGCACGAAAGAGAGCGGTCATGCTATGAGATTAACCTGGTATAGCACCCAGGGTCGAACACAAGGAGCACAGATTGGCCTTGCGGCCTACAATGTAGTCAGAAATCCGAGAGAATATTTTTTTTAGGATTTTTGGAATATAAAGAAAACAAGAAAAGCACACAAACAATTAACTTGAACAATTTATTTAATGCATTAAAAAGCAAGCAAAAATTTAGACAAAAATATTTTTTATGTGTTTTTATTTTTTTATTCTTTTAGTGAATTTTTGAGATTTTTCTGATGTTTATTTTATTTCCTAAAAATCAAACAGTGCGAAAAGAAAGGGGTACTGTCCAGCCAGGCCCAAAACCCAAAGATAAAATATCTAAGGATCTCAAAGGGACCTGGAGGTAATTTTCCTGTATACTAGAGAAAACAAGGAAAATTTGAGCACCAAAATTATTGTTTTTGAGTTTTTAAATTATTTATTATGATTTTTAGGAGTTTTGAGGTGTTTTTAAGTTTTTAGGGTTTTTACTCAATGAAAAATAGCCAAAATTGTCTAGAAAATCAAGGAACACAAAATAAACAGTAACTAATTTTTATGGAATTTTTAAAAGGGTTTTGATATTTTTTTGGGGTTTATGACTCTAAACAGTAGCAAAAATAAGGGTTTTTGAATTTTTAAAAATAGCAAATGAAATCAAAAATGTCCTAAAAAATTCACAAAAATTCTACACCATGGCAGGAGCCATGTATCAAATTTTCATCGAAGTTGGAGGTGATTTGATATTTTATTCAAAAATAAAGGAGGTGCACTGTGCACAGGGACCAAAGTGCAAATACCCCAAAAGTTCTGGGGTCCTGGTGCAAAATACCCAAGAAATCACGCGCGAGGCGCGTGTCTGGGGCACTCAAGGACCCAAATGTAAGAAAAATAAGTTCCGAGGGCTTATTGGTAACAAGTACCAAAAGTCCAGGGGCTTATCTGCAAATAACCCAAAAATTATCGCACATGGGGAATTAAATCACGCACAGGGGCATAAATGCAAATAAAGAAAACTTTTTATCCAATCCATAACATCCAGGACTACAGGGTTTATATTGCAAATAACCCAATAAAGTTCACGTGACGAAGCACGTGGTCCACGTAGACAGGGGTATAAGTGCAAATAAAGTAAGTACAAGGTCCTTAGTACAAATATCCCAGAAAATAAACAACTTAATTTAAAAATTACAGGACTAAAATGAAATAAAACAAACAGAGGGGCCTAAGATGAATTTACCCCTTTTATTATTATCGACGGCTCGATAGGCGCCACGTGGAGGATCCGACGGCTCTGGATGGGCGGCGCTCTTCTTCTTCAGCTCTTGGGCCAGATCGACGGTGCAGAGGTGGCCACGTGGGTGATCGGTCGGCTCAGGCGCTGGGGGCCTCTCTCCTCTGTTCTGACGGTTCGGATCAGCCCCTCGAGATAATCAACGGCTGCTGCTCCTCAGTGGATGGACGATCAGGATAGAGACTGGAGCGGCGGGGCTGATTGGACGGTGAAGGAGGATGCAGGAAGAACACTCCGCCGGCGAGCTTCGCCGGCCTCGTGCGCCTGCAGTAGTTCTCCTCAGCTGCTGCTAAGTATCGGAACAAATCTGCGGTGACGTTCAGCAGCTGGTGAAGGCCTCAGATGATCCGGCCGAGCCCTGGAGGGGCTCCGGCGAGGTCGGCGGCGACGGGCTTCTGGCCTGGATGTAAGGGGAGCTCAGATGCCCTCCTTTTGACCTGCAAAAGGCACCAGAAGCTTCGCGGGTCGAGGGCAAAGTGCCTCGACCCGAAGAAGCGAAGTGAACGTGGACTGTGGGTCGGGGCGGATGAGCTCCGGCGAGCGGAGGATGGTGGAGCTCGACTCCCAGCTCCGGGGCGAGCTGGGTTGAATGAAAGAGCGAAGAACGTGCGTCGGAGGATGGCGAAGGTGTGTGTGGGTTCCGATGATCGATAAAGTGCGCGATATGGCCGGAATCAGGGGAACTCGTCGGAGATGCGATTTGGGTGAAATGAAAAATTAAGCTAAATGGAAGAGCTAATCGGCTACCTGGATGATGCGGAAGACTGTGCTGGAGCTTAGCTAGCTCCCGGTCGTAGCCTCGAAGGGCGTCAAGGCCTGAGGCTCGAGCTCCTGCAAGCGGCGGAGCACGGCGGCGCGAAGCTGCCGGATCGATGGTCGGAGCACCCTCTCCTCACTGCAACAGGGGCAAACGCGAGCTGTCACCTCGGTGATTGCTCTGGAGGTCACGGGAATGAATGTGGCGAGCCAAAGATGAGGCGCGGAGGCGGCGGAGGTCGGGATATATATGGAGACAGGGCCGATTAGGGTTGGGTGGAGACGGCTATGGAAGGCGTGGATCCTTCGGCGAAGGATCTGGCGAGGATGGCGGATGATTGGCGAAGGATCCGGGCACGGGGTTTGCGGAGGCGACAGGCTGGAGACGCGTGGAGAAATCGGCGAAGTCGGGTCGGGCGCGGGTCTCCCCAAAAGGAAAGAGTCCGCGGGGGAGTTGACCGGGGTCAACAATCCCCCGTGGACCAATCAGGAGCTGCCACGTTTTCATTTTTTTTGTTTATTTAATTTAAGGTAGAAAAAGGCCGAATTAAGAAAAACTCAAAACATGAAATATTTTTCTTTTATTTTTTTTCTATTTTTTGGTGATTTTTAATTAATTTTTGGAAATAAAAATAGGGTAGCTATATATATAGGTATATGTACACTATATAGATTTTAATTTTCGATTTTTTTATTTGTTATTTTTATGTATTTTTATGCCCATTTTATATTTTATTTATTTATTTACATCATAAAGAACAAAATGGTGTTTTTATTTTATTTTAATTATTTATACACAAGGGTGAAATAAATAGTTGTATACATTTATATACATGGTATCTATACAATGTGTTTTTGTATTTTTAATTTTGTAATTTTTATTTGATTTTTGTTTTGTTTCTTGTTATTTTATGTATTTACAATATGTAACATAGAGTATTTACAAAAAGTTTAGAAAATAATTTTATTTATTTATAGGGTTAAATAAATACATGGGTGATGGTCTATGTACATGGTGAAAGGGATATTTTTGGTCTTTTTGGTTTGTTTTAAAAAATATTTTTTTGTTTTGTTTTTAAGAGTTTCTAAATATATACAAAATATGTACAAGCATATTTTTGGGTGAGGAAAATATAATTTTATTTATGTACACATGAGCTCCTATCTCCCTCTACTTTGGCTTTTATGCGGTCAGGCCCATGCTGAGCCCTCCCTTGGGTTAACTTGCTCAATATTTATTCTAAATATTTCCCTCTTTTTTTCTTTTTACTCTTTATTCTTTTATTTTTGCACAAAAACATGCTAATTACAGGTTTTTACATAATGCATGCTCTTGGTAATTATTTGTATTTACACATATCTACATGTATTTGCAAAGGTTTTTGTAGCTAAAATAGGAGAATAAAGAGTGATGAATGGATATTCATCACCCCCTATGCTTTAACTTTGCTAGTCCCTTAGCAAACACTTATTTGAAAAAGAAGTGAAAAAGAAAGAAAAAGAAAAAGAAAAAGAGGATGTACATGGATCAAGGTTGAATTATTAAACTTTCCCTCATTAACTTGAAATATGGAGCTCGATCAGATCTTTGGATTATTAATGTGTCGGAACCTTATTTAGACTTAAGCTTAAAACTCAACAGCCTCCAAGTTCCACCAATCTATGGGCAAGACTCCTCGATAAACCAGATCAGAACAAGTCTACATACACAAACTCTAATGACCATGAATCTTTCCATGCGGTGTAAGTGATATGTGGCTCCCCACCTCAGAAGTAACAAAGAAACAGCCTCCCTCAACCTGGTAACTCTAATGCCTCGGACTAGCAACTCTTTCCTCGAGAAGCGGGGTATTCCCTTCTAAGTTCAAGTGCAACCGGCACAAGAAGAGGGGGTAGAAGTATAGAGTTTTGGAAGCTTAGCCAGTGTAGCTAAGTCTCCCACTGCAAGCTTCATGAGATGTACCATTGATACCATAAGCTTTTGCTTTATTTGATTATGTACACTCCTGTGGGGTTATTAAATTTTCAATCCGACCCACCACTTTTTTGGAGTTCTTTTTGCATTTTTGCATATTTTTTTTCAAGTGCTTCTGTACAACATATCTACATGGTGCAGCATAGATAAGAAATTTTCCTCTTGAGCCAGTAGACTATCCCTCTTTTGAAGCTTTATTGCAACCCACAGCTTCTGTCTTTAGCCTTCATCACCACTAGACCAAGTTGAGGTGCACTTCCTTCACTATAAGAAGAAGAGAGGTTCCGCCTAGAAGTACTACCCTCATATGCTACCCCAAGCCAAAGGAAACTGCCTCCTCACCACCTCATCCGTGGAGAGCCATGTGTAAGTGCAGGTGCAAGTCAAGCCATTGTCTCTAAGAGTCATGCGTGTGTTGTTAAGTGCTCTACTTAGGCTCATCAAGATGACATATGCTCATAGCCTAGTGGACTCAAAGAATTAAGTCCTTATGGACCTGAAAAGCCTTAACCCTAAGTCCTATAAGGTTCCTCTTAAAGTTAAGTGGATTAAGATCTTTTTCAAGCTCCATTTCTCAATTTAATTCCAGGCTTAGTTTAAATGTCAACTCTTATCCAGGAAAAACTATATACATATATGTACACAAGATGCTATTTACAAATGTTTTTCAATTATGCAAAATTTTTGAAAAATGTTTTGAAATCATGAATAAATGATGCATGAGGTGCAAGTTTTGCAAAGAGATATTTACAAACATTTACACAAAATTTTTGCAAACTTTTGATTTTCAAAACATTTTGGAAAAATTTTGTACTATATACATAATTTTGATACAAAATATTTACACAAGCTTTACACAAAAGATTTTTGAAATCATTTTTACAAAAATACTTTGTACACTAGCTATGTATGTGCAAGATAAAAGAGGTTTATGTACATGAAAAAATTTTTAAATTTTTGTGATTTTTAGCCATTTTATTTATTAACACACTCACACAAAGTACGAGTTATGGCTAAAGTATATATGAAATATATACACCCCCCCCTATACTTAGCTCGAACGATGTCCTCAGAGTGATCAAGAGCGATGAAGAAGACATAACTCGTGCTTAGTAAAAGGGAAGTGAAAAGGAATGGCTAAGTACAGGAATGAATAAATGAATAGAATGAGAGGAACTCGGTGGTCTCCCCCTATACTTAGGATTAACTAATCCTAAGTATAGCAAGCTGTACATGAAGGGAAAGCCGAGTGAAGAAGATACAGAATCTGCCCCCCCTATACTTAGGGTAAAATATCCCTAAGTATAGGCAGCAAAAACAGGAGCAGAAAGAATGAAAAGAATACTCGCAGGTCCGACATTCCCCCCTATACTTAGGGTAAAGTACACCCTAAGTATAGCATAATCACAGGATGAGAAAAGGGATGTGGGACTAAAGAATAGAATGATATGGACAACTGGATCTATACAGACGGAAGAACAGTGAGAATCAGGCGTGAGATGCAAAAGATGTGAGTCAAGAGACCATATCTCACGCAAAATGAATAGCGGCAATAATAATGTCCCGCGGCTCATGATCTAGAAATGGCTTGAGCCGCTGGTCGTTCACTCGAAAGGTACTCTCAGAAGATAACTCAGATATATCAATGCTACCGTTATCGTGTACCTTTCTGACCAAGTAAGGTCCCTTCCATTTGCTCTGTAGCTTTCCTGGAAATAATCGTAGCCTTGCATCAAACAACCATACTTTCTGTCCAATCTCAAAATGCTTGTGGCTGATATGAGAATCATGCCACTCCTTCACTTTCTCTTTATAATGTAGGCTGTTTGAGAAAGCTGTATCTCTAAGCTCTTCCAGGGCGGCTAACTCTGCCCTCCTCTGGTCTCCTACACCATCTGGATCCATAAGAATATCTGTAACTGCCCAAAGTGACTTGTGCCTCAGCTCAACAGGTAGATGGCACGGCTTGCCATAAACGAGGCGAAAGGGAGATGTGCCCAATGGAGTCTTGAAAGACGTCCGATATGCCCACAAGACCGAGTCCAAAAGCTGTGACCAATTCTTTCGGTCAGGGCGGACGACTTTCTGTAAAATATTCTTGATCTCCCTATTCGACACCTCAGCTAGACCATTCGTCTGTGGATGGTAAGGTGTGGCAACACGATGGTCTATACTGAACTCGCTAGCAAGGGCCTTCACCTGGTCGTTGACGAAATGAGACCCCCCATCAGAAATCAGAACTCGTGGAACCCCGAACCGCGTGATGATGTGCTTTCTCAAAAATCTGCAAACTGTCCTCGCATCAGCGGCTCGGGCGGGGATAGCCTCAACCCAACGACTAACATAATCTACGGCCAACAGAATGTACTCAAATCCCTGACTCTTAGGGAATGGACCCATGAAATCGATGCCCCATGCGTCAAAAACCTCACAGAAGTGAATGGGCTGCATCGGCATCATATCACGCTGTCCACAAGTGCCCATCCTCTGACAGTCAGTACACCTCTTCACGAACTCATCAGAGTCCTTGAAGAGTGTAGGCCACCACAAGCCGGATTGGAGCACTTTCTGTGTCGTTCTCCTTCCAGAATGATGTCCTCCTGCCTCAAGCTTGGTGGCAGTAAGTAAGGACACTATGATGCTCCTCCTGAGGAATACACCGACGCCAGATGCTATCCCCTCCTTCGTGGTAAAGGATGGGATCCTCCCAGTGGTAGGACTTGGCCTTCGCAAGGAAGGTCTCACGCCTCTGCCTGGGCCAATCTTGTGGGACTTTCCCAGCAACGAGAAAGTTCACAATATCGGCATACCACGGGAGTGAGGTGATAGCAAGGATCGCCTCATCTGGGAAGGTATCTCGAATAGGATCAATCTGCTCAGAATCCTCAGGCTGATCCTAGTCGGGAAAGATGATCCGCCACCACATTCTTGACTCCAGGCTTATCCTTGATCTCAATGTCGAACTCCTGGAGTAGAAGGATCCATCTAGTAAGTCTGGCCTTGGCATCCTTCTTTGACATGAGGTACCTGATGGCGGTGTGGTAAGTAAACAAAGTCACTCTAGATCCAATGATATACGATCTGAACTTATCTAGGGCAAACACTACGGCTAGCATCTCTTTCTCTGTGACCGTATAATTCCGCTGGGCGGAATCCAATGTGCAGCTAGCATAGTGTATGGCAAATGGAACTCCATCCCTCCTCTGTCCCAGCACTGCCCCCACGGCAAAATCGGAGGCGTCCGTCATGATCTTGAATGGGAGAACCAATCGGGTGGCTGAAGGACAGGAGCCTCAATAACACACTGCTGGAGAGTCTCAAAGGACGAAAGACACTTGTCATCGACAAGAAACTCGGTGTCTTTCGTCAAGAGATCAGTCAACGGCCGGGCGATCTTGCTGAAATCATGAATGAATCTCCTATAAAAACCAACGTGCCCCAGAAATGACCATAGCTGCTTCAAATTGGATGGTGGTGCGAGTTTTCTAATGACATCCACCTTGCCCCTGTTGGAGATGATGTGGCCAAGCACCGTCCCTTGAGTCACCATGAAGTGACTCTTCTCCCAAGACAGAACCAAGCGGGTAGCAATACATCGCTGGAGCACTCGGTCTAGGCAGTCAAGACAGGAATCAAATCCGTCGCCGTAAACCGAGAAGTCGTCCATGAAGACCTCCAAACACTCCCCTACCATGTCCGAAAAGATCGACAGCATGCACCTCTGAAAAGTCGCAGGGGCGTTGCATAGCCTGAATGGCATGCGTCGGAAGGCGTATGTACCGAAGGGACAGGTAAAGGTGGTCTTCTCCTGATCCTCAGGAGCGATGGCCACCTGATTGTAGCCCGAGTACCCATCCAGGAAGCAATAATGGCTCTTTCCTGCCAGTCTCTCTATGATCTGATCAATAAAAGGCAGGGGGAAATGGTCTTCTTGGTGGCCTGATTGAGTCTCCTGTAGTCAACGCAGACCCGCCAAGAGGTGGGTACTCGTGTAGCAATCTCCTCTCCCGACTCACTGATCACAGTCGTGATGCCCGTCTTCTTGGGCACCACATGCAAGGGGCTAACCCACTTGGAGTCGGAAATGGGGTAAATAAAATCTGCACTCCACCATTTCGATATTTCCTTCATGACAACCTCTCTTAGGTTGGGGTTCAGTCGCCGCTGGAACTCACGCGACGGCTTTGCCCCTTCCCTCGAGATAGATATGGTGGGAGCACAACGAGGGACTAATCCCATGGAGATCTGCTACGCTCCATCCAATTGCCTTGCGGTTCTTTTCAAGAACCCCCATCAGACGGGATTCTTGTTCTCCAGTCAGATCGGCAGAGATGATGACTGGGTACATCTCAGACTCTCCCGCAAGGAATCGATACCTCAGCGAAGTAGGGAGCGGCATTAGCTCTGGACAGCTGGGTGCTGGCAAATCTGGCTTCTGAAGAAGATGTGTGTATGCTGACAATTCTGCCAAATCTGCCTGGGAAAATGATAAAGAACTCTCACAAACTTGATCTGGAGAAGGCGGGTCCTCTGCATTGTCTCTGATCTGCTCTGCCTCTACCTCCTCCTCTGTAGGCTCAGGTGGATCCAGGTCTGGCATCTGATCATCACAATCTGCCCAATCAGATTCTGAATCCGAGGGGTCTGTATCAACTGCGGTGGCATCAGTACCACCGTAGAGTAGGGTGGCCTCAGTACCACCATCACTGAAAATCGTGTCGCGATCAAGGTCCGACTCTGCCGAATCAATAGTATCCTGAACCAGGGCTGTGCTCTCCAGACTATCCTCTGCTATCATCTCTGCATCAGCTGTATCTGAATATGAGAGGATGGTCTGTGCTGCAGGGTCTGCCCAAGCTGCCTCATCATCTGTGATCACAAAATCACAGTCCTGGTGTTTGTCTGGCTCTGTATCTGTCAGATGTTCTGAATCTGTACTGCCCTCTGAGCGGGATCTATCTCTGGCTCTGTGGTCCTTAACCGTCTCTATTTGTATACTCTCGCCCTGGACGCGAAAGAATACCTTCCCACTGTCATGGTCAGTCACTGCCTTGGCTGTGGCCAAGAACGGGCGACCGAGGATGATGGGGGAATCGGTCAACGAGTCAGGGGTCTCCATGTCCAGCACTACAAAGTCCACGGGGAATTGCAAACCCTGAATCGTGATGACAACGTCTCGCAACAACCCCTTTGGCCTCTTGACAGACCGATCAGCAAACTGAAGGTATGTCCTGCTCTGTCTAAGAGTGCCCAACTCTAAGTGGTTGAGAAGGGCTGCCGGAAGAAGGTTGATCGACGATCCGCTATCTAATAGAGTACGGTCGAACCTCTGCTCACTAATCTGACATCTGACATATGGGGCTCCTAAATCTGGCCTCTTGGTAGGCAGACGGTTCTGGATCGCGTAACACGTGGCTTTTGTCAACACATGAATCTCTGCGGTTTTGTTCCTCTTCTTCCTCCTGACTGTGGTTCTGTCTCTCAAGGATCGCTGAAGAAGAGGGATGTGTTGCAAAGCCTCATGGAGGGTCAGCTGGATGTGAAATCGGTCTATCATGCTCTGGCTGAATTCCTCCTGCTCTCTCTTTTTTGGATCTTTTTCTCTTTTCTTCCCCTTACCCAACTCAAGGGCTCTAGGAAAGGGGATCACAGGGTCCTTCTCAGATGAAGGACTAGGAATAGGCCTAGACGGTTCGATGACCGGATCCTCACATACATCATTCACCACAGTGGGATCAGAAGAAACTAAACCTTTTCCTTTATTCAAAATAGAGTCCTGAGATACATTCATACGAGGAAAAACAACATCTCTATCAGAATGAATATTGGTGGCCTCAGTACCACCTCTAGTTGGCTCTACAACTAGACGTCTTGCGGCCTCAGTACCGCGGGCTGGCTCGGCTCTGCTGGTGGCGTCAGTACCACCTCCTCGATATGGTGAAGTGGCGGCCTCAGTACCGCCGGAGGAATCAGTATCTCTGGTGGCATCAGTACCACCGTCATCATCATGTGCGGCTTCAGTACCGCTCTCCTCTTCCTCATCTGGCGCTCTAGATGGATCCTCGCGTTGTTGCTCAGATGAGGCGCCGCCTGATGGTCTTCTACCGCTCCTAAGTGTAACAAAATCAGCATCAAATTGATCCGACGACAAATCATCAAATGAGTCACTAGGAGTGGTAGGCTCAGTGTGAACTACCTGCTCAGACTTCCTCTTCAAGCTATTCGGATTAGGCTCGATCTGTGCAGGGATGGCGGCCTTCCCTCTCATCAGGTCCCGCATCTCCTGGCGGAACTCGTCCATCTCCCGTCTAAATGTAGCCTGCTGCTCTGTGAAGATGCGGGCTAGATCATCCAAGGCGGGGCTCTCATGGGAGCCCGACGGGTTGCCTCTCTGGTAATGAGGCTGCTGGACCTGGTGCTGCTGCGGCTGAGAGGGGTAAGAGGAAGGATGCTGCTGCTGGTGAGCCTGCTGCTCACGTCTCCAAGTCTGTCCCTGCTGCTGGTAGGGACGAGGTACGAAGGACGATGGCTGGTGTGGCTGGTATGCTGGGGGCTGCTGGTGATCTCTCTGCTGGGAGTACTGCCCTCCTTGACCGGCTGGCTGCTGTTGGGACTGGTTACCCCCATTCCCCCACCTGAATCCGGGATGGTCTCTTCGGATTCCAGGTTGAGGACGGTCATACCAAATCCCGTTGACATCCATCAACGGTTCCGCATCGTAAGGAGCTGGTGGGAGTACATCCAGAGGTTGATCCGGCTGATATACCACCATCTGTAAGTCTGGAGATGGTGGTGACTGGTAAGAGGGCTGCTGCTGCTGGTACGGCTCCGCCTGTACAAGGTGAACTTGTCTAGGCTGCTGCAAGGAGCTGGAGCGCTGGGACGAGCTACGGCTGCCGCAGGAATCGCCTCGCGACAGAAGACGGGGCTGAGAAGCCGTCTGTGCCTCCTGAAGACACAAGAGATGGGTCTTCACGTCGCTCAGAGTTTGTGCCATTTGCTCCATCTGAGTTATGCCCTGGCACTGCTTCTTCTCTATTATTTCCATGCGGTCCAACTTCTCACTGATAATCCCCATGTCCGCAGCGGCCGACTCTGCCTGTGCGGCTGCAACTGTGGACGAACTGGATGGACCTGCATCAACCCGTGCTATCCGCTGGTACTGCAGGGGTCCTGGCGGCTGCTGAGATCTCTGTGTGTACAACCGAGTCTGAGACATCACCATATAATTTTCGGCCATCTCCTCGTAAATGGCCCAGACTTGGTTGTGGTCCTTGGCAAAGTAGGACCCGCCGCAAGAAGCATTCACCAGACCCTGAAGCTCTGGCGTCATCCCACTAAAGAAGCTCTGAACTAGGTTCGGCTTGGAAATGTCGTGGTGTGGGCATCTATCCAGAAGCTCTCTGAACCTCTCCCATGCCTCGTGAAACTGCTCGTTAGGGAGCATGGAGAAGTTGTTGATCAGGGCCCTCGCTGCATTCGTCCGCCCGAGTGGATAGTACTTGTTTAAGTACTCGGTGCGGAGCTGATCCCAGGTGTAAACAAACTTCCCTAAATGCTTCAGCCAGGCGGCTGCTCTATCTGCCAGTGAAAAAGGGAAGGCCATCATCCGAATCGTATCCTGGTCCACATGACGGTCGTGGACAGTGCTGCAGATCATCAAAAACTCCTGGAGATGGAGGTGGGGCTCCTCGGTGGCAAGTCCGTGAAAATGAGGAAGCATCTGCAGGGTATTCGGAGGGAACTTGAAATCCCCCACGATAGCAGGTACCACCAGCCAATGGTGCATCAGTGTAGATCCGGGGTTGTGTAACTCCCGCATCGTTCTCGGTGGTCCTGCTCCGGCGGCGGCTGCCGCTGCGGCAGCTGCTGCTGCGGCTGCTGCCTCTGCATCAGCATCAGGAATGTCCTCAGGCTCGCTCTGATCTCTCTCTTCTCTGAGTCGCTCCAACTCCCTTCTCATCTCAATCATGAAAGCTCCCTGATCGCGTAGCTGCTGCTGTACTGTCTCTAATGATGCGATCAGGGTGGAGTTGATCGCTCCCTGGTCTAATACAAAATGTTCGGGTTGGCGATCTTCTGAACTGCCGGCTCCGGCCATAGTGACGTCTGCAAAATCAGATGAGCCCAACTCAGGTTCTGTCAAATTAATTCGTCTTTCCTCGGGCTCATGTCTCTCAGTAGCAAAAGAAAGGGGGTCGAGGGGGAACAGGGTGGAATCGAACTCGGGCCTGGAGAGCTGGTCTCGACTCTCACGGGCCAACCTAGATGGTGAAGTAGACGCGCCTGAAAGCGGTGCAGCCAGAGGCTGCCTAAGAGATCGTCTACCCATCATCGTGATCTGGCGAGTTGGGCGGATGGGATCTGGAGAAAATATGATCGCAAAGCAAACCCCCAGTTCACCAACGCAACACAATCTGAAGACCGTGAAAGCTCGGTCAATTTATCTTGTCAATTTTATTGGGTGAACACACAGAATATCAGAGCGATTACGTGACCTGCTGGGATACCCGATACTCTCTCAACCGACTGTCCCGCACAGAAGAGTCGCTAATCAGTCGAGATGGGCACCGGAGGGCTTTACCTAGTGTTCGGGTCACTCTCTCGCACAATCAAACCAAGCAATGAGGGGGTTGCTCTCCCCAAGACAATTTTTTTAGGTGAAGTGTCTTTTAGGGTCAATAATGTTATCCAGTCCCAATTTTTTTGTTTTTCTTTTTAATTTTTTTTCAAAATAAATACAAGCGGCCTAACGAATTTTCCGATTCTCCTGATGATTAAGCCAAAAACAGAGGGAGAAAACGAAAAAACCGATGCGCGAGGAAATCAATGATGCATGCAGAGAAAGAAATGCGTACCTTGTCTCCAGCACTCTACATGCAAGTGATCCGCGCAGAATTTAAAGACAGAATTAAACTACCTAAATGGTGCAGCGAGGAAAAACCGAGTCCTAAATGAGCAAATTTCTATCGCAAGAACTGTCTAACCGGTCACCGACTTCCAAGCCAAAGAGTCCGGTCTTGGCCTACCCCTCCTCTTCTCGACAAGTCGAGTTCAGGAGTAGCGCTTGATGGGGCAGGCTCGCGGGCACGTAGGCTGCGAAGGCAAATGAGTCGGTTATTTTTATTAATGATTTTAGTAGGTCCAATTAACGTCCTATAGGATCAGGCAAGCAATTAAGTGTGGGGACCCTACTAATTACGGCACAAGCAAAAGAAATTCCTAAATCTAGGGGCTCGAGAAAAACCGCGTAAACACCGGAAAATGCAGCTAGCTATCAAAACCGCAGAAAAAGCCGCGAAAATCCAAATGGGTCCCCCGAGCACACCGGTACTCGGCGAAACAGACCCGCTAAGTTACAAGTGTCCACAAATGTCCAAGTTCTAAATTATTACAGAAAGAATATTGTTCTCTCTCAAAATAAAATTCCTCTTCTTCCTCTCCCTGCTCTTCTTCCTATGCGGGTCCTCAAAAATAAACTCCAAGTTGTCCACACAGTACCTCGCACAAAAATCAAAGAGAGAGAGTGTCAGAGAACAATTATAATATAGAGAGACAATATGGAAAAATGACTACAAAGCCGTGCTCCCCGGCAACGGCGCCATTCTGATGACCGCCCGAACGACAGAGGTAAAGGTAAAGGAATGGTCGTCGCGACCTCAATCACTCGGGTTAAGTATATCAAGAAAAATCAACCACTCAGAACATGTAAAACTAATCGAGCACGAAAGAGAGCGGTCATGCTATGAGATTAACCTGGTATAGCACCCAGGGTCGAACACAAGGAGCACAGATTGGCCTTGCGGCCTACAATGTAGTCAGAAATCCGAGAGAATATTTTTTTTGTGTTTTTAAGGGTTTTTATATTTTTTTTTAGGATTTTTGGAATATAAAGAAAACAAGAAAAGCACACAAACAATTAACTTGAACAATTTATTTAATGCATTAAAAAGCAAGCAAAAATTCAGACAAAAATATTTTTTATGTGTTTTATATTTTTTTATGTTTTTGGTGAATTTTTGAGATTTTTCTGATGTTTATTTTATTTCCTAAAAATCAAACAGTGCGAAAAGCAAGGGGTACTGTCCAGCCAGGCCCAAAACCCAAAGATAAAATATCTAAGGATCTCAAAGGGACCTGGAGGTAATTTTCCTGTATACTAGAGAAAACAAGGAAAATTTGAGCACCAAAATTATTGTTTTTGAGTTTTTAAATTATTTATTATGATTTTTAGGAGTTTTGAGGTGTTTTTAAGTTTTTAGGGTTTTTACTCAATGAAAAATAGCCAAAATTGGCTAGAAAATCAAGGAACACAAAATAAACAGTAACTAATTTTTATGGAATTTTTAAAAGGGTTTTGATATTTTTTGGGGTTTATGACTCTAAACAGTAGCAAAAATAAGGGTTTTTGAATTTTTAAAAATAGCAAATGAAATCAAAAATGTCCTCAAAAATTCACAAAAATTCTACACCATGGCAGGAGCCATGTGTCAAATTTTCATCGAATTTGGAGGTGATTTGATATTTTATTCAAAAATAAAGGAGGGGCACTGTGCACAGGGCCAAAGTGCAAATACCCCAAAAGTTCTGGGGTCCTGGTGCAAAATACCCAAGAAATCACGCGCGAGGCGCGTGTCTGGGGCACTCAAGGACCCAAATGTAAGAAAAATAAGTTCCGAGGGCTTATTGGTAACAAGTACCAAAAGTCCAGGGGCTTATCTGCAAATAACCCAAAAATTATCGCACATGGGGAATTAAATCACGCACAGGGGCATAAATGCAAATAAAGAAAACTTTTTATCCAATCCATAACATCCAGGACTACAGGGTTTATATTGCAAATAACCCAATAAAGTTCACGTGACGAAGCACGTGGTCCACGTAGACAGGGGTATAAGTGCAAATAAAGTAAGTACAAGGTCCTTAGTGCAAATATCCCAGAAAATAAACAACTTAATTTAAAAATTACAGGACTAAAATGAAATAAAACAAACAGAGGGGCCTAAGATGAATTTACCCCTTTTATTATTATCGACGGCTCGATAGGCGCCACGTGGAGGATCCGACGGCTCTGGATGGGCGGCGCTCTTCTTCTTCAGCTCTTGGGCCAGATCGACGGTGCAGAGGTGGCCACGTGGGTGATCGGTCGGCTCAGGCGCTGGGGGCCTCTCTCCTCTGTTCTGACGGTTCGGATCAGCCCCTCGAGATAATCAACGGCTGCTGCTCCTCAGTGGATGGACGATCAGGATAGAGACTGGAGCGGCGGGGCTGATCGGACGGTGAAGGAGGATGCAGGAAGAACACTCCGCCGGCGAGCTTCGCCGGCCTCGTGCGCCTGCAGTAGTTCTCCTCAGCTGCTGCTAAGTATCGGAACAGATCTGCGGTGACGTTCAGCAGCTGGTGAAGGCCTCAGATGACCCGGCCGAGCCCTGGAGGGGCTCCGGCGAGGTCGGCGGCGACGGGCTTCTGGCCTGGATGTAAGGGGAGCTCAGATGCCCTCCTTTTGACCTGCAAAAGGCACCAGAAGCTTCGCGGGTCGAGGGCAAAGTGCCTCGACCCGAAGAAGCGAAGTGAACGTGGACTGTGGGTCGGGGCGGATGAGCTCCGGCGAGCGGAGGATGGTGGAGCTCGACTCCCAGCTCTGGGGCGAGCTGGGTTGAATGAAAGAGCGAAGAACGCGCGTCGGAGGATGGCGAAGGTGTGTGTGGGTTCCGATGATTGATAAAGTGCGCGATATGGCCGGAATCAGGGGAACTCGTCGGAGATGCGATTTGGGCGAAATGAAAAATTAAGCAAAATGGAAGAGCTAATCGGCTACCTGGATGATGCGGAAGACTGTGCTGGAGCTTAGCTAGCTCCCGGTCGTAGCCTCGAAGGGCGTCAAGGCCTGAGGCTCGAGCTCCTGCAAGCGGCGGAGCACGGCGGCGCGAAGCTGCCGGATCGATGGTCGGAGCACCCTCTCCTCACTGCAACAGGGGCAAACGCGAGCTGTCACCTCGGTGATTGCTCTGGAGGTCACGGGAATGAAAGTGGCGAGCCAAAGATGAGGCGCGGAGGCGGCGGAGGTCGGGATATATATGGAGACAAGGCCGATTAGGGTTGGGTGGAGACGGCTATGGAAGGCGTGGATCCTTCGGCGAAGGATCTGGCGAGGATGGCGGATGATTGGCGAAGGATCCGGGCACGGGGTTTGCGGAGGCGACAGGCTGGAGACGCGTGGAGAAATCGGCGAAGTCGGGTCGGGCGCGGGTCTCCCCAAAAGGAAAGAGTCCGCGGGGGAGTTGACCGGGGTCAACAATCCCCCGTGGACCAATCAGGAGCTGCCACGTTTTCATTTTTTTGTTTATTTAATTTAAGGTAGAAAAAGGCCGAATTAAGAAAAACTCAAAACATGAAATATTTTTCTTTTATTTTTTTCTATTTTTTGGTGATTTTTAATTAATTTTTGGAAATAAAAATAGGGTAGCTATATATATATAGGTATATGTACACTATATAGATTTTAATTTTTGATTTTTTTATTTGTTATTTTTATGTATTTTTATGCCCATTTTATATTTTATTTATTTATTTACATCATAAAGAACAAAATGGTGTTTTTATTTTATTTTAATTATTTATACACAAGGGTGAAATAAATAGTTGTATACATTTATATACATGGTATCTATACAATGTGTTTTTGTATTTTTAATTTTGTAATTTTTATTTGATTTTTGTTTTGTTTCTTGTTATTTTATGTATTTACAATATGTAACATAGAGTATTTACAAAAAGTTTAGAAAATAATTTTATTTATTTATAGGGTTAAATAAATACATGGGTGATGGTCTATGTACATGGTGAAAGGGATATTTTTGGTCTTTTTGGTTTGTTTTAAAAAAAAAATTTTTTGTTTTGTTTTTAAGAGTTTCTAAATATATACAAAATATGTACAAGCATATTTTTGGGTGAGGAAAATATAATTTTATTTATGTACACATGAGCTCCTATCTCCCTCTACTTTGGCTTTTATGCGGTCAGGCCCATGCTGAGCCCTCCCTTGGGTTAAGTTGCTCAATATTTATTCTAAATATTTCCCTCTTTTTTTCTTTTTACTCTTTATTCTTTTATTTTTGCACAAAAACATGCTAATTACAGGTTTTTACATAATGCATGCTCTTGGTAATTATTTGTATTTACACATATCTACATGTATTTGCAAAGGTTTTTGTAGCTAAAATAGGAGAATAAAGAGTGATGAATGGATATTCATCAACGGCTACTGGAGCATTTGGAGATGAAGCTCAATCCAACGGTTGGGACACTCTCTGGAAAAACATGAAAGAACTCGATCGTGGACGAACTTCAATTGATGATGTAGCACGACTCTGACCACCTAGAGCTGATCTAAGGTCGCCAAACATTCCTGGAGGCGATCCACATCTGCTAAGCTCCATGAAATGGTCGGACACCGTTGGAGAAGCTCCAATAAATCTTGACACCTGGGGCTTCTATTTAGATTTCGAAGACCCCCTACAAAGGTAATTTTTTGCTTCGTTTCTTGGAGGAATGAGTTATAGACAAAAAAGCGAAGCTACGGATGGGTGCTAGATTCAGTAAAGCAATGATCTCCGGTGAAGGGTGGAGGGTGGAGATCTGACTCCTCGATATATGAAATATCGAGGTGAATGGGGTTGCTTGAGGTGATCAGGAGGTGCGGGGGAATGGTATTGAGGTGAAAGGTACTGCAGATACGGTTGGAGGTGATCGAGACAAAGCGGCAGAGTTGGAGCTCCAACAATGTAAAGATTTGATTTGTACAAAAAAATGAAATCGGACGAGACACGGACTCAACCTATGCTATTGTTACTTCTATGAATCAAAAGACAGATAGAAAGGGGGAGAAGCTCAGAGGGGGCACACCTAAGGTGAACTTCGGGCTGAGGACTCCGATGAGCTGTACCACCTCGATTCAATTCCCAAAACACCATGCTGAATGGTTGTGCATACTCTTGTTGTCACCAGGAAGTTTGCTCGAAACTCAAGATTAGGTTTGAAAGGCATAAGAGGGGTCGATTCTTGAAATGGGGTAGAGGAGATGTTATATACTTGGAGACCTTTGACCGACAAGAGATCATGCCTCAATGCTCCTCAGACTGAAGAGAGATGCTTGCGAGAAATAGTAGCGATCGAGGAAGACATTTGCAGAAGGAATCAAGTGCAAAGAGTGAAAGGGTTAGGCACAAAAAAATCAAGGAAATTAAGGTCAAAAGCAGTTCTGACAAGGCTAGGCTGGAAGGTGGACAGTTGACCTAGGGACAACTGTCGTTGGGTAGTGAATGGTCCATCTAACCCGCTACATGACAAATAAAATTTGAAATTAAAAAATAATTCAAATTAAATTAGTAAAAGATTTAATTAATTTTTGTTTATAACATAAAAAGTGTTTATTATTTAATGTATTATTTTAATATGATTTCTATTTATTTTTAAAAGTTATTTTATTACAAGTTATGTTTTACAAGTATCTTTATAGGTATAATTACCTGTGTTTTTCTCATTTTATTTTGATTTTTTTACTTTTAGTTTTATAATTTTATTTCCATATTTTATATATTTATACTTTATTTTTATACACATAAATATATTTTTTATAATTTTTTGATATCATATGTACACTTAAATAAATATAGTTATATAATATATGGGTATAAGTGTTGTATATTCATATGTTGTTTTATTATTTTATTTATGGTTTTATTTTATTCTAAATATGCATTTAAAATAATATTTAAAAAACTTATAAAAATATAAATTATATAATATTATAAAGTAAATAAAATGAATATTTTATTCAGGTATACTATCTAATAGGATTCCAAAACCTAACTTTTGTAGCTTAGCTCCAAATTAAATAAAAACACTTTCATTCAATAGCTTATTAAAAGTATATACAATAAAGGTGATTTTGATATATTTTGATTTCATATGGAGACGATATCGGTCTGGAAACTTTGAGTTTTGGCTTTTTATTATGTGTATAAAAAGTATATTTTTACATGTTATTATCTACGACTTTTATGTACAAAGTTTCTTTATTTGAGGTATAAATAATAACGAATAAAATAGGTCCCAAAAAGAACATATTGAAGAATAAACGAATGGGATTTTATTGGACTTTTTACTTGTATTTTATTCCTTGTCGACTTGATCATCCAGATGCCTAGATCTCGAGGATTAAGGTCATAAAATACCTTTGGTATTTTATTCTTTTTCTTTTCTTTTTTATCCTTTTATTTTGGCTTTAAACAATGTATTTTATACAATATTTATAGAATATTTAATGAATGTTAATTTGTGCAAAATACTGCTATTTACATGCATTTAGCTATGGGTTGAAGACCAAAATAAAAGAATAAAGGTGATGAGATGGAGATACATCACAGGCCCCAATCCTTCAACTGTCAGATTGTTCTCTACCATTCTAGATCAGGACAGATGCTTCTGACTGTGCCACTAGAGCAACTATAGGACATAGAAGAGATAATATACCATTTGCCATTCACTATGCTAGCAGGACATTAGATGAAGCTCAGGAGAACTATATTGTCAATGAAAAAGAGATTCTAGTAGTCGTCTTCACCCTGGAGAAGTTGATATCTCACTTGCTTGATCCAAAGTTATTATCTATACAGACCATTCTGCCATCAAGTACTTGCAAGCGAAGAAGGATGCCAACCGTAGGCTAATCAGATGTATCCTTCTACTCCAGGAGTTCGACTTTGAAATCAATGATAAACAAGGAGCCAAAAAAGTGGTGGTAGATCATTTCTCGATATTAATAGAGCTGGACACTCCTGATTAGAGCCTATTATTGATCACAGAGACCTTTATAGATGAAGAAATTTTGTAAGTCACCTCGCTCCCCTGGTTCGTTGATATTGTGAACTATCTTATTTCCAAGAGAACTCCACAAGATTGGCCAACAGATGAAAGTTGACAAGTTTTTATCAGATACTCATTTCTATCAATGGGAGGATCCATATCTCTTTCGTGAGGGGACAAATTGCATCTAGAGAAGGTGTATTCCTCAAGAGTGAGTCCACAGTGTCCTAGACCATTACCATAACCGAGAATCAGGAGGACACCACTCTAGGAAATGGATAGCAATGAAAGTGCTACAATGTGGCCTCTTGTGGCCAACTATATTCAAAGACGGAGAAGATTTTGTAAAACATTTCACTAACTGTCAGAAAATGGGTGGAGCTTTTGGAATGGGAGATACAATGCCTCTAAATATATTCATATTTCAAAAATTCGATGTATGGGGAATTGACTTCATGGGCTCATTTCCCAATAATCGGGGATTTGGGTATATTCTGCTCATTGTCGACTATGTAAGTCATTGGGTGGAGGTTATCTCAACCTGAGCCATCGACAGTCACACTGTC
Source organism: Ottelia alismoides (assembly GCA_037367405.1). Taxonomy (NCBI): domain Eukaryota; kingdom Viridiplantae; phylum Streptophyta; class Magnoliopsida; order Alismatales; family Hydrocharitaceae; genus Ottelia; species Ottelia alismoides. Next base: position 53,437 of record JAZKJV010009547.1, read on the forward strand.
TGTCGGTATCTGAAAGAACACATCATTAAAAGGTTCAGGATTCTAACAATTAAGATATCTGATGGGGGTAGCCATTTCATTAACAAGGAAGTGAAGAAGCTGACACAAGAATTATGCATTGAACATCGAGTCGCTTCTCCATACCACGCACAATCCAATGGCCTGACAGAATGTTCAAATAGGGAGATTAAGATAATTCTTCAGAAGCTTGTACGTCTGATAGGAATAACTGGTCTCAGATGCTCGACTCGATTCGTTGGGCCTATCGAGCTGCATACAAGTCACATTTGGGAATTTCTCCCTACCGCCTAGTCTACGGCAAGCCATGTCATTTGCCCATCGAAATAATTCATAAATCTTTATGGGAAATTAGTTGGAATGCAAATGGTTATAAATATATCTGTATCTGATCCGTCATTGTATCGGTTTTATACAGATTTTGACATCCGTGTCTGTATCCGTTTTAAAATGGATACGGATACATATATCCACAAACATCTATATTTGTATCCGTATATCTGTTTTTTGTATATAGATATAGTCATAGATTTATTTTTGACTCTATATAACATAATTCTATACCTTCTTTTATCATATTTATATAATTTTTATGAATAAATACATTTTAATTTATATCATGTGTTTTCCATCCAATTCATATATATTTAATTCGATTTTATAGAGTATTTCTAACAATACTCGTATGCGATCAGTATCCATTTTACATCTGTATCTATTTTTTAAGGATATGGTAAGATAGTTTTAATATCCATCAATATCTGTATCTGCATTCATATGCATATTCAAAAATGGATAAGGATAAGGTAATACCTATATATGTATTCGTATTCGTCCTTTTGCATTCCTAGCAATTAATTAGTGTTTGTAATTTGGACTCCAAGAAGGACGGGAAGAAAAGAAAGCTAGATCTGAGTCGATTATTTGAATTCCACGACTATGCATATGACAATAGCCTAATGTACAAGGAGAAGGTTAAGAAGTGGCATGACAAGCACATCCACTAAAATACTTTCGAATCGAGTCAGAAGGTTCGGTTGTTCGATGTAAACTTAAACCTTTTCCCAGGGAAGCTGAAGAGAAAGCGGACAAGGCCATTTGTAGTGAAGCATGTGTGAGACAATGAAAGCATTGCGATATCTGGATTGTTAGCTGACTCACAACAATTCCTGATCAACGGACACTTACTAAAGCCTTATCTTGAGCATGATACCTTCATGTCCATGGTTGATTCTATACAGGTGGTCTACCATGAAGAGATAGAAGTCACAAGATCTACATAGTCAGATAAGGCCTATAACAACATTTTTTATTAGTCAATCATTTTCTTCTTTTCTTTTTTTTTTCAAATTCTATTCTTTCATTCTATCAATAAGTTTCACTCATACCATTCATCATTGCTATACTTAGGATATACTTCATTATAAGTATAGGGGGTTGAGTGTATTCGGGTGTTCATTCTTTGATCCCTCGTCTATCTCCTCAAATTTTGATTCTGTCTATACTTATGGATGTTTTACCTACTTATAGAGGGATATTGGATGAGCCGATGATTTCATACGTTCCCACCTCCGACCCACCCTACATGTTGAATTCAATCTTATTTACTTAGGATTAATTGATCCTAAAAATAGGGGGGACGGTCGACTTCTCATTCTTTATTCAGTCATTGTAGTGTAGACTTTCCTATACTTAGTATGAGTTATGTCTTCCTTTTCTCTCTTATCTATGAGGACATAGCTCAAGCTATGTATAGGGTGGTCGTGTATACATTGTATATACTTGTTGCAAATCATAGAAGCAAATGTGAAAACACAATCAAACAAGCAAGACGCAAGCACATGGATTTACAATGTTCACCTGTAAATGTGCTACGTACTTGGGTGGCGGCGATCGATTTCATTATATGGAGAAAAAGGCAATAAATAGGTGTTGAGAGCGAAATTCTAGGGTTGGAAAGTTAATGGTACGTCCCCAAAATCACGTGTCAACAAAAGATTTTTTTATTTTTTTGCTACTTATTAACCTGTATAGCGGACAGGGTCGATCTCAGGGAGGCTACAATTCCTGAGGGTTATTCAATTAATCAGAAACTAATTAAAAGAAAACAAGAATCTCAAAGGACAACTATCCTTGGTTTTTGTGAATTTTTTTTGAATCTTTTTATTTTTTTAATTTTTTTATTTTCTAATTTTTTTATATTTTCTGATTTTCAAATTTTTATGATTTTGATTTTGCAAAATTTTTTTAATTTTCAAAAAATAATGAACAATGTGATTAAACTCAAGAAATATGCACACCAACTTTTTTTTAATTAGTAAAAAATGCTCAGAAAAATTCAAAGAAAATATTTTTCGGTTTCAAAGTTTTGAAATGTTTTTGAAAATTTGTGTGGAATTTTCAGATGTTTTTGTATTTTTCTAAAAATTAAACAGGGAGGAAATAAGAAAATGTGCACAGCCTGGAGTACTTTTCAATTTAATAATCTTTTAGGTCCCCAAAACTCCTGGCTATTATTTTTAATACAAAATAGAAACAAATATCTACAAACAGGAACTGAAATCACAATTTTTTGATTTTTGTAGATTACTTTATGATTTTTATAAGATTTTTGATCTTTTTCATTTTTTTGGGTTTTATAAAGAACTAATGCGTGAAAATTGGTCACAAATTAAAAGACAACGAAATACAACTACTCTAATTGTTTTGGAATTTTTGGAACAATATTTGAATTTTTATGAATTTTCGAATTTCAAGAAGACAAAAAGGCACTGTTTTTTATTTTTAAATAATACCAAATTAAGTCAAAATGCTATAAAAAAGATTATGCTAGGAAGATAATCACATCAGGAACATGGCTCAATTTTCTCAAAAATTTTGGATCACAAATAACATTTATTTCAATCAAAGAGAGCACAAATTAATGTTCTGCAGTTCAAGGACTAGAATGTAAATACTGTGAATGTTTTCGACTGAAATGTAAATATTCAAAGTTTTTATCTCAAGTAAATAATAAAAACAAATCACAGGAGCGAAAAGGCAATTTTACCCATATAGCATGCTTGAGGCTCTGTCAGGGACTTTCTCGCAATTTCTAAAAATCGTGGGGCTTGAGTTATAATTTTCGCAATATATTTTTTTACTCAAAGCCCTAGGGCTTTCATTTCTTCTCACGCACAAGTGGGATGCAATAGGGGGGCGCCACTCTTTTTCTTCTTCAGCAAGGCGCGGCGGCGAGCGGGTGGACGGCTGATGGATCACGCGAGGAGGCGTGTTGGCGGGCTTCAAGCGGCTGAAGGCGGCACCGTTGGAGCAGCTCACGCGCGAGGAGGCGCGTTGGCGGACTGGAGATCGAGGTCGACGCGGCGGGCGAAGGCGTTATGGAGCGGGCTTCTTCTTGCCGTGGGACGCGCGACCGGGCGGCGACGAACGTGTGGAGGAGAGGGGCGCAGGAGATGAACACGACGGTGCAGGGGGTAGCAGCAACGCCTGGCCGCGCGCATGGAGGTAGGCGATGGTGGTAGACAGGGGCGACTGTGCTGTGGATCGGCAGAGCCGCGGCACCGGGAGGACCAAGGGGGGGCGGTCCAACTGGAGCGAGGAGGCGCGCTGGGAGCAACGCCGCTGGAGAGGGGCCGGCCGGTGGAGGAGGAAGGGCGGCGGGGGGTGATGTCCCCGCAGCCTGTAGCAATTTTTTTGTTTTTTTGTTTTTTTTATTTTGTAATTTTATTTTGTTATGTAAACAAGAAATTAAAAAGGACTTTTTTTTTATTTTTTTGGTGTAAATCCGAAAAAATAAGAAAATAAAAGGGAAAAGAATTTTTTAAATTTTTTATTGTTATCTTGCGAAACAAATGTGAGGTAAAATAGAGATAAATTTTTTTCTTTTAATGGTTCTGCAAAATCAACGTTAGAGACAAAGAAACAAATGTTTTTTTATTTATGTACACATTGGAAAAAATGAATGGAGATTCGACGGAGATGAGGGATTCGAATCCGATCTCCGGCCACCGTACGCGGTCGGAGTTGAGAGATCGTGGACGATAGAAATAGAACGCGTAGAGATCGAGAAAGTGAGATGAAAAATCGAGTAGGTGGTGGAATAAATCGAGACGGAATGTTTTAAGATCTAGAGAAAAAAATGATGATGAAAATAAAATAAATGCGACGATCTAAATTACGATTAAACTAAGATAAAAAAGCGAAGAAAAATTTGGATCTCACCTTAGGAGCGGAAAATGGACCGTGATTGCCTCGACAAGGCCGACTCGTTGTCACCGGACGGCTTGGAGGCTAGGCAACTTTCTCGACGAATTTTTTTTCTCGGAGATCTGGCTCCTCTCTCTAATGATTGATCAAGTTGGAATGAGGGAGATGGAGCCATATAAATAGAAAAGAGATGACACTTGAATTTTTGAATTTTTAGACAAGAAGATAAGAGAGATGAAAATTGAAATGTATTTTTGAATTTTTTGGTGGATGAGATAAAGTGAGAGATAAGATAAAATAGAAGAGAGATAAAATTATAACTAATTTTTTGAATTTTCGTCACTTTATTTATTGGAATTTAAAATGTTATTTTTTTAATTTTTTGTGATGGTTGGTTAAAAATAGCAACTATATACATATACTATACACATATATGGTATTATATACAAGGGTTAAATGAGAAAATTAGCCTTTTTTGTTTTAAGAATGTTATTATTATTTTTTATTTTTGTTTTAAATAATTAGTAAAAATATTTACAAATATATACAAATGCAATATGCACAAAATACAAGGGAAATTTGCACAAACCACTCCAGAAAACTGACTTTTCAACCGTAACTCCAAAAATTATGAAATCATAGCCATTTTGAAGATAATTTAACTTAGAATTCAATGGAAGTGATATTGGTTCAATTTGATATCATATGGGGCTGGAATTGATCTTTCAATTAGTACTTAGTGGCTTTTTCCAAGTGTAGCTAGTTTTATTCTGTACATGATTTAATTGTGCAATCATTTTTATTAATTAGGATGCATTTTTATTTACAACTTTGGTTTTGAATGTTATTTGATTTGGGTTCAATTAAGGTACAAATAAATTAGTGTCATTCTTATACAAATATACACAAAATAAGTGAGAAACACATATTTTGGATTTTCTGGTTGAGGACCCTATCTCCCCCTACTTTATTCCTGGTCGATCAGGTCAAGTCTTGACCTTCTCTCGGGGTTCGGGTCATCCTGTATACAGTCTTCCTTTTTTTCTTTTCTTTTCTTTTTTATTTTCTTTTCTTTATTTTTCGTTTATTTCTCTATTTATTTATTTTAGGTTAAAATTAGTAAGAAATGTGCAATATTTACACACAAATGCAAGTTAGTAAGAATATGGAGTTAACGTTATATGCAGGTGTTTTATAAGGGATTTTAAGCTAAAATAAATGAATAAAGATGACGAATCGCAGATTCATCATCCCCCTATGCTTTACCTTTGCTAGTCCCTTAGCAAACACTTATTTAAAAGAATAAGTGAAGAACAAAAGAAAGGGAAAATAAAGAAAGTAGGACAATATTGAGTATTTAACTTATCTTCATAAAATTGTAGTTTGGAGCTCTGTCGGACCTTTGGATTATTTGTGTGTCGGAACTTCTTTGAGACTTAGAATTTTAAAACCAACAGCTTTCAAGTTCTACACATCATTGTCACAGTTTTGGCCCAGAAGTCATCTTAGATCGATCCTCTTCCCGAAGGATACCCTATGAATATTGAACAATCGACTCATGTGTGCGAAAAATTTTAGCTCTTCCCATCCAGAGTGCCGGACTACCATGCAAATCTCCTCTCCAATAACTCGTTCTCGGGGAGTCAGATATTTCCTTCTAAGGTATGCCGTGCTGTGTTCACAATCGAATTGGGGGAGAAGTTAGAAGAATGAGAAAAGAACTGGAGGGTGGCTAGTGTAGTCACCTCTCCTTGTGAAGCTGGCCAGTGTAGCCGAGTCTCCACCAAGATCTGCAGGTTTTCTTGAAGCTTGGACCCTTTTGGGTCAGATATTTATTTGGTAGTAGCTTCTTTATATTTGGATTTTTTGGTGGCTCTTCTTGGATCTTGTTGTGCCCTTACGGATATAGAATCTTTTTTTCCGTACATGTTTTGGGGTCTTAGAAAAAAATTGTGCCCAGCCGTCCATCCCTTTTTCGAAGCTTTATTTCAACCCGTACTCCGGTCATTAGATTTCCACGCTACCAGAAAAGAAACTCATACAGCCTTCCAACATCCCGTCTGAGTTGAGCTAAGTGCATAGTGCGGGAGTACAAATTAATTCGCTATTCCAGAGTTGTACCCAGAATGAAGAGACCAGGTTAGACACTAAGAGTCAAATGCTGCACATTGTCATGTGGAACTCAAAGAATTAAGTCAGAGACCTGAAGCTTCTAAAATCTTATTTCTCGGTGAAGTTCCTTTGAGAATTAGGTGGATTAAGGTCCAACTAAGCTCCATTCTTCTATTTTATTCCAGACATAATTTAAATATCAATGTTATCCTGAAAAATGCACATGCAAATGCAGAATATGAACAATGCAGAGAGTTTTTTTAAAGATTGATGCACATGTGAAAAGAACCATTTTTTTTAAACAATTTTCTAATTTTGAACTTTTTATGGATTTTTTTGAGCGAAAATGTGAAAGTTTTTTTATGCAAATTTTTATGATTTTTGGTTTTGTAGTTTTTTTAAGGAGAAAGGGTTAGTAATATATACAAGTATATACAAGAGATTTTTTTTTTGTGTTTTTTTGTTTTTTTTGTTTTTTTGTTTTCTCTCTTTCTCTCTTCCCCTTTTTTTGTTTTTGTTGTTTTTTTGTGTTTTTTTTCTTTTTTTGTTTTGTTTTATTTTATTTTTTTGTTTTTGTTTTTGTTTTTTTTGTTTGGTTGTTGTTTTTTTGTTTTTTGGTTTTTTTGTTTTGTTTTTCTTCTTTTTTTGTTTTGTTTTGTTTTTTGTTTTTTGTTTGTTTTTGTTTTTTTTATTTTTTTACGTGGATTTTACAAAATATACACATAACCCCCCAAATAAATGTATTTAAAAGTATGAGTTATGTCTAAAGTATATATACAATATATACGACAACCCCCTATTCTTAGCTCGAACTATGTCCTCATAGTGATCAGAGAGCGACAAAGGAAGACATAACTCATGCTAAGCAAAGAGGGGTGAAAAGACTCCTATGCTACAACGACTCAAAGAAAAGATAAAAAGGCGAGAAGTTTGTGATCCCCCCTATACTTAGGATCAAGTAATCCTAAGTATAGTAGAATGTACAAAGGGGAAAACCGATGAAGAGAATGTACAGACTCACAAAGGCACGATATGAACAACATCACCCCCCCTATACTTAGGGTAGAGTATCCCGAGTATAGGCAACAACAACGAGGGTGATAAATAGGACGAATATGAACAACACAAATCCTTCACCCCCCCTATACTTAGGATAAAGCACATCCTAAGTATAGCATATATACACACACACACGGAAAAGGGGTGACTGATAAAACGGGAGAAGACAGAGTGAAACGAAAGGATATACAAGAGGTATTGAGCTTATGTATCGGACGCAGAAGGTGGAATCAAAAGATCATCGTCTGATACCAAAGATATAGAATCCACAACGGACAGGAATGTATCATGATCAAGATATGGCTTCAGCAACTGTCCGTTCACAACAAATGGCTGTGCGTCAGATGACAACCCAGATATGACAATGCTCCCATTGTCACGCACATCTCTCACGATGAACGGTCCTGACCACTTGCTTTTCAATTTTCCTGGGAATAACTTCAACTTAGCATCAAATAACCAAACTTTCTGATCAGGGGAGAAAGTCTTTCTTCGAATGTGTTTATCATTCCAGCGCTTGACTTTCTCCTTATACATAAGTGAATTATCATATGCAAAGTCTCGGAATTCCAGTAATTTATTCAAATCCAACTTCATGTTCTTTCCTCCTTTCTCATAATCTAAATTGCATACACGGAGTGCCCATAAAGATTTGTGAATTAATTCCACTGGCAGGTGGCAAGGCTTTCCATATACCAATCTGTATGTAGACATACCCAAAGGAGCCTTGTACGCCGTCCGATAAGCACAAAGAACTGAATCAAGCATCTGGGACCAGTTCTTCCTATCTGGACATACAAGTTTTTGCAATATTGTCTTGATCTCCCTATTTGAAATTTCTGCCAAGCCATTAGTCTGAGGGTGGTAAGGAGACGCAACTCTGTGCTCAATGGCGTACTCCTTCACAAGCTTCTTTACTTCTCTATTAATGAAATGGCTTCCCCCATCTGAAATCAGTATTTTGGGAATACCGAACCACGCAATAATATGGTCCTTGAGAAAGGAACACACCGTACGACTATCTGCGGTTCGGGTGGGGATAGCCTCCACCCATCGACTAACATAATCCACGGCAAGCAGGATGTACTGAAATCCCTGACTGACAGGAAATGGGCCCATGAAGTCTATACCCCAAGCATCAAAAACATCAGAAATCTGTATATATCTTAGGGGCATGGTATCTTTGGAACCAACTATTCCTCCCATTTTCTGACAATCAATACAACCTCGAACATACTCTGTAGCATCCTTAAACAATGTGGGCCACCATAGGCCACTCTGTAAAACCTTTGCTGTCGTGCGTTTCCCCGAATGATGCCCACCAGATTCTAGCTTGTGACAGTGCTCAAGTACATTGGTGTGTTCCTCTTGAGGAATGCACCTTCTCCAGATACAATCCGCACCCTTAAAAAATAGGTACGGATCCTCCCACTGGTAATAATGAATCTCTGACAAAAATCTGTCTACCTTGTACTTCGACCAATCTTGTGAAACTTTCTTGGAGACAAGATAGTTCACAATATCAGCGTACCATGGAAGCGAGTCCACAGATAAAATGGATTCATCTGGAAAGGTTTCAGAAATAGGAATCATGTTCTGCTCAGAAGTCTCTGTGTCTCTGATACGGGAAAGGTGATATGCCACAACATTTTTCACTCCAGGTTTATCTCGTATCTCTAAATCAAATTCCTGGAGAAGAAGGATCCATCTGATAAGGCGTGGTTTGACATCCTTCTTTTCATGTAAGTATCGTATGGTAGTGTGATCCGTGTATATAATCACGTGTGAACCGATGAGGTAAGATCTCAACTTTTCTAGACCAAATACAACTGCTAACATCTCCTTCTCTGTAACTGTATAATTCCGATGTGCTTCATCCAGAGTCTTGCTAGCATAGTGTATAGCAAATGGTACCCCATCCCTTCTCTGTCCTAAGACTGCTCCAACTGCAAAATCTGATGCACCCGTCATGATCTCAAAGGGAAGAGACCAATCAGGTGGCTGTAAGACAGGAGCACTAGTAACCATTTCTTTCATCTAATTGAATGCAAGGAGAACTTTCTCATCGACAACAAATTCAGTCTCCTTACATAGAAGCTCCGTCAAAGGTCTGGAGATTTTGCTGAAGTCCTTTATGAATCGCCTATAGAATCCTACGTGGCCCAAAAATGACCTCAACTGCTTCAAATTCTGCGGTGGCTCTAACTTGGAAATCACATCAATCTTAGCCGGGTCAACCTCCATACCATGTTTGGAGATGACATGGCCCAATACAATCCCATTAGTTACCATAAAGTGACTCTTCTCCCACGAGAGCACTAGGTTTACCACACAGCAATGTTGAAAAACTCGGTCTAAATGAGCAAGACATGTGTCAAAACTATCCCCGTAGACCGAGAAATCGTCCATGAAGACTTCAAGAAAATTACCCACCATGTCGGCGAAAACGGCCAACATACACCTTTGAAATGTAGCGGGGGCGTTACACAATCCAAAGGGCATCCGTCTAAAGGCGTAAGTGCCAAACGGACAAGTGAAAGTAGTTTTCTCCTGATCCTCGGGAGCGATAGCAACTTGGTTGTATCCCGAGTACCCATCAAAGAAGCAAAAGAACTCTTTTCCTGCCAACCACTTGTTGGAAATGCGAGCCCACGACGAGCCATTATTTAATAAATATTATTGCATATATCATTCCCTAATCTGAAATGAAGAATGAATAATTTGCATAATAGGTCCCTTAGTACAATCAGGGTTATGTACCATGGCCATCTTAATAATTATACAGCTGTTGTTGATTCAACTATTGAATCATAGAGGCTGGTGCTTGGATGAATATCTAAAGGGTTAGATAGAGGACTCGTCGAGCACCGTCAAATGATTATTAAGAGATGATCTCCAGCCTGAGTAGGAGATGGCAATCCTATCTCTGAAGGCTGATATCTGACCGACCTCTTGATGCAGGTCCTCTACATAGGAATAGAGATTCGGAGGTGTCAGATTAGTTAGGTCAAAGAGTTGACTTAACGAGATCGAGATAACCAAAGTCCTATATCGTATGCTGTCATGATATAGGCACGCATCCTCTGACCGGAGACAGATGTGTTACTATATGTCTGAGTGTGTACATTTGGCAGACCAATAGGTTGATGACCTAATCAAGGTCTATACACCGGTGCGCTGGTGTGCATATAAGGGCATATGAGTAATACGATCTCTCAAAGGGATCATACAGGTTCAGTTACTGAACCGGAAGACATGAGCTCACTCATGAGATATTGGGAAGAATCAAATTCCATGCGCATGGTCGTCTCGCTTTGGAAGCTTGACTGAATTGGTAGGTTTGATATGTACTTTTGGAAAGTATATGATCAAGACCTAGGTATGATATACGCTTTTGGAAAGTGTATGATCGATACCAACTCCCAATGATCGAATGAGAAACATACTGATAAAACCATGAAGTAGACAGTATAAAGTTGATCCGATACTTCGGGTTTAGTCTGAGTCTTCCAGTATGCATGATGTAAAGGTATTGGGAATACCTGAGGGTGATTTGATCATAAACGATTGTATAACCATGACGCTTCCATTCCTAGGGAGTGATGAAACATGTCTGGATTTTAGTGACTCCTCTCAGTTGAGAAGTGATCTGATCTTGGTCCAAGTGTTGGACATTGATCTGAATGTGATTCAGATACAATGAGAAGATTAGATTTACGGTCTTGATTGAATCAAGCATCTATGGGAGGCCCGCGATCTGGATTTGAGATACAATCTCAATATCCATGTCACTATACGTGGAACAATACAATCGCCCTGTCCTTATCTCCAAGTATCTGCGGAGAGATTGCATTATTCTTGAAGGGTTCAAGAATAATTCCATAAGATCTAAGCAATGAAGAGATGATGATTAAATATGATTTAATCATATTGATGTGTGAGGAAATTATCCAATTTAATTAAATGTGATTTAATTAATGTGGATAAGAATAATGTGGATAGAAATATCCAATTATTCATAATATATTATAAATGTGATTTATAATGAATTAAAGAGAGCTAATTATAATTTATATGTGTTGATTAATTATTATGTGTATTGGATACACATTGTGTAATTAATTAACAATGTAAATTATATGTTGTTTTGGGTTGTGAATATGATTCACAATTTTTTCCATGGCAAGATTGCAATATTCTCAAATATAATTGTCAATTATTTTTGAAGAATAATAACCCAACAAATAAATAAAGAGATATTTCCATGGAGATATGCAATCTCATGAAATTCATGAGATTGCTCTCCTCATGGAAATAAGTGGGCGGCACATCATTCCTATAAGGAATGTGTGGCCGTCCACATGGAAGGTATATGGAGATGGAATCTCCATGTATCTTCTCTCCTTATTTGTTGATTTGATTTAGGGCTAATTTATATTTGATTTTGTCAAATATATTTTATTTGTTGGTTTTACCAACAACAATCTTGACCATTGGATTAACATAAATCAATCTCACCATTGATTTTATGTGTCCCATGGATTGAGATCCATGGATCCCAAAACCCTATAAATAGAGAGGCATACCATGCTCTCTCTTGACATGTGATATTGAGGCTCTCTCTCTCTTTCTTCTCTACACACGTCAGCCCTCTCTCTCTCTCTATTGATGGTGGCCGACCACCATACCATAGAGGAGAGAACCGTCGTCGCCTTCGCCACCGCGCCGCCGCTTCGACGTTCTTCGGTTCTCCATCTTCTTGGAGAGTTCCTCTCACGAAGGAGACGTTTGATCTCGTGCGACGAGATCAGGAGCAACCACGCTTGGATCATCTTCTTGGATTGCGAGGACAATGCGGTTCATCCCCGCGCTCGCAAGCGGTCTAGCCGACGATCGGACTTGAGACAGGAGGTCTCTTTCTTTAGAGACTTGATCAACCACGCTTCAAGAGGTATTGCATTATACTTGTTGTGGTTATAGATGAAACGATCTGAGAACGGTTCTCGGATCATGTGGTTTCATCGAATAAAATTTTTAAATTCCGCTGCACCGAACAAGTAGTGTGACTAGTCGTTCTTCGTCGTATCCGATACGACGATCACGCTTCCGTGATGCGCTTGAGGATAAATTCCATATCCTTCAAGTGGTATCAGAGCCAGGTTGACGGTTTCGAATATGATTCGAAAAACCGAGGACGACTTGGGTTCGTTAAGGTCGCGAAAGTTTTTATCGCATTTTGATTTCGCAGATCTGTTTAGTAAATTAACTAGGCACTGTTTAAATTGTTTAAACACGAATTTATGGATTTTGTTCCCCATTAAATAAGAAAACCATAGGATCTGAGTTTACGTAAATCGGATTTCGTATGCTCTAGATATGGTTGTTTTAATGAACATGTATGCACTGTTGCGGGAACTGTAGATCTGAACGTGATTAAAATGTTAATTACTGTTTAGACTTCCCTCGAAATGCGTGTAACATCACTTGGGTTCTGTCCTAAATCAAATTAACAATCTATGAAAATTGATTTTGTCTAATTTGGATTTAATATGATTGAGATATGCTAATTTTAGTAAGTAGGGGTCACTGCTGAAATTACAGTCCTAATCTAGAACCAAGTGATTGTCAATTAGTGAAATTAATTGTTAATTTCGTGAAATAATCATGAAAAATATTTGTGAAATATTGGAAGTTGATTATTTACATAATTGACATGGCCTCAACCAATTAATTGATTAGATTTTATCTAAATCTTAATTGGAAACACAATCATCAAACTTGATGCTTGTATAGTGACTGTCATTTAATAAATTAGTGAAATTAAATTGTTTAATTTTCTAGAATAATCGTACATAAATATTTATGAAATATTTGATGATAATTATTCTCTTAAATGACAATGCCTTAACCAATAATTGATTAGATGTGATCTAGATCACTAATTGGTTATATGATCTACATGATCAACATTCCAACAAACATGTTGCTTGAATAGGACTTGGGATTTGTTTAGCAAATCTCATTATAATGTTAATCAAAAATTGTTTTGATTATTATTATTATTATATGGTATAATTTCGGTTGAAGAACCGATGATCATCTCAAATACAAAGTGATTTATTTTGCATTATCCTTTCCCGAGGTGGATATGGTGTCTAGTCGGAGAGCATTGGGGTTGCGGGTTGCAACGTATGTGGTCCGTCCCACTCTCGTCGGTACTGGCCATGACAGCGGGTAGGGTTAGTATAATGCTTAAGAAATCATGATGTATTTCTAATTATTAAAATTCAAAATAATACGTATTTGAGATAATACCATAATTCAAGTAACAATAAAATGTTTGTTGGATATTAATTGGATCATTAATTTAATATGACTATATTAATTGGAATCCAATTAAAATTAGAACACTCTATTATGAATAGAGATGTTATTTCCCTTGGAAGAATTAATCATAATGAATATGATTCATAGTGATTAATTAGAATTTGAATATGATATGGAGGATCACATAAGTGACATCCATGGTCTCCCGTCAAGGCGAAGGGTTCCGTCGCCAGGGATTGTATGTAGGAGACGCCTGTCCGAAGTGACAGCTCCTGTATGCAAGCACATCTGGATCGGGATCTTTGCTTCTCGAACGAGTAAGGTCGTATGCGTAGTGACCCCAATATCGGATCCTCATATTATTGGGGCGATATTGGATTGCGTATAGCGAGTACTATTCCTGTTGACGGTTGGTTCAATTAACGACGGGTCAACATCGCCTTAGGGGTGGTGGGTCCGGGTGTTAAAGACCGAATTGGGAAATGCATGTTGGACTTGCAAAGCGGAATGTGTTCCCGCTTCTTTTTATCCGAGTTGCAGATTCTCATATTATTGGGATGTAACAAAGATAAGGAAGGAGATCCCAGATCTTGTTGAGATATAATGGTAAGTATATCTCTTACATTGAAAGTGATTAAGGAAATGAACTTTCAATGTTGACAAGGCAAGACAACTTTGATATAAAAAATCCTAAATCAAAGTAATATATATATATATATTTATGCAAATTTCTTATTTCAGATAATCCTTCATTAAAACCTACTCAATGATATACTCAATAATAACCAGTGAAATATCTTGGGTTGGACTCATGATCCAGATATTGTACTTGCAATTGAACACATAATGTATGTGGTTGCAATGTGCATGTTTCCTCACAATAATGAGGAATGACAATTAAATAGATAATAGGACTACAACCCTAGGGTTTGTATGTCTCTATAGTCTTGATCTCATCGGATGTACTTTGGAAGTAACATGTTGATGATGATCGCAATTATCAAATAATCCTTATAAAATCAATGAAGATATTCTGGCATACATATGTGCTCTTGACATTTAATCATGAGTGACATGGTTCTCTGCATCATGCAGAATGGTATCTCTATAAGAGATGATGTATTCAAAATGTTTGGATACCTACCTGAACCAATGGTTTTAAGAGTATAAATGGATGTAGACATGATGAGTGTCATCATTCTATTGTCTATACTCTAGTCATTCATGAAGCTTCAAAATATTCATATTGTATGAATTTAATGAAGCATGTATAAATGTTGAAAAACTCTTACTTTGAATTCTTTTGAATTTAAAATAAGAGATCCTCTGTCCTGAGCAATGATTGCTCATAGATAAAGGGGGCGCAGTGGAAGCATGGGTTGGACCCAAGTAAGAAGTGTAGTCAAAGAATTGACTGTACCTCTGTGACTTCCATATGACATCCAAAGAGTTGGATGAATGCCAACACTGCAATAAATTGATATGTTGATAGTACGACTATCAAGTCTGTCTAGAATCCTTAGAGAAGGACTCGGATAGAGCATCAAAATAATCTACATAAATCATTGAAATTGACTTTCTTATTTGAATAAGATAAAGTCTTGTGATTGTATCTCAATCTTCTACAACACTTGCAATGGGTTGCATATGTTTTAGAAGACTAGAAAATTAGATCTTAAAAGGTTTATAGTTATCCACATAGATATTGATGCAATTGTTGCAAGTCTCTGCTGGATTGATAGACTTGTTAATTTCAGTGGGAGAGCCCTTAGTCTTAGAGAATGTCTCTATGACCTAGATATAAGAATACACTCATTGTTTGTTTCTAAATGTTGGAAATAAACATGAATTCTGAGGTAGAACTATCATAAAGAGTTATGATGGAGATATTTCAGATAGTAATCTAAAATCTGGTGGACTCCACTAAATTAGAAAAATTAATGAATGGTTCATTAATATTTCTAAATACTGAAATTAAAACCTTTATAAGATCAATAGGAGGATGAAGATCATATGGCAATGATCTAGCATCGAGCCTTGGACATTTGTCTATCGATTTGATCAATAGACTAGTAAGAGATGAAACTTTAGAATGTCTAAAATTTCAAAACTTACATACTTATGAATATTGTATTCAAAGTAAAATGTCCAATACACCCTTCTTTGGGAATGGTGTAAGATGTCGAGGTATTCAGGATCTCATACATATTGATGTATGTGGATCATCTATATCATAGTGAACATTGTGGATATGTGATATCTATTGATGATTATGTATGATATGAGATTTCTTCTCTTCACCTAAGAAACCTTTGAAATGTTCAAAGATTTCATAATTTTGGTTTAGAACCAAAGTTTGAAGGAAGATAAAATGAATTTTATCTAATCTAGGTAGCATGTACCTGTTAGATGAATTCAAAGAATACCTTATGGAGATATGAATATCATTTCTATCTCAATCCTCCTAACATACCTTAACTCAATAGAGTTATAGGGAGATACAATTGGATCATGTGTGACATGATCTTACCAATGATGAATTTTAGCATAATTATCCCTTAGTTTCTAGGTATATATGTGTAGTAGAGACTACAATGTATATCCTTAATAAGGTTCCATGTATGTTGGAATCTAGCACTTGAGAGTGATGCTTCAGTAGGAAAATAAAGGATGGTATTGGATACCTACTTTATGACCTTGAGATTCTTAAAGTTTCTCATCTCTGAGAATGTGATTCTTAGAGGTTGAGACTTTTAAGAATCAAGATGAAAATGAAGTGTAGGAACTCATTCAATCTTGAGAAGATAATGAGGCTCCTGAAATTGGAAACTAAAAGGACAATTAAAGATGAAACACTAATACCTCTTCAAATGAGTTTGAGGATGGATTCCATGTGTTAGAGAAATCTGACAATGATCGAACTTCATGTGATGAAGCTTCTGAAGATCATAGCATGGATAGATGGATGTTAGCAATAAAAGTCTAATGTAGACTTCATGTACAAGTGTTGTATACGGACCCTCGAGGATCCACCTATATGAGTAAGACCTGTAAAGGTGTAAATGGATCTTCAAGAGAAAGGGAACCTGATGAGAAGGTAGAGACCTTCAAAGCATGGTTTGTAGCCATGAGCTACACACTGGAAGAGAAGACATTGCTTGCAATAAGACTTGCTCTTCAGTGACCATGCTTAAAACCATCAGAATGTTGCTAACCTTAGCTACACAACTTGACTATTGCATCTTCAAGATGAAAGTTAATATTGCATTCCTCTATAAATACCTATTTGAGGATATTCACATGAAGTAACCCCAGGGCTTCATGGTTGAGGAAGGCAAGATGTGAAAGCTGAAGAATCCATCTATGGACTCAAATAAGCTTCTTTAAGTTGGATCATAAGATTTGATGAAATTATAAATGTTATGATTTCAGATAGAATCTGGATGAGCCATGTGAAGCTTAGTGGGAGTGCCTTTGTGTTCATCATGC
This sequence comes from Ottelia alismoides, assembly GCA_037367405.1. Taxonomy (NCBI): domain Eukaryota; kingdom Viridiplantae; phylum Streptophyta; class Magnoliopsida; order Alismatales; family Hydrocharitaceae; genus Ottelia; species Ottelia alismoides. Next base: position 70,651 of record JAZKJV010009547.1, read on the forward strand.
TAAATGTAGATAATATCCTAATCATTTAGAATGATATACGGATGATAATAAGTGTTTTATAGACTGGCTATTCCATATCTTGAAATATGATTTCAAAGATACCTCTTAGATCTTAGTTCTGAAGTTGTTCAGAAGCCAAGAGGAGAGGATAATTGGACTGTCACATTTGTAGTACACCTTGGACATATTCTATTCATAGAAATTCCAAGAAAGGCTTCCATCCCTTAAGATATGGTACTGACCTATCTAAAGGGATAGCACCTCAAAGAGTTGAGGAAGTGAATGCTAGAACTACTTGCCCTTGGGCATCAGTTCTAAGAAGCCGGGTGTGTGCTAGATGTGTACAAAAGCCAGATGACCGCCATGCAGTGGGAGTAGTAAACTGTTACTAACCCTACTATGGAAATAAAATACTTGGTTGCAGTAATAATAAAATCTTCATAGATGACAAGATTTTTGAGATAGTGATCTCGAAGTCTTATCTTCAAAAGCTTAAGACTTTATAGATAGAGATCTAAAAGGTCTTAATTGTGGATAGCCTTAAGAGATAGTGATCTCCAAGAATAAAGGCATTCTGATAAGGATTATGGAAATACTGGTATGATAATTGTTAAGCTGTAGTGTCAAAGACACTGTAACTAACTAGATTGAGTATCGATTGCATAAGATGCAACATTTGCATTAGATGCGAGCACTGTTACTGGGGATATGCAAGTGTCGTAAAAGGACTTGGCGTAGTCTCGTAGGAACAAAGTGACTGATCAGCTTACCTAGCTATTTTATAAATAGCCTATGATTGTCACATGAGTGCGGGTTTAAATGATTAGCCCATTAATGGCTCTTTGGGCTAGTAGGAGATTGTTGGAAATGCGAGCCCACGGCGAGCCATTATGCAATAAATATTATTGCATATATCATTCCCTGATCTGAAATGAAGAATGAATAATTTGCATAATAGGTCCCTTAGTACAATTAGGGTTATGTACCATGGCCATCTTAATAATCATACAACTGTTGATTCAACTATTGAATCATAGAGGCTGGTGCTTGGATGAATATCTAAAGGGTTAGATAGAGGACTCGTCGAGCACCGTCAAATGATTATTAAGAGATGATCTCCAGCCTGAGTAGGAGATGGCAATCCTATCTCTTAAGGCTGATATCTGACCGACCTCTTGATGCAGATCCTCTGCATAGGAATAGAGATTCGGAGGTGTCAGATTAGTTAGGTCAAAGAGTTGACTTAACGAGATCGAGATAACCAAAGTCCTATATCGTATGCTGTCATGATATAGGCACGCATCCTCTGACCGGAGACAGATGTGTTACTATATGTCTGAGTGTGTACATTTGGCTGACCAATAGGTTGATGACCTAATCAAGGTCTATACACCGGCGCGCTGGTGTGCATATAAGGGCATATGAGTAATACGATCTCTCAAAGGGATCATACAGGTTCAGTTACTAAACCGGAAGACATGAGCTCACTCATGAGATATTGGGAAGAATCAAATTCCATGCGCACGGTCGTCTCGCTTTGGAAGCTTGATTGAATTTGTAGGTTTGATATGTACTTTTGGAAAGTATATGATCAAGACCTAGGTATGATATACGCTTTTGGAAAGTGTATGATCGATACCAACTCCCAATGATCGAATGAGAAACTTACTGATAAAACCATGAAGTAGACAGTATAAAGTTGATCCGATACTTCGGGTTTAGTCTGAGTCTTCCAGTATGCAGGATGTACAGGTATTGGGAATACCTGAGGGTGATTTGATTGCAAACGATTGTATAACCATGACGCTTCCATTCCTAGGGAGTGATGAAACGGGTCTGGATTTTAGTGACTCCTCTCAGTAGAGAAGTGATCTGATCTTGGTCCAAGTGTTGGACATTGATCTGAATGTGATTCAGATACAATGAGAAGATTAGATTTATGGTCTTGATTTAATCAAGCATCTATGGGAGGCCCGCGATCTGGATTTGAGATACAATCTCAATATCCATGTCACTATACGTGGAACAATACAATCGCCATGTCCTTATCTCCAAGTATCTGCGGAGAGATTGCATTATTCTTGAAGGGTTCAAGAATAATTCCATAAGATCTAAGCAATGAAGAGATGATGATTAAATATGATTTAATCATATTGATGTGTGAAGAAATTATCCAATTTAATTAAATGTGATTTAATTAATGTGGATAAGAATAATGTGGATAGAAATATCCAATTATTCATAATATATTATAAATGTGATTTATAACGTATTAAAGAGAGCTAATTATAATTTATATGTGTTGATTAATTATTATGTGTATTGATACACATTGTGTAATTAATTAACAATGTAAATTATATGTTGTTTTGGGTTGTGAATATGATTCACAATTTTTTCCATGGCAAGATTGCAATATTCTCAAATATAATTGTGAATTATTTTTGAAGAATAATAACCCAACAAATAAATAAAGAGATATTTCCATGGAGATATGCAATCTCATGAAATTCATGAGATTGCTCTCCCCATGGAAATAAGTGGGCGGCACATCATTCCTATAAGGAATGTGTGGCCGTCCACATGGAATGTATATGGAGATGGAATCTCCATGTATCTTCTCTCCTTATTTGTTGATTTGATTTAGGGCTAATTTATATTTGATTTTGTCAAATATATTTTAACCTAAATTTGTTTGTTTTACCAACAACAATCTTGACCATTGGATTAACATAAATCAATCTCACCCATTGATTTTATGTGTCCCATGGATTGAGATCCATGGATCCCAAAACCCTATAAATAGAGAGGCATACGATGCTCTCTCTTGACATGTGATATTGAGGCTCTCTCTCTCTCTCTCTCTCTCTCTCTCTTTCTTCTCTACACACGGCATCCCTCTCTCTTTATTGATGGTGGCCGACCACCATACCATAGAGGAGAGAACCGTCGTCGCCTTCGCCACTGCGCCGCCGCTTCGACGTTCTTCGGTTCTCCGTCTTCTTGGAGAGTTCCTCTCACGAAGGAGACGTTTGATCTCGTGTGACGAGATCAGGAGCAACCATGCTTGGAGCATCTTCTTAGATTGCGAGGACAACGCGGTTCATCCCCGCGCTCGCAAGCGGTCTAGCCGACGATCGGACTTGAGACAGGAGGTCTCTTTCTTTAGAGACTTGATCAACCACGCTTCAAGAGGTATTGCATTATACTTGTTGTGGTTATAGATGAAACGATCTGAGAATGGTTCTCGGATCATGTGGTTTCATTGAATAAAATTTTTAAATTCCGCTGCACCGAACAACTAGTGTGACTAGTCGTTCTTCGTCGTATCCGATACGACGATCACGCTTCCGTGATGCGCTTGAGGATAAATTCCATATCCTTCACCTCTCAATAATCTGATCAATAAAGGGTAGTGGAAAGTGATCCTTCTTGGTAGCTGAGTTCAGGCGTCGGTAATCTACACAGACATGCCATGAAGTAGGTACCCGGGTCGGAATCTCCTCACCACGGTCATTCTTTACGATCGTAATCCCAGATTTCTTTGGGGCCACATGTAAAGGGCTGACCCATTTGGAATCCGAAATGGGATATATAAAACCAGCATCACACCATTTCTTAATCTCCTTCATGACAACCTCCCTTAGATTTGGATTTAGACAGCGCTGGCATTCACGGGAGGGTTTACAATCATCCTCTAGGTAGATATGATGCGAGCACAACGCTGGATTGATCCCATGGAGATCTAAGATATTCCATCCTATGGCCTTGCAGTTTCTCTCAAGAACCTCTAGCACGCGAGATTCCTGTTCATCGGTCAACTGCGAGCTGAGGATGATCGGAAACATTTGGGGGGACCCGCAAGGAAGGCATATTTCAACGTTGATGGTAAAACCTTGAGCTCAGGTGGGGTCTGAATCGGCTTTGTGATAACCTCTGCTACTGTACTGGTAGACTGTATGTGATCTATGCTCTGTAGACTATCCACCTTGCCAATTGATGGCTCAGTATATAGAATATCTGATAAATCTGCGATGAATGATCTTTGCTCGGAGAGGAATGGCTCATCAGGATGTTCAATATTCTTATCAATAAACCGCTCAGATATCTCAGTAATAATCTCAGAAAGATGTCTCTCATCTGTGCATAAATCAGGAAATTTAAGTAATGGCTCAGATATCTGAACTTCAGAACTCTGCTCAAACTGCTCATCGGCAACTATCTCAATTGGACCACCAATGGAACTCATGTCGACTGTACTTTCCAGAGAGTCCTTTTGGGAAAGGAACTCCTGGGTTTCTATAAAATCAGTGAAAAGATCTGTCTCTTTGAATTCAGCAAGAAAATCACAGTCATCTGGCTCTGATATAGCTTTCTCTGTATCATCTGCTACTGGTGGCGATGATGGTCTAGGATCAGAGATCGTCTCTATTTTCACCCTGTCACTACAAGAGTGAAAGATGATCTCTCCAGTACCATAATCAACTGTTGCTTCGGCTGTTCGAAGGAACGGTCGACCTAGTATGATCGGGGTATGGAGTAATGGTGCAGATGTGTCCATGTCCATGATGACAAAATCGACAGGGAATTTCATTCCATGTACCATTACAATAACGTCCTCTAAAATGCCTCTTGGCCTCTTAATCGATCTATCAGCAAACTGAAGGATCATTCTGGTAGTTTTAAGAGGCCCTAACTGGAACTCAGTTAATAAAGAGGAAGGCATGAGATTAATGGAGGAACCGCTATCGAGTAGAGTACGATCAAATTCTTGATCAAAGATATAGCAACGGATGTGAGGTGCTCCCTTGTCTTTCTTTTTCGGCGGAAGGTTGCTGATGGCATGAACTGTGGCCATGGTCAAGATGTGTTTCTCTGTTTCCTTTCGTCTGTTCTTCCTTGGCTGACGCTTTTGGTACATGCCTCTTTCATTCCCTTTTTTACTGTAGGCATGTATTCCATGGCCTTAAGAAGTGGCATCTTGAAAAAGATATTCTGTAAGATCTCAACCACTCCAGGATCAGATAGTGTTGTTTTTAATTTTTGATTTTTTTAGATTTGAGGGTAGAAGGAAATGTCACAGAATCAGAATAAACATACAAACGTTCATTTCCTTTACTCAAAGTGGAATCAACATGTACAAGAGGACAACGAAAATCAGTCTGTATAGTGTTGTCCACTCTAGGTGAAGGAGAAACAGAATCTAAAACAGAACGGGATGCTGCTGCTGGTGAAGAGGAAGAATCTGCGACTGGTATATTCTCCCTTGCTGATGGTGATCTGTATCTGCCTGGTGAAGGTGGTGGTGAAGGCGGTGAAACTCCAGATGTGGGTGCTGCTATACTGGGCCTCTCGATTGCTGGTGAAGGAGATGATGTAGAAGATGATGCTCTCTCAGTGGACCGATCTCCCAACCCCAACTGCTGCGTAGGCGGCTGCAATCTCCTACCGCTCCTGAGATGAATGGCGTCAGACAAATATGTAAAATTAAGGGACATACCTGTCTCGAGGGTGGGTGGGCTTTTAGCTACCTGCTCCTTGCATTTGAAATTATTGGGGTTGGTTTCGACCTGTGCTGGAATTAGTGTCTTGGTGGTAGTCAGGTCATCGATCCGTTGAGTCAGTTCATTCATGTTCTTCATAATAAATGCAAGTTGGTCCAGTGCTGGATTGACTGAAGGGGCCTCGGGTTGCTCATTGACTGGTTGTCGCTGAGACTGATAGTGCGGAGGCTGTTGGTACCCATATGGATTCTGGTAATGAGGAGGAGGGGGGAAAGGATATTGTCCATAATATGCAGTCTGCTGCTGGTTCGGCTACGGGAAATACATGGACTGCAGCTGTGGCTGGCCTTGTCTCCAGTTTTGGAACTGAGGTGGAGACTGATACTGAGGCTGGAACTGCTGGTGCTGGTATTGTTGCTGCGGTCTGCCTCCTTGAAGTTGGTGGGTGGGTCTCTGACCCTACTGTGAACCCAACTGACCTTGCCCTGACGGACGGTGCTGGTTTCGCTCACGGTCGAACCAGATACCATTCGCCTCCTAAATGACAGGTGGATGTGGAGACTGCTGCTCAGGAATGTAGGATACTTCTTGCTGGTATGGAACTATCTGATGTGCATGCTGCTGAGCTTGATCAGGTGTTTGCACGTAGTAGACATGTTGGACTGTAGATGATCCTCTGCTATGCTGCTGAGTAGAAAGAGTCTGCTCCCTAGTAGAGGGGTCAGCTGCTGCATTCGTATTGTGGACTGCACTGATCGTACTCACAAGAAGTTCCAGGTGCTTTGTTATCTCATCCAGCTTATCCAGGTTCTTCGCCCTTTGCTCGATCACATGAAGTTTATCAAGTTCCTTGGATCACTTCTCAATAATGTCTACTTTGGATAGGTGGTCACCAATAATGGCCAAATCTGTGCTATCCACTTTATCCACTTCTTGTGTTGCCGTCATTTTGACATCCTTGTGGGGTATTGCAGGGGTGGTGACAGGGTGCTTTTGAAAAGCACGTGAAGAAGAAAGAGCTGCTAAACTTTCTGCCATCTCCTCAAAAATTTGATAAAGGACATCCTCGTCTTTGTTAAAGTGGCTTCCCCCACAAGTGGCATCTACCACCTTCTGATTCTCAATGCTTAAACCCCCAAAGAAATTTTGTACAAGGCTGGTCTTTGGAATATCATGATGGGGGCATTTCTCCGTCAGATCTTTGAAACGTTCCCACGCCTCATGAATAGGCTCTTGGGGCATCTGGGAGAAATTAGCAATCAGGGATCGCATTTGGTTGAGTCATCCAAGTGGATAATACTTGTTTGGAAATGCGGATCTCAACTCTTCCCAAGTAGTGACAACCCCAAGTGATTTAACCAGTACAAGGCTTTTCCCATCAGGCTGAATGGAAAGGCGGTCATCTGCACTACCTCTAATGGGATGTTTGGGTAGTGTACGGTTCCACAAATGCGATCGAACTGCTGGAGGTGTATATAAGGTTCTTCATTAATATTTCCATGGAATATTGGGAGAAGAGGTAAAATAGTTGGCTTAAGCTCAAAATGCCCATGAATTGCAGGGATTTGTATCCACGAATTTGTATGTCTTGCCTCTAGATTATAAGCATCTTTGAGTGTAGGCTTAGGCTCTACATGACGTTCTTCTCCATTCCCACCTCCAGGGTTTCTGTTATCCCCCCCTCTCCTTTCTTCTCTTTCTTGTCTTATCTCGAGAATCATCTCTCTCAATGTGGCTTGGAAATTAGCATGCTCTGTTAACTGTGCTTGAATTGATTGAATGGAGGCTAACATGGTACTGTTGATCTCGCTCTGTTCCGACATGGTTCCCTTTCCCTTTGGTGGCATTGATTGTCCGGCTTCTGACTCTGAAAATGTATATGCCACTCGATTAGTGCTCAGAATTGATGGAGTCTCAGATATTAATTCGAGATTAAATCCAATCTCAAATAGTGGATTAATGGACGTTGTGAATTGTGAAGTGGGGAAAAAGGAATATTTGTGAAGTGAGTCTCCCCGAATAGAAGGTGAACGGCTCGGAGTGTAGAATAAGTTCGCGGAGTCCGAATGAGAAATACTCCGATCCGACATCTTCGAAATCAATAGGCGGGATACGAGAGCACGAATGTCAATGCAAGAGTGAAAGTGAATGAAGGCGCAACTGCGCAGAAGGATCTTTAGCACTAACAAGCAAACACAATACAAACCCCCAGTTCACCAACTCAACTCAATGTGAAGACCGTGAAGGTTCGGTCAATTATCTTGTCAAATTTAGAGTTTGGTGACAATACAATATATCAGAGCGGTTAAAGCGAGCTGTTAGGAACCCAATCCTCTCAACAAACTGGCCTATTCCCATGATAGTAGTCTGAAAAGAGTTCGGGCGTAGCTCTATCCTAATGTGTGGGTCGCTCTCTCGCTCAAGCAAACCAAACAATGAGGGGGTTACTCTCCCCAAAATAATGGTTTTTCTTTATATTTATTTTAGGGTCGAGTTTTCTTTAGCAGTCCCAAATTTTAGACAGTTGTCACTTGGTTAAAATATTTTCAAAGAATCGCCTACCGAGTGTCCACTTTCCTTTTTAACTTATGTGAGTAAAACAAGGAAGGAGATCGGAAATGCCAATGCGCGATTAAAAATGATGATGCATGCAGGGATTAGAGATGCGTACCTTGTCGCCAGCACTCTACATGTAAGTGATCCGCACAGAATTTAAATATAGAAAATAAACTAGCCTATATGCAAATGCAAGTGAACCGTCCTAGATGATAACTTCTATTAACGGGCAAGAACAAGTTAATTTGACTAAGTCCAAATTACGATCTACTCTATAGGCACAGAAATTCTTGTTTAGGGTGTTTGGACCTATGTAATTACCTGGCTCAAGCAAATTAATTAAAGCAATCAATAGGTGGATCGCGAAATCCACGGAGAACTAAGAAAAATAAATGCGGTGAAAACAAAACCGGTGAGGTCCCCCAAGTGCACCGGCACTTGGCGAAACAGACCCCGCAACAAATGAATGTCCGTTTTACAAAGTTCAAATGCTAGAAAATAATCTCTCTCTCGCTCTTTTTTTTCCGTCTCATTCACTTCTTCTTCTCCTCTTCTCACGCTATCCTGCGGCTTGGTGAAGAATCAAGCTGCTTCCACGTCGCTTGGGTGCTTTGGCTCTCCTAAGATCGCCTCCTTCACTCCGCGGGCCCTCGCAAGAAAAAGAAAAGAGAATGTGTAAGAAACACAATTATCAAATATGAGAAAATGAAATGAATGCAGTGGATATAAACAATGAAGTGATGTGACAAATTATAAACAGATATTTACAACCAAGAATAGCAGGTCAAAAGAGAAACCTAACTACCCTCGCCGTGCCTCCCCGATAACGGTGCCATTTTGTTGAGTGCGAAATTCTAGGGTTGGAAAGTTAATGGTAAAAAGGTCGTTGTTCGTCCCCAAAATCACTTGTCAACAAAAGATTTTTTTATTTTTTTGCTACTTATTAACTTGTATAGAGGACAGAGTCGAACTCAGGGAGGCTACAATTCCCGAGGGTTATTCAATTAATCAGAAACTAATTAAAAGAAAACAAGAATCTCCAAGGACAACTATCCTTGGTTTTTGTGAATTTTTTTGAATCTTTTCATTTATTTCAATCAAAGAGAGCACAAATTAATGTTCTGCAGTTCAGGGACTAGAATGTAAATACTGTGAATGTTTTGGACTGAAATGTAAATATTCAAAGTTTTTATCTCAAATAAATAATAAAAACAAATCACATGAGCGAAAAGGCAATTTTACCCATATAGCATGCTTGAGGCTCTATCAGGGACTTTCTGCAATTTCTGAAAATCGTGGGGTTTGAGTTATAATTTTCGCAATATATTTTTTTTACTCAAAGCCCTAGGGCTTTCATTTCTTCTCACGCACAAGTGGGATGCATCAGGGGGGCGCCGGCCTTCTTCTTCTTCGGCAAGGCGCGGCGGCGGCGAGCGGGTAGACGGTTGATGGATCGCGCGAGGAGGCGTGTTGGCGGGCTGCAAGCGGCTGAAGGCGGCGCCGCTGGAGCGGCTCACGCGCGAGGAGGCGCGTTGGCGGACTTGAGGTCGAGGTCGACGCGGCGGGCGAAGGCGCTATGGAGCGGGCTTCTTCTTGCTGTGGGACGCGCGACCGGGCGGCGGCGAACGCGCGGAGGAGAGGGGCGCATGAGATGAACACGGCGGTGCAGGGGGTAGCAGTAACGCCTGGCCGCGCGCACGGAGGTCGGCGATGGTGGTAGACAGGGGTGGCTGTGCTGTGGATCGGCGGAGCCGCGGCACTGGGAGGACCAAGGGGAGGGGGAGGTCCACCTGGAGCGAGGAGGCGCGCTGGGTGCAGCGCCGCTGGAGAGGGGCCGGCCGGTGGAGGAGGAAGGGCGGTGGGGGGTGATGTCCCCGCAACCTGTAGCATTTTTTGTTTTTTTGTTTTTTTATTTTGTAATTTTATTTTGGTATGTAAACAAGAAATTAAAAAGGACTTTTTTTATTTTTTTGGTGTAAATCCGAAAAAATAAGAAAATAAAAGGGAAAAGAATTTTTTTAATTTTTTTATTGTTATCTTGCGAAACAAATGTGAGGTAAAATAGAGATAAATTTTTTTCTTTTAATGGTTCTGCAAAATCAATGTCAGAGACAAAGAAACAAATGTTTTTTTATTTATGTACACATCAGAAAAAATGAATGGAGATTCGACGGAGATGAGGGATTCGAATCCGATCTCCAGCCACTGTACGCGGCCGGAGTTAAGAGATCGTGGACGATAGAAATAGAACGCATAGAGATCGAGAAAGTGAGATGAAAAATCGAGTCGGTGGTGGAATAAATCGAGATGGAATGTTTTAAGATCAAGAGAAAAAAATGACGATGAAAATAAAATAAATGTGAAGATCTAAATTACGATTAAACTAAGATAAAAATGCGAAGAAAAATTTGGATCTCACCTTACGAGCGGAAAATGGACCGTGATTGCCTCGACAAGGCCGACTCGCGGCTTGGAGGCTAGGCAACGTTCTCGACGAATTTTTTTTTCTCGGAGATCTGGCTCCTCTCTCTAAAGATTGATCAAGTTGGAATGAGGGAGATGGAGCCATATAAATAGAAAAGAGATGACATTTGAATTTTTGAATTTTTGGATAAGAAGATAAGAGAGATGAAAATTGAAATGTATTTTTGAATTTTTTGGTGGATGAGATAAAGTGAGAGATGAGATAAAATAAAAGAGAGATAAAATTATTAACTTTTTTTTTTGAATTTTCGTCATTTTATTTATTGGAATTTAAAAATTTTATTTTTTTAATTTTTTATGATGGTTGGTCAAAAATAGCAACTATATACATATACTATACACATATATGGTATTATATACAAGGGTTAAATGAGGAAATTAGCCTTTTTTGTTTTAAGAATGTTATTATTTTTTATTTTTTTTGTTTTAAATAATTAGTAAAAATATTTACAAATATATACAAATGCAATATGCACAAAATACAAGGGAAAATTGCACAAACCACCCTAGAAAATCGACTTTTCAACCGTAACTCTAAAAATTATGAAATCACAGCCATTTTGAAGATAATTTAATTTAGAATTCAATGAAAGTGATATTGGTTCAATTTGATATCATATGGAGCCGGAATTGATCTTTCAATTAGTGCTTAGTGGCTTTTTCCAAGTGTGGCTACTTTTATTCTGTACATGATTTAATTGTGCAATCAATATTATTAATTAGGACGCATTTTTATTTACAACTTTGGTTTTGAATGTTATTTGATTTGGGTTCAATTAAGGTACAAATAAATTAGTGTCAGTCTTATACAGATATACACAAAATAAGTGAGAAACACATTTTTTGGATTTTCTGGTTGAGGACCCTATCTCCCCCTACTTTATTCCTGGTCGAACAGGTCAAGTCTTGACCTTCTCTCGGGGTTCGGGTCATCCTGTATACAGTCTTCCTTTTTTTCTTTTCTTTTCTTTTTTTATTTTGTTTTCTTTATTTTTCCTTTCTTTCTCTATTTATTTATTTTAGGTTAAAATTAGTAAGAAATGTACAATATTTACACACAAATGCAAGTTAGTAAGAATATGGAGTTAATGTTATATGCAGGTGTTTTATAAGGTATTTTAAGCTAAAATAAATGAATAAAGATGACGAATCACAGATTCATCAATAGGGTATATACAGATATGGGATGAGAATCAAGATCAGAGTAAGAATGCTTTATCCGGTGGACCTAAGGCCCCTTTTATACTACAACAGAAGAATACTATTTGTATTTAACAACCCATCCCAACAACTCTCAACTAATCAGAATACAGGACTCGGAACAAACATGTAAACAATACTGTCTAAACAGCTCTCAGCAATTAGAAGGCAGGACACAGATGAAACATGTCAGCAATCCTGACCTAACAGTTCTCATCCAATCAGAAGGTAGGAAACATATCAGGCATGTCAGCAATCCTGACCCAACAGCTCTCAGCCGATCAGAAGGTAGGATACATATCAAACATGTCAATAGTCCTGACCCAACAGCTCTCAAGCAATCAGAAGCCAGGGCACATATCAGCCACATCAACTTCCCAATAAGTGGTTAGGATTCAATTCATATTAATAATCTCCACCTTGAATTGAATTCTCATATAGCATAATGAACCACTACTATTACTCCACCATGAGTTGAATTCTCCACTAGCAGAATTAACCTCACTGCTAGACTCCATCAGGGTTGAATTCTCATATAGCAGAATTAACCACTACAATACTCCACCATGAGTTGAATTCTCCGCTAGTATAATTAGCCACTGCTAGACTCCACTGGGGTTGAATTCTCATATAGTAGAATTAACTACTACTATACTTCACCACTTGAAATTTAGATAGTAGGAATTAAGGAATTATAAAAAATATTCACCTTGAAATTTCTCCTTAGAGAAGCTTTACCGAGATTCACCTTGCCGCCACTCGCCCCTCCTTGGGACAACTGCCAACTATCGATATTGAGAAAGTCCAAACAATGCTTGAACTTACAACTAGGAAATGTAGACCCTTGCAAGACATATAGGGTCTTTTGCTTGTTACCCTTGATGACAACAACCCCAACTTTGCCAACATGCATGGCTCCACCTTTAACGTTGTACTTGTATCCTTTAGAGTCTAGGATCCCAAGTGATATCATGTTCTTCTTCAGATTAGGAACATGGTGTACCTTTGTCACAGTCCTCACGACTCCATCATGCATCTTGATCTTCACAGAGCCGATCCTTACAATCTTGCACTCTACATTATGATGAGCGACCCACCAACTAGGGTTAGGAAATCATATATTAACAAGGTCATTGCGACCCTAATCGACGATTCGGGCTCAACAAGTAAAAGATATAACCACTCAAAGTGATTTTATAAAAATTAAACAAGGTCTAAAAATACAAATAGTGCACATCCAAGAAAATATTGCAAGTTAAAAATAATTAAAATGCTGTAAAGTCCTGGAGATGAATTTTATGATAATATATATAGCTACAAACAGGAACTGAAATGATAATTTTTTATTTTTCTAGAATTTTATAGAATTTTCATAATATTTTAAGGGTTTTGTAATTTTTAGGTTTTTTTATAAAAATTTTTCAAACAAAATTGCTACTGTAAATAGAGTATACGAAAATACATACACAGGAATTTTATGTAATTTTTAAAATGTTATTCTAATTTTTATGCATTTTTCAAAATGAATAGAACACTTTTTAAGGTTTTTTATTTTTAGAAAATATTAAACTATATTAAATTAATCCACAAAAATCACAATAGACATTAAGTGTTAGCAGGAGCTAACACTAATTTTTATAGAATTTTTTGATATAATTTGGCATTTATTTAATTAACTAAGAGACAAATAGTTTGTAGGGACCTACTTGTAATTACAATAAAGTTCTTGGGTCAAATAATAACATAGATGAAAACGAAAGGCTTAGTTTGCAAAAAATCCAGGAAAGCACGCGCACAACACGTGAACAAGCCTTATAGGGGTATAAATGCAAAACTCAAAAGCTAGCCATATGAATCATATCGAAAGTACACTGCATCTTACCGAAATATCCCTGAAAAGTACGTGGGACTGCACGTGAGTTCACACAAAATGGACTAAAATGCAAATACTGAAAATAACAAGGGTCTAACTACAAACTATCCAAAGTATTTTAAACTACGACAAATATTTACAGGACTCAATAGTAAATGTGAAACGGGAAAGGGCCTAAATGAAAATTACCCTTTATTAAATGTGTTACGTCGACTAAAAGCGGTCCACTTATGATAGATGGCTGAGATGCACGGGTACCCTTTGACGATGGACGGCGGTGAAGCGAACCTCAGATGGATCCAACGATCGAGGGCCTCCTGATGGGGATGGTTGAGATTAGAACTGGGGGAAGGCCTAATCAGACGGTGGGGGTGATGCCTGGAAGAATGCCGAAGAACTCACCTCCGACAAGTTTCAATCGGCCAATACAGGCTATAGGGACGTCCTCCAGAGCTGTTGTGATGTGGGAAATGTCGTCGGCAATGGTTTGCGGCTCCTAGACGGCTCAAAAGGGTCTAGGATCAAGGAGGGGTCCTGGAGGGGCGTGAATGCCTAGAGCTACTCAGCCGTATCTTCTTCGCCTCCAGATGAGGCCTTCCTGTGCCTTAACCCTGTAGGAAAGAGGGGATGCTTGGAGAAGTTGCTCCGGTGAAGTTTAGAGATCTACTAATATCGCAAACAGAGAGGAAGGCGAGTGGATCAGGTCTCTGGAGATGTGGGGATTCGACCTGCAACTTGACTCCAATCTAGAAATAGGAATCAAGAGGAGGGTTGCGACGAGTACAAAGAAGCGAAGGGAGGTCGAGTGAGGGTGTGTGAGGGTCGGAACAAAGCGTGGCAGGGGATGGAGTTGGACGTTGGAGATGGGATATGGGATGTATGAATGATGGATTCAGACTGGAAATGGAAGGATAAGGGAAATGCTTATGAGTGAAGGAGGTCTCCTAGGAGTGGTGGACGTCGTCCACGACGGTGATAGCCTCGATGGCCGGCAGGTCCAGAGGTTGCGGCTCCTTGTGGCGAAGTTGAGAGAAATCTCACTGGACCTGGGGCCCCCACACTCCAAAAGATGCTCGCTGGCTCTCCCTCTCGTGTTGTCACTCTGGAAAAGCAAAGGCATGCGTAACTGAAGAGGTGGAGCAACTGAAGGTGGTGAAAAAGGGAAGAGTGGGTGCACGCTATATAGTGTTCCAGGTCCAATAAAGTGGGGGTGTGGCATGCGAATCGAGGTGTGAATACCTAAGAATGGCTTCGAGCACGGATTAGGGATCCACCCTCTTTAATCCGACCTTGAAATTGAAGGAAAACGCGATCAGATTGGGTCGGGATAATTCGATGAAAAGCAAAGCAAAACCCGATCTGTGTAAAAAGAGGAGGGGACCAGTTTACCGGGGTCAACCATTCCAAGTTGGTCCAATCAGGAGCAGCCTAGGATGCGGACAAAATACACTACAAGACAAAATAGTTAGAAAATGAAGATAACTGAATTAAAATGAAAAATGAATTCAAATTAAAAAGTGCATAAAATAAAAAAAATATTATTTTTCATATTCTTTTTCTATGATTTTTAGTTATTTTTATGAAAAATAAATTAGTATCTATACAATATATAGTATTATATACATGTATAATAGATCTATGTATTATGTACAATTATTTTTATACAATTATTTTTATCTTGTTCTTACAAAAATTCCCCAATTTTATATTTTATTTATTCTCAACATAATTTTAGGAATACAAAATAATTTTTATTTTATTTTTATGAATTATTTAATGATAGATAATAAATACAGGGTGTGATATATACACATGGGTAATTATACAATAAATGGAGCCTTTTATTTTTATTATTTTTATATTATTTTATATTGTTTTTAGAAATATATATGAGGGAGTAAAAATAATAATTTTATTTTATTTAGTCAAAAATAATTATGTACAGGTATAGGTAGTATGCACAGAACAAAGTAGACCCTATCTCTCTCTACTTATTTTATTTTACGGTCAGGTCAAGGCTTAATGTTCTATTAGGGTTCGGGTCACTTTGTATTTATTCTAAACACCGCATTCCTTTTATTTTTCCTTTATTCTTTTATTTTTGTACAAAAACATACTAATTATACAATATTTATACATGCATGCAGAATGCTAAGTTATTATTTTTACAAGTATTTACATGTTGCTTTGCTAAGATAAATAGCTAAAATAAAAGAGTAAAGAGTGATAATCAGGAATTCATCACCCTCCTATACTTTACCTTTGCTAGTCCCTTAGCAAATACTTATTTGAAAAAGAATAGAAAAAGAAGAGAAAAAGAAAAAGGAGGAGAATCAAGGTTGATTATTAAACTTATCTTCATTAAATTGAAGTATGGAGCTCAGTCAGACCTTTGGATTGTTAGTTTGTCGGAACCTTATTGGGATCTATAAGACTCAATGGCCTCTAAGTACCACCATTTTATGGTCAAGACTCTTCCATAATCCAGATCAGAACAAGTCTACATATGCAAACTCTAATGACTATGCATCTTTCCTTGTACTGTGTAAGTGATATGTAGCTCCCCGCCTCAGAATGACAAGAAACAACCTCCCTCAACAAGGTAACTCTAATTCCTCGGTCTAGTAGCTCTTGTTAGACTTGTGAGCCCTGGGCGAACTATTCTTACAATAAATGTTATTGTAATATTTAAATTTATCAATAAAAGTTATTGATGTTTCACTCCCTTTCTGAAATTATATGAATGAATGCACTATAAGGTCCCTCTGTACAATTAGGGTTATGTACCATGGCCAGCTTGATGATCATATAGCTGTTGTTTCATTAAATGAATCATAGAGGCTGGTGTTTGGATGAATATCTAAGGAGTTAGATGGAGGACTCATCAAACACCGTCAAATGATTGTCAAGTGGAGATCTCCAGCCTGAGTAGGAGATGGCAATCCTTTCTCACATAGGCTGATATCTGACCGACCTCTTGATGCAGGTCCTCTGCATGGGAATAGTGATTCGGAGGTGTCAGATTAGTTAGGTCAATGGGTTGACCTAACGAGATCGAGATAATTTAAGTCCTATGTTGAATGCTGTCACAGCATAGGCACGCATCCTCTGACCGGAGACAGATATATTGCTATATATCTGAGTATGTACATTTGGCAGACCAATAGGTTGATGACCTAACCAAGGTCTATACACCGGCGAGCTGGTGTGCATATAAGGGTATATGAGCAATATGATCTCTCAAAGGGATCATACAGGTTCACTTGTGAACCGGAAGACATGAGCTCACTCATGAGGTATTGGGACCGATCAAATTCCATGCATGGTTGTCGTGCTTTGGAAGCATGACATGAATTTGAAGGTATGATATATGCTTTGGGAAAGCATATGATCGATACCAAATCCCAATGACCAAGATTGAGAAACTTAATGATTAAACCCTGAAGAAGACAGTGTAAAAATGATCTTGATCTTCGGGTTGATCATGGGTCTTCCAGTATGCAGGATGTACAGGTATTGGGAATACCTGAAGGGTGATGTGATCATAAACGATTGTATATCCATGACGCTTCCATTCCGAGGGAGTGATGAAACAGGTCTGGATTTTAGTGACTCCTTTCAGTAGAGAAGCAATCCGATCTTAGTCCAAGTGTTGGACATTGGTCTGAATGGGATTCAGATTCAATGAGAAGATTGGATTTGCGGTCTTGATTTAATCAAGCATCTATGGGAGGTTCGTTCGATCTGGATTTGAGATAATATCTCAACATCCAAGTCACTATACATGGAATAATACAATCGCCCTGTCCTTATCTCCAAGTATCTGCGGAGAAAGCACATTATTCTTGAATGGGTTCAAGAATAATTCTTTTGATGAAATATCCAAGCAAGGACTTGATGATTAAATGTGATTTAATTATCAAGCTTAAATATGAATAT
This sequence comes from Ottelia alismoides, assembly GCA_037367405.1. NCBI lineage: Eukaryota > Viridiplantae > Streptophyta > Magnoliopsida > Alismatales > Hydrocharitaceae > Ottelia > Ottelia alismoides. Next base: position 88,207 of record JAZKJV010009547.1, read on the forward strand.
GATTCATATTGTGAAAATGATTATCTAAGATAATTAAATGAGATTTAATTATCAAGGATTAAGAGAATGTGGATAACACTATCCATGATATATGTGTGTTATAAATATGATTTATAATATGCATATATAAGAGAGAGAATTTGTGTAAATAGCATTTGTTAATTAATAATGTGGATTGGATTCACATTTGTTAATTAATTGGAAATGCAATTTACTAACTAGTTTGGGTTGTGAATATGATTCACACAATATTCAATGGCAAGATTGAAATATTCACAAATTAATTTGGAATTAATTTGGTGAATATTTATTGTGATTAATTAAGGAATAATGTGATAAATAAAATAGAGAAAAACCACCTCCATGGGTGGCGTCACCCATGAATTGTTCATGGGTGACGCCCCCCTTTTTAGGAGGGTGGTTAACTCCACTTCATTTATCATGTTATCTCTTGATTAATTAATTTTAAATTGTTGTTGTTGAACAACAATCCTAGCCATTGATTTATCATGGACCAAGCATATCCCTTGGATCCATGTGTCCCATGGATTGAGATCCATTGGATCCTAAACTAGTATATAAGGAGGGCTAGGGTAGCCTCTCCATGGTACATCATCTAGAGTTGTAAAAGACTACTACTCTCTCTCTCTCTCTAATTCTCGTGTGGTCTCTCTTAATATCCAAGTGGACGTCCACTTTGCATATTGAAGAGGAGAGCATCTTGCTTCGCCTTCGACGCTTGGATCTTCGTCAAGGATTGCGGGAAGGACGCGACTCATCATCGTGCCCGCAAGCGCATTCTCCGTGGGTCGGACTTAAGATAGGAGGATCTCTACTTTGGGATCTCGCGATCACAACCACGCTTCAAGAGGTATTCCTTGTACTTTGTGGTTTGATGAAACGATCCGAGAAGTGTTCTCGTGATCATGTGGTTTCATCGTTATGTTAAAAATTTTAATTTCCGCTGCTTCTAGCATCTAGTACGACTAGTTGCTCCGATTGCATACGATGCGATCGACACGCTTCCGTGATGCGCTTAAGGATTCACAATATCCTTCAAGTGGTATCAGAGCCATAGGTTGAATAAGGTTTTGGATATGATCCATACACCTTAGACGATTTGGTTCATGAAAGGGTTGCGAAATTTTTACTGCATTTCAATTTTCGCACCTCTGTCTAATTGAATTTTTCTGTACTGTTTAAAATGTTTAAACACGAAATTTTCAATTGGATTTTGTTCCCCATTAAACAAGGAAACCATAGGACTTGAGTTTACTAAATTTGGACTTTATTTGCTCAAGATATGGCTTTTTGAATATGACTATATTCACTGTTGCGGGAACTGCGGATTTGAACGTAATTAATGAGATGATTACGGTTTTAATCCGCCTTGAAATGCGTGAATTATCACTTGGGTTCTCTAATAAATCAAATAGGCAATATTTGAAAACTGAGTTTGCATTTTTTGAATTTAAATTGATCAAGATAAGTTAATTTTAGTGATTGGGGGTCACTGCTGGAAATTAACAATTTTGATCTTGAACCATGTGATATGTCATTCAATTATCATGATGAAAATTAATTATTAATTTTCTGGAATAATTAGTGATAAATATTTGTGAAATATTTAAAGAAATAATTATTTCATTGAATGACACTTGCCTAAACCACAATGATGAGATGTTAGATCTTGATCATTGTTTCATCAACAAACATTGCTTTCATGAAAACAATAGTTTATCCTACAATAGTTGTAGGACAACTTTTACATGAAAAACCCTTTTGCTTGAATAGGATTGGGGATTTGTCTAGCAAATCTCCTTATAATCAAAAATGTTTTGATTTATATTATATGGTATAATTTTCGGTTGAAAAACCGATGAACATCTCAAAGTACATGATGGTCTATCTGGTATTATCCTTTCCCGAGGCGGATGTGGTGCCTAGTCGGAGAGCATTGGGGTCGCGGGTTGCAACGTATGTGGTCCGTCCCACTCTCGTCGGTACTGGCCATGACAGCGGGTAGGGACTGTATAATACCGGAGACAGACAATATGTATTTTTCTAATTATTAAAATTCGAATAATACGTATTTTGAGAATATACCTACTATTCAAGTAAAAGACATGTTTGTTGATGATTGGATTAATGATTAATTTAATGTGATTAAATTAATTATATCCAATAAACACTCTATTTTGAATAGATGTGTATTTCCCTTGGAAGAATTAATTATGTGAATATGATTCACGATAATTAATTACAAAATTTGAATATGAGGTGGAGGATCACATAAGTGACATCCATGGTCTCCCGTCAAGGCAAAGGATTTCGTCGCCAGTTGTTGTGTATGGGAGACGCGTGTCCGAAGTGACAGATCCTGTGCATGATTTAATTGGATCGGGTTCTTTGCTTCTCGAAAGAGTAAGGCCGTATACGTAGTGACCCCAATATCGGGTCCTCATATTATTGGGGCGATATTGGATTGCGTATAGCGAGTATTAAGCCTGTTGACGGTTGGTTCAATTAACAACGGGTCAACATCATCTTAGGGGCGGTGGGCCCGAGTGTTAAAGACCGAATTGGGAAATGCAAGTTGGACTTGCAAGGCGGAATATGTTCCCGCTTCTCTTATTCGAGTCACAGGTTCTCATATTATTGGGATGTGATAAGGATAGAGAGGAGATCCCAGATCTTGCTTGAGATATAGCGGTAAGTATATCTCTTACTTTGAAAGAAAAATAAGGGAATAATCTTTCAAAGTTGACCTAGCAAGACAAATTTGATTTAAAATGCCTTAATCAAATTATTCTTAAAATGAATATATAATTATTCTAATATAGTGCATTCTTAATTTCAGAAAATGAAGTCCATGAACCCACTTAGCAGGCTTCTAGAGGTCAACCAGTTGACCGGACCAAATTATTCGGATTGGATCCGAAATTTGGATCTTGTTCTCTCTGCAGAGCGCATCTCCTACGTGCTTAGCAAGGACAAGATAGCAAACCCTGTGACTGATGAAGATAAATCATATAATGATAAATATGATGAAGACCATAATCTGGCAAGGTGTTACATCCTTGGGTCATTGTCCAATGTGCTTCAGAAGCAACATGTGGAAATGAACAATTGCCAAGAGAATATGCTGAATCTGAAAGAAATGTTCGGTGACATAAACCGCACACAGCGTTACAATGTGATGAAAGAGCTTATTCGCTGCAAGATGCAGGAAGGGACCTCTGTCAGAGAACATGTACTCAAAATGTTTGGGTACCTCTCTGAGCTGGAAACCCTGGGAGCGTACTTGGATTCTGAAATGCAAGCTGATTTCATTCTCCTGTCGCTCCCTAAGTCTTTCAACAACTTTGTTGTGTCTTACCACATGAACAAAGGTGACTTCACAAACGCTGGGCTGTTAGCTGCATTGAAGTCTGCAGAAGACGTCATGAAGAAGGACGGCCCCTCTGCTAGTGCAATGGTTGCACAGGTGAGAGGAAAGCGCGGGCGGAAGCAAGGTTCTCAGAAGGGCCCAGCCTCGAAGAGAAAGAAGAAGAATCAAGGAGTTGGTTCATCTTCTAGTGCTTCCACACTGATGACATCGAAAAAGACCGATGTCTGTCACCACTGCAAGAAGCCGGGGCACTGGCGGCGTAACTGCCCAGACTACCTAAAGTCCACTGACAAAGGTAAAGCCCCAGCAGGTATGAAATCTACTTTCATCATTGAAACTAGCTTTCTCGTTGGACGAGAAGGAAGTTGGGTTATAGATTCTGGTGCTTCTGTTCATGTATGCAATTCATTGCATTTGTTTCAGGAAACTAGGAATCTGGAGCATGGGGAGATAGTTATCCAGATGGGATCTAATGCAAGTGCTGCAGCAGTCGCCATAGGGACATGCAGACTGTCGTTATCTAGTGGTCGAGTCCTAGTACTTAAAGAGTGTCTTTATGTACCTGAGGTCAGGAGGAACTTGATATCTGTGTCTAAACTTGTTAGATATGGGTACTCCTTCCTGTTCTGTAATAAATTAGTCATTAATCAATATGATAAATTTGTTGCGGAAGGTGTTCTGACTTCTGGTGGACTCTATGAATTGTGCATTAATGAATGTGTCATAAATGTCACTACCACTGATAATAAAAACCCCAAGAGATCCAGGGAGAATGGAAATCATTCGAATATGATTTGGCATCAAAGGCTCGGTCATTTATCTGTTGATAGGATCAATAGATTGATAAAGGATGGACCTTTAGATTTTCTACAGGTTCAAACTTTACCTACCTGTGAACATTGTATTCGAGGTAAAATGACCAGGATGTCGTTCCGTAACAAGGTTACGAGATGCGAGGGTATTCTCGACCTAATACATACTGATGTATGTGGTCCCTTCAATACCGCGACTAGAAATGGATATCGATATTATTTGACGTTTATCGATGACCATTCGCGATATGGGTTTATCTTCCTGCTTCGTCATAAATCTGAAACCTTTGAAAAGTTCAAAGAGTTTAAGGCTTTGGTTGAGAACCAAGCCGACAGGAAGATTAAACGGATTCGATCTGACCGAGGTGGTGAGTACCTCTCAGATGAATTCAAGGAATACCTTAAAGAGAGTGGAATTGTCTCCAATCTCACTCCTCCTGGAACTCCCCAACTTAATGGTGTTGCTGAAAGGCGCAACAGGACCATCATGGACATGGTCCGTTTAATGATGAGTAAAGTACATTTACCTCTTAGTTTCTGGGGATATGCAGTAGAGACTGCAATATATATCCTAAACAAGATTCCTAGCAAGTCTATACCAAAGACTCCTCACGAGCTCTGGTATGGAACCAAACCTAGTGTCAATCACTTGAGGGTTTGGGGATGCTTGGTTCATGCGAAGAACGTGGACGCAAGTAAGCTAGAATCTCGCACTCGTGAGTGCTACTTCATTGGGTATGTTAAAGATGGTATTGGATACCAGCTTTATGACCCTGAGACCCAAAAGGTTTTTGTCTCGAGGGATGTGAAATTTCTAGAGGATGATTTCCTTAAAGGTCAAGACAAGAATGAAGTAGAGGAGCTCATTGAATCCCCTGAGGATTCTGAGATTCCTGAACCAGAAACTGAAGAAATAAATGAAGATGAAACACCCATACCTCTTCGAAGGAGTTCGAGGGTGGTTGCACCACCTGAAAGGTATGGATTCCATGTGTCAGGTGAGACTGACAATGATCCTTCTTCATATGATGAAGCACTTGCGGATCATGACATGGATAGATGGATGCTAGCAATGAAGTCAGAGATTGACTCCATGCATAAGAACGGTGTATGGACCCTAGAGGATCCACCTAAAGGGGTAAAACCCATTGGGTGTAAATGGATCTTCAAGAGAAAGAGGGGACCTGATGGGAAAGTAGAGACTTTCAAGGCACGGCTCGTAGCCAAGGGCTACACACAGAGAGAAGGCATCGACTACGATGAGACATTCTCTCCTGTGGCCATGCTTAAGTCCATCAGGACACTGCTAGCCATAGCTGCATATCTTGACTACGACATCTGGCAGATGGACGTCAAGACGACTTTCCTCAATGGATACCTCGAGGAGGATATCTATATGGAGCAGCCCCAGGGCTTCATAGCTGAGGACGGTAAAGTATGCAAGCTGAAGAAATCCATCTATGGGCTCAAACAAGCTTCTCGTAGTTGGAACATCAGATTTGACGAAACCATAAAGAGTTATGATTTTGTGCAAAACCCTGATGAACCTTGTGTGTACAAGAAGCTTAGTGGGAGCGCCATTGTGTTCATCGTGCTTTATGTAGATGATATCCTTATCATTGGGAATGATACAGGAATGATGACCAGTGTGAAGATTTGGCTATCCCATACCTTCGAGATGAAAGATCTTGGAGAAGCCTCTTACATCTTAGGCCTGAAGTTGTTCAGAAACCGAGAAAAGAGAATATTGGGATTATCACAACATGGATACATCAAGAAGATTCTTGAACGATTCCGTATGGATAGTTCGAAGAAAGGATTCCTCCCCTTAGGACATGGTATCCATCTGTCCAAAGGGATGGCTCCTCAAAGTGTTGAGGAAAAGAAGGCCATGGCTGGATGCCCTTATGCATCAGCAGTAGGAAGCTTGATGTATGCCATGATGTGTACTAGGCCAGACATCTGCCATGCAGTGGGAGTGGTAAGTCGTTACCAATCCTGCTATGGAGAAAAACACTGGAATGCAGTAAAGAACATATTCAAATATCTAAGACGGACGCAAGATTACATCTTGGTCTATGGGGATGGTGATCTCCAAGTCTTGGGATATACAGATTCAGACTTCCAGTCAGATATTGATGATCGAAAGTCGACATCAGGGTTTGTATTCCTGTTGAACGGTGGTGCTGTGAGCTGGAGAAGCAAGAAGCAGGACACTACGGCGGATTCAACAACAGAAGCCGAATACATTGCCGCATCGGATGCTGCAAAGGAGGCGGTGTGGTTGCGCAAGTTCATCTTGGAGCTTGGCGTAGTTTCCTCTGATACTCCTGTCCCGTTACTCTGCGATAACACTGGAGCCATTGCCCAAGAAAAGGAGCCCAGGTGCCATCAGAAGAGCAAGCACGTGGAAAGGAAATACCACATCATTCGGGAGATTCAAAAGCGTGGTGATATCATCATCACCAAGGTGGCCTTTGCCGACAACATTGCTGATCCTCTTACCAAACCTCTGACACAGAAGGTTTTTGACCAGCATGTAATGAGTATGGGTTTACGGATTGTACCTGAATGGTTCTGAGGGCTAGTGGGAGATTGTTAGACTTGTGAGCCCTGGGCGAACCATTCTTACAATAAATGTTATTGTAATATTTAAATTTATCAATAAAAGTTATTGATGTTTCAATCCCTTTCTGAAATTATATGAATGAATGCACTATAAGGTCCCTCTGTACAATTAGGGTTATGTACCATGGCCAGCTTGATGATCATATAGCTGTTGTTTCATTAAATGAATCATAGAGGCTGGTGTTTGGATGAATATCTAAGGAGTTAGATGGAGGACTCATCAAACACCATCAAATGATTGTCAAGTGGAGATCTCCAGCCTGAGTAGGAGATGGCAATCCTTTCTCACATAGGCTGATATCTGACCGACCTCTTGATCCAGGTCCTCTGCATGGGAATAGTGATTCGGAGGAATCAAATTAGTTAGGTCAATGGGTTGACCTAACGAGATCGAGATAATTCAAGTCCTTTGTTGAATGCTGTCACAGCATAGGCACGCATCCTCTGACCGGAGACAGATATATTGCTATATATCTGAGTATGTACATTTGGCAGACCAATAGGTTGATGACCTAACCAAGGTCTATACACCGGCGAGCTGGTGTGCATATAAGGGTATATGAGCAATATGATCTCTCAAAGGGATCATACAGGTTCACTTGTGAACCGGAAGACATAAGCTCACTCATGAGGTATTGGGACCGATCAAATTCCATGCATGGTCATCGTGCTTTGGAAGCATGACATGAATTTGAAGGTATGATATATGCTTTGGGAAAGCATATGATCGATACCAAATCCCAATGACCAAGATTGAGAAACTTAATGATTAAACCCTGAAGAAGACAGTGTAAAAATGATCTTGATCTTCGGGTTGATCATGGGTCTTCCAGTATGCAGGATGTACAGGTATTGGGAATACCTGAAGGGTGATGTGATCATAAACGATTGTATATCCATGACGCTTCCATTCCGAGGGAGTGATGAAACAGGTCTGGATTTTAGTGACTCCTTTCAGTAGAGAAGCAATCCGATCTTAGTCCAAGTGTTGGACATTGGTCTGAATGGGATTCAGATTCAATGAGAAGATTGGATTTGCGGTCTTGATTTAATCAAGCATCTGTGGGAGGTTCGTTCGATCTGGATTTGAGATAATATCTCAACATCCAAGTCACTATACATGGAATAATACAATCGCCCTGTCCTTATCTCCAAGTATCTGCGGAGAAAGCACATTATTCTTGAATGGGTTCAAGAATAATTCTTTTGATGAAATATCCAAGCAAGGACTTGATGATTAAATGTGATTTAATTATCAAGCTTAAATATGAATATGATTCATATTGTGAAAATTATTATCTAAGATAATTAAATGAGATTTAATTATCAAGGATTAAGAGAATGTGGATAACACTATCCATGATATATGTGTGTTATAAATATGATTTATAATATGCATATATAAGAGAGAGAATTTGTGTAAATAGCATTTGTTAATTAATAATGTGGATTGGATTCACATTTGTTAATTAATTGGAAATGCAATTTACTAACTAGTTTGGGTTGTGAATATGATTCACACAATATTCAATGGCAAGATTGAAATATTCACAAATTAATTTGGAATTAATTTGGTGAATATTTATTGTGATTAATTAAGGAATAATGTGATAAATAAAATAGAGAAAAACCACCTCCATGGGTGGCGTCACCCATGAATTGTTCATGGGTGACGCCCCCCCTTTTTAGGAGGGTGGTTAACTCCACTTCATTTATCATGTTATCTCTTGATTAATTAATTTTAAATTGTTGTTGTTGAACAACAATCCTAGCCATTGATTTATCATGGACCAAGCATATCCCTTGGATCCATGTGTCCCATGGATTGAGATCCATTGGATCCTAAACTAGTATATAAGGAGGGCTAGGGTAGCCTCTCCATGGTACATCATCTAGAGTTGTAAAAGACTACTACTCTCTCTCTCTCTCTAATTCTCGTGTGGTCTCTCTTAATATCCAAGTGGACGTCCACTTTGCATATTGAAGAGGAGAGCATCTTGCTTCGCCTTCGACGCTTGGATCTTCGTCAAGGATTGCGGGAAGGACGCGACTCATCATCGTGCCCGCAAGCGCATTCTCCGTGGGTCGGACTTAAGATAGGAGGATCTCTACTTTGGGATCTCGCGATAACAACCACGCTTCAAGAGGTATTCCTTGTACTTTGTGGTTTGATGAAACGATCCGAGAAGTGTTCTCGTGATCATGTGGTTTCATCGTTATGTTAAAAATTTTAATTTCCGCTGCTTCTAGCATCTAGTACGACTAGTTGCTCCGATTGCATACGATGCAATCGACACGCTTCCGTGATGCGCTTAAGGATTCACAATATCCTTCAGCTCTTTCCTCGAGGAGCGGGGTATTCTCTTCTAAGTTCAAGTGCAACCAGCTCACGAAGAGAGGGAAAGAAGACAATGGATCGTGGTCAGTGTAACCACGTATCCCTGGGGGCCTAACCAGTGTAGCTAAGTCTCCCACTGCAAGCTTCATGAGATGAGAATGTGTAATACATAAGATTTGTTTTATTTGGCTATATATACTCTAGCAAGCATTTTATTTTCAATCAGGCATGTCCTCTTTTTTGGAGTTTTTCTTGATTTTGCACTTTTTTTGAGGTGCATATGTACAACATATCTACATGGTGCAGCATATACACAAGGACTTTTTCTTCTTGAGCTAGTAGATTATCCCTCTTTTGAAGCACTATTGCAACCCACAACTCCTGTATTTAGACCTCAACACCACCATACCAAGTTGAGGTGTGCATCCCTCCCTAAAGGAAGACAAGAGGTTCTGCTTAGAAGTACTAGCCTCGTATGATACCCCAAGCCAAAGGATTTTGCCTCCTCACCAACTCATCCGTGTGGATCTATGTGTAAGGTATTGGTCAAAGTAAAGCCATTGTTTGTGAAAGTCATGCGTGCATTGTTAAGTGTTCTACTTAGTCTAATCAAGATGACATGTGAACATAGCCTAGTGGACTCAAAGTAATGGACCTGAAAAGTCTTAACCCCAAATCCTATAAGGTTCCTCTAAGAGTTAAGTGGATTAAGGTATTAACCAAGCTCCATTTTCCAATTTAATTCTAGCCTAGTTTAAATGTCACCTATTATTCACAAGAAAATATGTACAAAACTCTTTTTAATGCAATTTTAAAACAAGCAAAATTTTTGAAAATGTTTGAATGCAAGGAAGAAGAAGTTTTGCAAACTATTAACAACATTTACAAAATAATTTTTGCAAACTTTTATTTTTTAAACATTTTTCAAAAAAATTATACTATATACATAATTTTGATACAAAAATATTTATAATTGTTTTATAATAAAAACATTTTTACAAACATTTGGACAAAAATAATTTTTATAAATAGCTATTTACAAACATGTATGTGCACGAAAGAATTTTAAATAAAATTGTGATTTTTAGATTGTGGTTTTTAGCCATTTTATTTATTAACATTCTTACTCAAAGTACGAGTTATGGCTACAGTATATATGCAATATATACAACACCCCCTTATACTTAGCTCAAACGATGTCCTTAGAGTGATCAAAGAGCGATGAAGAAGACATAACTCGTGCTGAGTATTGAGAAGTGAAAAGAAAGGATATACTGCAACGACGAATAAAAGAATAAAATGAATAGATGGCAGTGATCCCCTTATACTTAGGATCAAGTAATCCTAAGTATAGAAGACTATATACAAGGGGAAAACCGAGGGTTAGAATGTACAGGGTTTACCTCCCCTATACTTAGGGTAAAATATCCCTAAGTATAGGCAACAAAACAAAGGTAAAAAGAATGAAAATAATAATAAAAAATCTGACACCCTCCCATACTTAGGGTAAAGTACACCCTAAGTGTAGCATAATCATAAGATACAGATGGGGGTGTTAGACCAAAGAATGTGCGATAGGGACAACTTGATCTATACAGCTGTGGGAGGAAGTGATAATTAGGCATGAGATGCAACCAATGTGAGTCGAAGACCGCATCTCATGCAAAATGAATAGGGGCAACATCAACGATCAGCCGATCCTGATCTAGATATAGCTTCAGAAACTGATCGTTAACTCGAAGGGTGGACTCAGATAACATCTCAGATATATCAATGTTGCCGTTGTCATGCACCTTTCAAACCAAGTATGGTCCCTTCCACTTGCTCTGCAACTTCCTTGGAAATAATATCATCCTAGCATCGAATAACCATACTCGCTGGTTCGGCTCAAACTGCTTATGGTTGATGTGAGAATCATGCCATATATTCACTCGCCCCTTATACTGTAGGCTACTCGAAAAGGTTGTATCTCTAAGCTCCTCCAGGGCTACTAATTATTCCTTCCTCTGATATCATGTGCTCCCTAGATCTAATAATATCTCATTGATAGCCCATAGTGACTTGTGCTTAATCTCCATAGGTAAATGGCATGGCTTCCTATAAATGAGACGAAAGGGAGATGTACCCAAAGGAGTCTTGAAGGAAGTTTGATGTGTACACAAGATCGAGTCCAAAAGCTGTGACCAATCCTTTCAGTCTGGGAAGACTACCTTCTACAATATCGTCTTAATCTCCATGTTCGATACTTCAGCAAGACCATTAGTCTTAGGGTGATATGGAGTGGCAACTCGATGGTCTATGCTGAACTCGTTAGCAAGGGCCTTTACCTTTTCGTTGATAAAATGAGGTCTCCCGTCAGATATCAAAACTCTAGGCACCCCGAACTGTGAAATGATATTTTTCCTCAAAAATCATCAAATGATCTTAGCATCTGCGGTTTGGGCAGTAAAGGCCTCAACCCAACGACTCACATAATCAATAGCCAACAAAATGTACACAAATCCCTGACTCTTAGGGAATGGACCCATGAATCAATGCCCCATGTATCAAAAACTCACATAATCATATCATGTTGTCCACAAGTGCCCATCTCTGGCAGTCAGTACACCTCTTCACTCATTCATCAGAATCCTTGAAGAGGGTAGGCCACCATAGGCCGAATTGAGCACTTTCTGTGATGTTCTCCTCCCAGAATGATGTCCTATTACCTCAAGCTTGTGACAGTAAGTGAGGACGTTGTGATGCTCCTCCTGAGGAATGCACCAATGTTAGACGTTATCCCTTCCTTCGTGATAAAGGATGTGATCCTCCCAATGGTACGACTTGGCCTTCGCAAGGAAGGTCTCAAGTCGCTATCTGGTCCAACCTTGTGGAACATTCTTGGTGATAAGATAGTTAACAATGTCAGCATACCATGGAAGTGAGGCGATAGCAAGGATTGCCTCATCTGGGAAGGTCTCTATAATAGGCTCTATCTACTCTGATTCCTTAAGATTTTCCAATCGGGAGAGATGATCCGCCATCACATTCTTGACCCCAGGCTTATCCTTAATTTCAATATCAAACTCCTGTAGTTGAAGTATCCATCTGATTAATCTAGATTTGGCATCCTTCTTTGCCATAAGGTACATGATGGTGGTATGATCAGTAAAAATAATCACTTTGATCCGAGAATATACGATATGAACTTATCCAAGGTAAAGACTACAGCTATCATCTCTTTCTCTGTGACAGTGTAGTTCCGCTGAGCGACATCCAAAGTATGGCTAGCATAGTGAATGGCATAAGGTAACCCATCCCTCCTCTATCATGGCACAACCCCTACAGCAAAATACGAGACATCCATCATGATCTCGAATGGAAGAGACCAATCAGGCGACTGAAGGATAGGAGCCTCGACAACTAAATTCTTAAAAGTCTCAAAAGACATAAGATACTTATCATTTACAATGAAATCGGTTCTTTCATCAGCAGGTCAGTGAGAGGTTGAGCAATCCGACTGAAGTCTTGAATAAACTGTAGGTAGAAACTGACAAGCCCTAGAAAAGACCACAACTGTCGCAAATTGGACGGTGGGTTGAGTTTCCTGATGATATCCACCTTGGTTGGATCGACCTCCATGCCCCTCTTGGAGATGATATGACCAAGCACTGTCTCCTGAGTCACCATGAAGTGACTCTTCTCCCAAGATATAACAAATGGACCTCGATATAGTGCTGAAGCACGTGGTCTAGGAAGTTAAGACAAGCATCAAACCTGTTGCCGTAGACCAAGAAATCATCCATGAAGACCTCCAAGAAATCACCCACCATGTCAGAGAAGATGGAAAACATGCACCTCTGGACTGTCGTTGGGACATTACATAGACCAAAGGGCATCCGTCTGAAAGCATAAGTCCTAAAAGGACAGGTGAATGTCATTTTGTCTTGATCTTCGGGTGTTATGACCACTTGATTATAGCCGGAGTACCCATCAAGAAAGCAGTAATGACTCTTCCCAGCTAGCCTCTTAATAATTTGATCAATAAATAGCAGTGGAAAATGATCCTTCTTGGTGTCCTGATTCAATCGTCTGTAGTCCACACAAACCCTCCAAGAAGTGGGTACCCAGTTAGCGATCTCCTCTCCAGACTCACTCATAACTATAGTAATGCCCCTCTTCTTGGGAACCACATGTAATGTACTAACGCACTTGGAGTCGGAGATGTGGTAGATAAAATCGACGCTCCACCATTTTGATATCTCCATCATGATCACTTCTCGAAGATTCGAGTTTAGTCGTCGTTGGGACTCACGCGATGGATTAGCATCCTATTCCAGATAGATATGGTGAGATCCCAAGGCTGAGTTATCCCATGGAGACCAGTTATGCTCCATCCCATCGCCTTGTGGTTTCTTTTAAGAACCTACATCAAATGAGATTCTTGTTGTCCAGTCAAATCTGCTGAGATAATGACTGGGTACATTTCTGGCTCACCTGCAAGGAATCTATACTTCAGCGACTGTGGCAAGGGCTTCAACTCTAGGCAACTGGGAGCTGGCAAATCTGGCTTATGGAATGTATGTGTGAAGGCAACCAGATCTGAATGGGAGAACTATAGTTGATCATGAAAATATGGTGAATACGGCCATGCTGGTGTGTATGCAATCGGTGTTGGCTTAGTCTCCACCCTAGCTGTCAGCTCTGTGGAAATTAGACAAGGCAAATAATCATCAAAATCATCCCAGTCTATGTCTGAATCTGAGGGATCTGAATTAGAAGCACATGAAATATATTCTGCCTCGCTATCCTAAACGTGGTCATTAGCCTCGAATGTGTCCTTGACCAAGAGTATGCTCTTCGAGCTCTCATCTGTTGGAAGATGTGACTCTATAGTGTCTGAAGGTGAGAGAAGATCTCGTGAAACTAGGTTAGACCAAGCGGCTTCGTCATCAGTGATCACAAAATCGCACTCCTGGTGCATGTCTCGCTCTGCCTCTGTCATCTGCTCTGCAACACTGAACTGCTCGGAGCAAGTTGAATCCCATGCTCCAGTATCATCGATCGTATATATTTGAATACTTTCACCCTCGATGTGAAAGTACGCCTTCCCACTATCATGATTGGACATCGCCTTGGATGTGGCCAAGAATGGACGTCCTAGTATGATGGGGGTATCTCTCATAGACTCAGGGATCTCCATGTCCAATACAACAAAGTCTACAGGGAATTTTAGTTCATGAATTATGATGATCACGCCCTACAACAATCCCTTCGGCCTCTTGATAGATCTATCAGCAAACTGAAGGATTGTTCTGCTCTATTGAAGAGGGCCAGATTCGAATCGATCGAGTAAGGGTGCCGAAAGGAGGTTGATGGAAGAGTTGGTTTCAAGTAGAGTCCAATCAAACCGCTTCTCGTGAATATGGTATCTGACATAGGGGATTCCTGCACTAGCTCCTTGGCTGGCAAACGGTTCTGAATCGCGAAGCATGTGGCACAAGTGAGCACATAAATCTCTGCATTTTGGTTCCTTATCTTCATATGGATGGTATTCTTCTCTCTCAAGTTCTTCTGGAAGAGAGGGATGTGCTCAAATGCCTCCTGTAGAGTCAGTTGGATATGGAGTCTATCTATCATCTGCTGGTTGAACTCTAGCTACTGTCTTTTTTTGGGATTTTTTCCCCGTCACTAAGCGTTGTGCATAAGGGAAGGGGATAGCTGGACCCTCCTCATATAGAGGGCTAGGAATAGGTTCTTGCTGTTGTGAAGGAATAAAGTCCATACAAGGATCATCATGTAACATATATGGACTCAAAGTAGATGAAGAAACCTTTCCTTTATTAATTTTTTTGGTCTTTTCAAAACTTTCTTGAGATACAATAACAGGGGGAAACACAACTGAAGTAGGAACGGTGGCATCAGCACCACCCATGGCATATATCCTCATTGCATCAGCACCGCGCTCTGGCTCAACATAAGGTAGAATGGTGGCGTCCGTACCACCAACTGCATCTGAAGAAACGACGATGTCAATACCATTGACTAGATCATCATCCTTGGTGGCTTCATCACCACCATCATCATCATTATTAGTGGCATCATCACAATTTTCCTCCTCATCTGGATCCCCTGAGTCCTCATGTGGTTGTCACTCAGATGAGGCGCCGCCGGCTGGCATCCTACTGCTCCTAAGTGTCACAAAATCAACATCAAATATGCAGGAAGAAATATCACCAATGAATCACTAGGAGTTGTGGTCTCTATGAATTGTACCTACTCATACTTCTTATTCAGATTGTTTAGATTGGGCTCGATTTGAGCGAGTATGGAGTCATTGCCCATTATGATGCTCTCATCTCCTGCCGGAACTCCTCCATCTCATACCGAAAATATGCATGCTGGTTTAAGAGTATGCGGGCTACATCATCAAGGGTTGGGTTCTCATAGACACGTCCATGAGAACTGGATGGGTAGACTCATTGGAAATGAGGCTGATGTTGGAACTGGTGGGGGAGGCTGAGTGAACTGCTGAGGTTGATGTTGCCTACACTGTTGTCCCTAACGATAGGGATGAGGACCCGACTGGTACTTTGATGGCTGGAAGTACTGGGGTTGTTGCTGTTGCTGGCTGCTTTGTCCACTCTTAGCTGGAGGCTGTTGCTGGGATGAGGTGCCTCCGGTAGACCACCTAAATCTGGAAAGATCATGGTGGATCCTGGGTTGCTGCCAATCATACCAAATCTCGTTGACTTCCAGCAATGGCTCCTGCTCATAAGGGGAAGGGGGAAGAACTGCCAATGGCTAATCTCGCTGATACACCACCATCTAAGTATCTTGGGACGGTGGTGGCTGAGAGTAGTGCTGCAACGGCTGAACCGACTCTTCCTGAATGTGGTGAACCTGTCGCTTCTGGATAGGTGGTTGGGAAGAGTTGTTGTTGTTGTGATCAGCCCGTGACTTGGGACGGGATGTGAAGTCGTCTGTGCCTCCTGGAGACACATGATTCAGGTCTTCAGATCACTAAGAGTCTGTGCCAACTGATCTATTTGTGGCATGCACTGGCACCGCTTCTTCTCTATAATCTCTATGTGGTCCAACTTCTCACTAATAATCCCCATGTCAGCTACTGAAGACTCTTCCTGTGTTGCTACTGACAAAGTAGATGGACCCACATCGACCTGTGCTATCCTCTGATAGGACACGCCATGTGGAAGGGGTTTTCCCTACATATAGACTGAGGTATGGGACATCACTGTATAATTTTCTTCCATCTCCTCATAGATGGCCTAGACCTGGTCCTCATCCTTGGCGAAATAGGACCCCCCACATAAGGAATTGACAAGCCACTGCAGCTCCAGTGTCATCCCACAAAGAAACTATGGTCAAGATTGGGCTTGGATATCTCATGGTGTAGACACTGGTCGATGAGCTCACAAAATCGATCCCATGCCTCATGAAACTGCTCGTTGGGGATCATGGTGAAGTTGTTGATCAGTGCTCTAGTTGCGTTGGTCAGGCCAAGTGGATATTACTTATTCAAGTAGACAGTCTGGAGTTGTTCCCAAGTGGTAACATATCTCCCCAAATGCTTTAGCCAGTAGTCTGCTCTGTCGACAAGGGAGAACGGGAATGCTATCATCTTGGTGGTGTCCTCATCCACGAATCTGTCGTGGATAATGATGCAGATCACCTCGAACTCTTGTAGGTGCAGATGCGGCTCCTCGATGGCTAGCCCATGGAACTTGGGAAATAAATGGATCGTTTGGGGGGTCGAGTTTGAAGTCTCCCAGAATCTCCAGAAGTTGAATCCAACGGTAGGTAAGGGTTTCACCAGGATTGTGCAACTGCCTCATCGTCCGTGCGGGTCTAGCTGGCTCATGCAGTTCTTCTAGTCATCCGTCTGATCCTCCTCCAGTTGTGGGCATATCTCCACTGGCTGGTCTTGGTTGAGGCTCTCCTCTATCAGCTTGCATCTGTGCTCTCTCTACGCACCTTTGCCATAAATGCTCCCTGATCTCTAATCTATCTCTACATCGTCTCCAGGGAGGCTAAGAGTGTATTGTTAATGGACCTGATCAAGAACATAGGTCGAACCCTAGGGTTGTTCATCGGTGTGTCCCTCACTACTGGCCATCTCTTGAATCTCTGCAAAGGCAAAACATCTGAACTCAGGTGCCGTCAAATGTACAAATAACTGTGCTGGCCTCTGCTTCGGCACCTCAGGACTAGAAGAAGGGTGGTCAAGGGGGAACAAGGCAATATCGAACTCAGGTTTGGAGAGGGGGTCTAGGCTTCCTGAAACCTCTCTAGATGAATGGGGTAGAGTTCTTGAGAGCGGTGCTGTCAAAGGAAGTCTAAGGGATCTCCAACCTATCATCGTGATGTGGGGATGAGTGCGGACGAGATCTGGAAGTTAAACATGATAAGAAGTCAAACCCCTAGTTCACCTACTCAACATGAGAGTTGATGACCGTAAAGGTTCGGTCCTTAATCTTGTCAATTTTATTTAGATGATCAATAAGTCTATTAGAGCAACTAAGCGATCTGTTAGGAACCCGATGCTCCCAGGAGACTGGACCAATCCTAAAGTTAGATCTTTCCCAACCAGTATGAATCGCAGATCGTTTACCAGCTAGCCGATCAATTCAATCTGCTAAGGAAGTCTCAGACCACTTATTGGCTACCCGAAGAAATCCTCACTAGAGAACAACTAACCCCAAGACCAGCAGTCTAACAGAAGTTCAGGTATGAATCTAGTCTACTGTATGGGTCACTCTCTCACTCCAAGCAAACCAACTAATGAGGGGTGACTCTCCCCAAAACAAATATTTTTAAGTGGGGTGGGTTTTAAGGTCAAGTTTGTATTAGTTGTTCCAAATTTTATTGCTTTCACTTTTTAAAGTATTTTTAAGAGAAAACAAAGACTAACAAATTTTTTGATTTCCTTTGATTATTTTGAGTCCAAAATAAGGGGAGTAATTCTAAAAAGTCGATGCGATCAAACACTATGATGCATGCAAAGATAGATATGTATACCTGTCATCAGCACTCTACATGCAGGGCGATTCATGCATAAATTAAAAGATAGAAATAAAACTAACTATATGATGCACGAAGAAATCGGCCTTAGATGGCCCATTTATAATAATCGTGAAGAATGGTAGCTAGCTAATTGAATCGAGTTTGGAGTCCGATCTTGGGTATCACTCGGTGCCTTCTTACAGCCATGTGCATGAATGCTAAAATGCAGGAATTAAGGATATTTACAAGCATTTGCCAGGGTTTTTGAGGCCAAAATGACAGAATAAAGATGATGAAATGTGGATTCATCAATTACATTGGTTGATTAGGGTCACAACGACATTGTTTTAAATCAACTTAACCCTAGTTACCTTTATGTACTTAATCAAGTTCCTCGAGCATGGCACGACCAACTTTAGGAGTAGCTCTATTAACCTAGTTAAAAACATTGACAACTACTTTAGGAAAAAAATACATTTATGTTATAACTTTCTTCGACAAAATGTCTTGAAGGTGAAATCTGTTTAGACTACATTTCAATAGATAGGCTGGTAACAGAAAGTGTTAAAACATTCCTTCTCGTGATTCATAATAGAAAAGTAGATTGCACCTAAATTGTGAAGTTTGTTTTATTTTATTTACTGGTTTGCAAATTTATGTTGATGATATTGTATTTGGATCCATTAATGCAATTCTTTGCGTGGACTTTTCTCAAGTTATGTAGGAACCATTCGAGATGAGCATGATTTGAGAACTCAAATTTTTCGTAGGGTTGCAGATCAACTAGATAGAGTCTTGTACTTTATTTTCACGACAGAAGTACACAATGAGATGCTGATAAAGTTTTTCTTTGATGAAGTTTCGAGAAGTCTACTCTGGTTACTCGATGACTTAACTCGACCTTGACAAGTTTGGTAAGCCACTCAACCAATGACTATGCATAGGTATGACCTATTCTTTCCTTTAACTAACTTCGAGGAGACCCAATGTACTAGTAGTTGTTTAGCAACACATTTTCAGTCAGCACCAAAAGAAGTCACTTAAAATCGTAAAAAGAATCTTTCTTAATCTTATTATGACAAAAATTTTGGGTTTGTTTATCCAAACATTCATTCAGTAGTATTGTGTGCATATAATGACTCAGATTATGCTAGTAGTCATATGAATCGGGAAAGTACAATTGTCATCTGTCAATTCATGGGAAATGACCATATTGTTTGGTTTTCTAAAAAGAAAAAATGTGTGGCTCTATCAACTACTGAATCGGAGTATATAGCCGCATATCTTTCTTTCTATCAACTACTATGGATGAAAAACACTCTCTCTGACTTTCGTTTGACCATTAGAGAGATTAGAATTCCGTGTGACAATAATATCTCTATTAACCTAATTATAAAAATTGTCAACCACTTTAGGACACAACATATTTATGTTAGACATCACTTTCTTAGAGAAAATATCTTGAAAGGCAAAATCTGTTTGGACTACATTTCAATAGATAAGCGGCCAACAGACATATTCACAAAACCCTTAACAGCACCTCATCTTGAGACTATTAGGAGAGACTTACGGTTGTGCATATTAAGTGATATTTTTTAATATAAAATTCACAAAGAGGAACTCACTTAAGGCATTACTGATCGATCATAAGAGGAGACTGATCAATCACCCATGACCGATCATCAAATTAAGCATTGATCGAGAACTTTTGATTGATTATGATAAGGAAAAAATCGATCATATTGGTGAAAATCAACTATTAATTGGATTTTTGGAATTCTACTCACTTTGTAAAGTCCACCAAGGATGTCACTTAGACTTCTTTTCTGACCTAAATAGCTAGAGTCCTTCTTATTAGATGACACATGAAATGTAGTAACTTGGCATGAAGGACACATTTGTATCCCTAAAAAAGAGATTGATATCATACACCACCACTCTCAAGCCTTCCCTTTACAATCACTACCTATGTTATCTTCTCTCCCAGACCCTGGGTCGGTTCATTTCCTTAGGATTCTTGGTCAACTAGATCCTCCATAATTTTAGTGTTCACATTTTACATGTATCCTCCGAGTCCGACCCATCCATGTGGAGTCGATACTCTTCACTACCGAGGAAGGAGAACCAGAAGTTGAGTCATTGTCACCACCTCATGACAAACTCCGGTCCTTCCTACCCCAACCCCTCACTTCTTATGTTTCATTCCCATGCCAGGTAGCCCCTGCCCCTCTTCTTTGACTCCACTTGGGCATATTGGACTGCTGCTTCGCCACTGAGGTGCACATTAACCAACAAACCATCATCAATGCTTATTCTCTTAGGCTTCAACAAGATCCCATAGATGATCAGTGCAATGATAAATTTACAACGGGACATTGCCTCATTCTCCAATAGCTATGCTTAGCTTGTCAACAATCAATCTAAGATGTTATACTATTTGTCTGATGAAATGCATCATATGCACATCTCATAGTATTCTCATGATCCAGCACCTGCAGCACCCAAGACCTGTGCACCCCATGCTTGAGTTCGTCGCTCAGCACCTCAACGAACCCTGACTCTTTTTCGGGCTTCTCCTCGACCTTCTAGACATAGTGTATCTTCCTATCAATAACTAAAAGATATTATGATGCTCGTGCATGTCCCAAAGGCTGAAGTTATAGATGAAGAAGAGATAGAATCAAAAGATGAAGAATCCTTCAATCCATAGTATAAGTAAATCTAGGTACTCAAGATGTCATCGAGCATGGGAAGAAGGACAAGTGCTCACCCAAAGCACAAAAGGATTCTGATTATGTCCATTCTGACTAGTCATGCCTTTGTAGTTCTTTGTTTCTCTTCTCTTAGTTATCTTGTCTTTTAGTTTGAAGTTTTTCTTATTTATCATAGAACTAGTTTGTGCTCTATACAAACATTTTGTAACTATTCCTTAGTTATTAATGAAATATGCATGTTTTCTTTTGCTCTCTTATTGTTCTTTTTAATTGAAAACAAAAAAGGGAGAATGAAAAATAAAATTAAAGCTTAATATCCTTGATAGTTTAATGGATTGTTTAATTAAGGGGTACAATTAAATAAAAAAGATAAATTCAAGTTTTACAACCTTCATTCATCTTACAAGCATTAAAATAAAAGGTTTATGATCTTTTAATAAGGATGAGAAACTGAAATTATGATATAACAATGTACACATGCTAGTATTTGTTTAAGAGAGAGAGCTGGAGCCACTGTAAGTATTTCTAAACATAAGCATGCATCATGAGTTTTACATATGCATGTATTTTATCGCATTCTTCTCATGTTTTATAACTTAGAATTTAAAGGAAATGGGATTGGTTGGTAGACGATGATTTATGTGCTCATATAATTAATCAGTGATAACCTAAGCCCTTAAATTGGGACTATTAATGCAAGTAAACTTAATTAAAATGGAGTTAAAATTCATCTTGTTTTGGGAGATAAAATCCATTATTATTTGCATGTATAATTCTTTTAGTGAGAGATGAGGATGTATCCATATGATAGAGCCCAAATCCTACTTAAACATGCTCGTAATGGACTTCAATTTTTGTATTATCGCCAATAAAAGAGACAAGATAACTTGACCATACATTTTGATCTTCATGTGTGTGTTGGTGAATCAATTGAGTTTACTTATACTTGGTTGTGATTTTTTTACCTCTCCCAAATACCCTTGAACTACATTTCCATCTCCTGAGATACAATCATCTAAATAGATTCAGCAAACCCTAATGTGCCCTGGTTTCCCCATCCTTAGCTTTTTCTGAATACTTAGACTACTTTTCAACCTAAGTATAAGGGGAGACCAAGCCGTCTCTGATTGTTCACCTCCATTTCCTTATTTTTTATATCACATCTATTTAATCAAGCTATTTCTCATCTTAGTTATAGGGAGATCTGAGTATTCTAATAACTTATTATTTTCACTCATATACACCTTCTCTTCTGATTCAGCTTTGATTCATCTCTCTATATTTAGAATGAGTTATGGCTTCGTATCACTTTGTGCTATGAAATAAAGAACTAGCTATGTGTAGGGGGTGTATTATATATATTTACATATATACTTTATTCGTAGCTCATATGTTAAAATTTTTCAAACTTTTCAGGATACGGGTATCGTATTTGTTTTGGAACTATTTTCTATAAAAATGATTTGAAATGATTTTGAAAACTTTTCATACATATTTGACATGGTTTTCAAATGTTTACATGGTTTGTGAAAATATAGGTTTACATGTTCTGGAAAATCATTTGTAAAAATATCTAGAAAACTTATATCTATGTGACATTATCTCGAAAAATATTATGAGGTTTTACTTGTTTTGAAAAATCTTCGTAAAACGTTTAGAAATATATAGTTTTGTGACCTGGTTTGTAAAACTTTTTCAAATTATTTTTAACTTTATGGGTGGAAATTGATATTAACAAAGTGGTTGTAAATAAATCTAACCTAGTTAGAAAAATAAAAACTACAAAAATATTAGCTTGTTAATTTGGTGTTCTTTTCTAACACTTCCACTTTGAACTCAAGGCTTGTTGAAATCTTTAACACTTCATTTACAAGGTCTAAATACTTAGAGTTAACATGTCTTAATCATTAGGGTCTTAAACTTAATAATTCAGACCTCCCTAGTTAGTAAGATTTGTGTGTCATATTTCATGTTTAATCTCTTCCTTACAAAATATGACCATGATTGCTTTCACGGTTGCGATGAGTTGAGGTTTAACTTGAGGAACTTGGACTTGAGATTTAAGTTTGGATCTAATTTTATGATGCTCGAGGATGGGATAAAATTAAGGAAGGCTTCATGAAACCTGAGTATCATCATCTTATCCAGTATGGGATATGGTTCTAATACTTATATCTTGATCTAAACCTAAGTTCCATGGCATGATAACATTAAATTAAATTATTAATCAGCATGCTCCAATCCTCGATAAAAGCAGTGGAGCTAGCCAAAATGAAAGTGAAATAAAAATGAAAAAATCTCAATCATTACAAGGTTACATTCATATGAGCTTCCACCAAAGGCAACCGCTCCCAACCTTTTAAGTGTCCATTTGGACCAATATCTTAGGTTTTTATGAATCCAGAAAATATCTCAAAAAGGACTCTACATCGTATAGTGATACAAGTATGGATGTAGAAGGTATCTTAGATACTTAAAAGAGACACACCCAGATGCTTTCTTAGAAAAACAAGTACAGAGAACTTAACTTATTTTGATGGACACACTGATTAACAACAAAAAATATTGTGTTGACTTAACAAGTCACTTGAGAGATACCTTATTCCAATGAGAGGGATATAAGAAATAACGCCATCCTATTCGTTCTATTATCTGGCATGCCATCTATACTTCGAAGTCTGACAAACTAAAGAGATGGTGGGTTGAAGCAAGAGTAAACTTAATCCCTAATGTTGAGGATTAGGTTCTTAGGAGAATCTCTTGTATTGGAACTTTGGGTGACATCTTGACTCTGCTCTTGTGAATGCAGTCGATACATTAACACATATTTCTTATACACACACATTGAGAGTCTAACGATTAGAGGAGTTGAATTCATTTTGATTAGGATCGGGTTCATCTTAGAGTCTTAGGATCTTAAAAAAACCAGGTGTTCTGGTTTTCTTAAACCTTATCTATTCACATGCACATGCTAGGGAATTCACGAATCTCACTAACTCTTTGATTAGTTCTTTATTTATTAGCTCAAGGACGAGCTAAGCTTAAGTATGGGGGGTTATGAGTCCTAGATTCATCAACATTATTTATTTATATTATCTTTCTTGATTAAGAAAACCAATAAAATTCGCTGACAATTAACACTATTGAACTAAATATGTGTTGTGAATAATTAACCCTATTTATTATGTATTAATATCCATGTTATTGTGACTATATTTTATATGTTTATTATTTTTAAAAATCCAATAAAATTAGATTAATATTGTACATAATTAATTTAGTTTAGTTTATAAAATAAAAATCCAAAAAAATAAGAAAAGAAATTAAATAAGTAATTTATTACCGTAAAATACTTGTAAAAAAATTGTGTATAGATAATTTTATCTCTCTTTGAGTTCTCCATAATAGTTGTAGATGTCATAGAGATCTACAACTTTCATATTCATAACATTTTCTAATTTCAATTTAATTATTAAACCTTTATTTTACATTATTTTTTTCAAATTCTCAAAATTCTGATTGGGACATGTGACACATTCAGATTGCACCATGTGAATCGGCTTTTAAATTCATTCTGACTTTATTCTTAATAGTATGATCGAGTCAATCATACAATCGATATCCATTCCCACCCTCCTTTTTATAAAACCATCCCATCAACTTGGATTAGATGCATCTAGTCTATTGACTAGCATCCAAGTTTCAATTGTCTGATCCCTTGACCGGACGGTCGAAACACCTAGCTGAGAACATCCAAACCTCCGCTACTCCTCCAAATTTCCCTAACTTCACCTTCGATCATCTCCTCCAACTTCCTTCTCCATTTTTTCGCTAAACAACCACCATCTTCACCAACTACCTAAGTTCCATAAACGTTAACTTCTAGAGCAACTGGAGGTGGTTGAAACCACCGCCTGAGATTAGCAAACACCACCATCGGCTTCTTCAAATACACCTCCGCCTCTGTAAAGTTCAACCGTCTACCTTTACGCAGGAAAAGGCCCAATCCTTCTCCACCTTCTATTAACATGAGAAGTCGGATTGGAGATTCCATGACGATCTTCTTCCCTAGTGAGACCCATGGTTGTAATAGCCATTCCACTGCCTTAGTGCATCCATTCGAGCTTTGTGCACATGTTGAGCACATCAAGAGAAGACCTGAGGCTATTTCAGCCTCGAGTGCAAGCCATCCACTCCACCTCGGAGGAATTAGATTCAAGGTAAAGTAATTAAGTTTTGTTTTGTTTTGATTTATTCTATTTTTACTCGCTTGTATGTACATTCACCCGCATCTGACCAGCTTTTAGACTTCAATGTACATTAGTGATGTACTTAGGAGTTCTCCTCCATTATCCTTCTTCTTCTAGAACCTTAACCACCCCTTTTCTTTCTTCTCCATTTAAGAGAAGAAGAACCCATCCGAGCTTCATCTTCTCTCCCACTGTCAGCCCGCCATTTCGCCTAACCTTCACATGTATGCACTTCAATTTGTTTTGGTTTTAGTCTTCTAGCGCATGCATGTACTAAACTCCTTCGATGGTCAGAAATCATAAAGTCCATCCAATCTGCTCTGCCATCTTCATCGAATCCTTGGTGACATGTTCTGTTGATCATCGTCACGCTTTCACCAACATCGAACTGCCTTAGCAAGGTCATTGGACACCTTCCACAACCTTCAGGTGATAAGCCGGAGCATGGAGGAGAAATAGGACTCTCCCAGGAGCCCCATCTTGCCTTCGTTGCTCAACTCAAAGGAGAAGAACAAAAACGTACAGTTGTCATCAGATCGAGTCAAATTGGGTGATACCTGATGGTGGTGGAATGACCACATCGACTACCACTATACATGTATCCTCGAAGTGATCCACGCCTAAGACTAAGTATTAGACGCTGCCACATGGCCAAGGATATGTCTTGGCACAGAACCTGGACTTCACCTGCAACACATGTGAGGTCTGGGTAATTTGTGATGCCTTGCCAACTTTCCTTAATTGCGGAAATACCCCATCAGGGGGTTTTCAATCAATTGAATAGATGGGTTTTTGTAACTACATTTTAGTCCCTATAAGGACCTATTAGTAATGTTTTTATATTTTTATTATAATTATGTCCCTGGAGTCAATGTTGAACAACTTGAGCATCTAAGGTCCTTTTGAGTTGATTTCCCAAAGACTAAGCATTAGACGCGGCCACATGGCCAAGGCCATATATGCCTTGGCACAGAACCTGGACTGCACGTGCAACACACGTGAGGTCTGGGTAATTTGCGATGCCTTGCCACCTTTCCTTAATTAAGGAAATACCCCATCAGGGGGTTTTCAATCAATTGAATAGATGGTTTTTTGTAAATACATTTTAGTCCCTATAAGGATCTATTAGTAATGTTTTTTTATGTTTTTATTATAATTATGCCCCTGGAGTCAATGTTGAATAACTTGAGCATCTAATGTCCTTTTGAGTTGATTTCAATTTCATTGTAAAGCCTAATTTTTTATCTATATGATGGCATTCCTTAATCTTTGATGGGATCTTTGATTGTTTGTCCATTTATTAGAGATAGGTTATGTTACATTTTCCATATATCATAATCATTAGCTTTAAATAACTTCTCATTTGGACTTTCAAACTAATTCAATAATTGATTACATTTAATATGTAAATTAAGGGCATAATCTAATTATTTATATGTAAGTTTTTGTTTATGTTCAATCTATAAAATTATGACCATTTTAAATTGCATAAAAAATAAAATAAAAATGTATCCATATCATCATCTGATGCATTCTGCTTGTATCTTTTGACCTTTATAATTTTTCAATCACTTAATATTTACATTAGAGTATAAATAATCATATTAATAGCTCATACACTTGTGTTCGATCCTGGACTTACCCAGGTATAAATTTAGGTTGAGAACTCTTCGCAGATATTCTCTCAAAACTGAATAATTGTTGATTGGCATGTGCTACAACGTGTGCATGTTATATTATCCGATTGACAGTTTATCAATTTGTAG
Source organism: Ottelia alismoides (assembly GCA_037367405.1). NCBI lineage: Eukaryota > Viridiplantae > Streptophyta > Magnoliopsida > Alismatales > Hydrocharitaceae > Ottelia > Ottelia alismoides. The sequence goes on from JAZKJV010009547.1 coordinate 115,109, forward strand.
ATCAAGAGAAAACATTAGACCCCGTTTAGATTAATTCCTCTGAGTTTGAATCAAAGATGGCTCCTCATGGGAAAAGGGAAGGGATTGAATCAGTCATATCTGGGACAACCAGATTAGAAATAGTGAATGAATAGTTGCTCACTTCGATACAGTCTATACATACCAGACAGATCAGACACTTGCCCAGGTTGCCTTTCAAGACATGTTGAATGACCTAAGGGGGAGAGAGAGAGAGAGAGAGAGCATAGGATGAGGAGAAGGTAATGATGAACAAGAAGATGGACACCATGGAGGGTCAGTAGATAAGTGAAGGATAGAGGCTCCCAAGACTACTATCAAAGAAACCTACAATCCTGGCACTACCAGATGACATGGTGGATAAAGATCGTTGTAGTCCACATACATTTTGAATTAAAGCCGCAGCTTTTGGCTCTTCTTTCCTCCTTCCATGGGAATACCAATGAAGAGTTCTACATTCATCTTCAATAATTCTCTCACATTTATCACACCACTCACTACCCTAACATCCCATTAGGTGTAGTCAAGATGACCACATTCCCCTTCAACCTTCAGGACAAGTCTCTTTATTGGATTAATCACTTGGGGAAGTTCATGATGACTTGAGAGGAACTTAAGTTTGTATTCCTCTAGAAATACTATCCTTTGGGTCATCTCAACTAGAAGAAAGAAAGTATTAGCAATTTCTTCCAGGTATCGCACGATTCCATCTTTGAAGCCTAAGAGAGATTCAGAGATATACTGGAGAAGTGCCCCTATCATGACATTCCTTAGACCATCCTAGTCTAACATTTCTTTGCGTACCTTATTCCAGAAAGCCATAGGCTAGTGGATGCTGCATGAGGTGGCTTGCATTTCAACAAAGGTGAAGACGATGTCTGGCATATTTTTGTGGACATGGCTGAAGGAGAAGTTGCCTTGTATTTTTCATGTGCTTATCAAAGATAGTCATCGATCCAACACAAGCCATTGAATATGGAGGCATCCAATGAAGTAGACAAGGATAAGAGCTCCAACCTTAGTATCATAGGGAGCCCCCTGTCCAAAGTTGATATCATGGATAAGAGATCACATGACTTGGAGAAATTATCTTATATCAAAAAAAGGACCCATCATTTGGACAAGGTGGATCAAATTTTCAAGCAGTTGGAGCTGCTGGTCAGCACCATCAACAATGTACAGTTTGCAAGTCTAGCAGCCACAACTCATGTTGAGATGAAGGATCCACCAACGCCACATCATCCGCAGTCGATTTCAAGTTAGCCTCAAGTCCAACATGTATATTATGTCTAGGCACCTGACCAATCACTACAACAGTCATCTCAACATATTATAGTATACTAGCCTGAGCCCCAGTCCCCTTCTTATGATCCATATTTCCCATCACCGCCACAAATCCAAGAGGTCAATGGCATATGGAATGATTATGCAGAACTGGCCCATCTAGGAGAATACCAGCAGGGCCAATCGTCAGCTATAAGGCCATACTACCAACCATCAGGTGGGAGGTTTGTTCAAAGCAGCCAGCCTCTACAACAACAGTCTCCGCCGTATCAGAAAAACTGGAGACAGAATCAGTCTTACTAGCAGACATCGTACCACCAGTATCAGTCGCATCACTAGTACGTGATTGCTTCTTAGAACTAGTACCTCCTTCCTCAATTTCATTAGCAGCAACTCCCCTCCTCACCACAATTCTTAGTTTTCCTAGCCTCAACATTATCACTCCTAGCGTGGTCAACATGCTGAATCATTTGAGGTAGTTCCTGTGAACCCAACACTGGACTGCTTGGCCTAAATTGTTAAGGACCTAGCAGAGATGAGTCAGAAGCTCGACGACCTCATTACCACACAAACTCCCATTCTAGCACAGGTTGAGGCGAATCCCAATAATATCAAGACTAAAGAACAGGTAGTTTATGATGTAACCTTCGATCTGATAGAGTCATCCATTTCATATTATATGTTTTCTAATGTTGTGACTCTCAGAAACGGTAGAGTATTGCATCCACCATCCACTACCAAGGGGAAGAATAAAGCAACTTCTAGCGAGTTGTCTTCTGCATCAGCCAGTCCAGCAGCAGATCCTGGTGCGGAAGAAGATGATGGAGGAGCGATACCACTACCATCCATACAACACCACCATTAAGATAAAATTTTACAAAAAAATCAGCAAAATAAAAAATTCCAAAAAGAAAAGAAGATCCTAAACCAAGAATGACCAGCCATGGAGGAGCTAGTACGAGCAACACTTCCAGCCCAGTCTGACGAAGATGAAGCTCACGTGGATATCTTTTTGTTGATTTTGCATGGCATCCCACCTTCAGGATAGTCAGTTGTAAATGGATCTTTAATTATTAATAATGCATTTTCTCTTTTGAATATTCCTTTTCCAGATGATATGAAAAATACCAAAAAAAGAAATTTGAAAAGTGCATTGTCTAGCCCTGACAATGTCAAATTATTGAAAATTTTGTGTTGAAAATGTCATTGATGAAGGCCATGGAATGCAAGTCAGACTTTAAGAAAGGATTGGAATAAAATAGTTATGCACCTCGAAGTGTTAGAGCCACAAAAACAGATGCATCAAAAGAGAAAAGCACATACTAACCATGTCCATTGTGAATGACATCAGTAATCTCCCATAGAAAAAGAAGGACGAGGGAGCACCTCTCATCAGATGCCAGATATTTGATTAAATCTCTGAGCAAAATCTGCTTGATAGTGGCTCTTCTATAAACCCCGTACCTTCCTCAATGCTTGAAGAATTTAGTCTTGGACTGTTGAAGCCTACTCGTACGATCCTACAGTTTGTGGATCGATGCGTCAAGCGATCCAGGTGTTTATTAGAAGATGTATCGTGATTGTACATGTGATGAATCTCCATTTCATCACCTTTATTCTACCATTTTGGCCTTAAAAACCCTAGCTAATGCACGTAAACACCCTTTATTTGTACAAATTAACATTCATTCTTTGTTATATAAATAGAGTATAAATTACTATTTTTAATGCTAAAATTATAGAATAAAGAAAAGAAAATAAAAATAATAAAATACCAAAGGTGTTATAAGACCCTAATCCTCGAGACCTAGGTATCTTGATGACTAGGTCGACAAGGAATAAAGTAGGGGGAGATAAGGGCCAATAATGCAATAAAAATCCCATTATTTATTCATCATTTATTCATTTTTGGGACCTATTTTATTTTCTACATTTTTATGTCAAATAAAGAAACTGTGTACATGAAAGTTATAGATAGTAATATATAGAAAAATACAAAATTCATTTCATACAAAATAATATATAATGTACTTTTTATACTCTAAATAAGAAGCCAAAATCCCAACTTCACTGACCCATATCTCCCAAATAAAATCTCAAAATGTACCAAAATCACCTTTAATTGTATAACTTTTAATAGGTTATTTAATGAAGGTGGTTTCATATTTTTGGAGTTATTATGTGAAAGTTAGGTTTTGGACCCCTATTATATAATATACAAGTATAAAATATTCATTTTATTTATTATTTTATATTTTTTATAATTTTATAAATATTACTTATAATGTATGTACATATTAAAACTAGAATAAAACCATAAAGAAAATAATAAAATAAAATACCTAAATAAAACACATAGATGAAATACCTATATTTATACCTATAAAATAAATTACATATTTATTTAAGTGTATATATGTTGAGTCGGAATTTTAGAGATTGGAAATTTGATTGATGGAAAATAGGATAGGTCGTTGTTTTTCCCCAAAATCCCGCGTCAACAAAAAATATTTTTTTATGATTTTTGCTACTTATTAACCTGTATAGCAGACAGGGTCGAACTCAGGGAGGCTACAATTCCCGAGGGTTATTTAATTAATCAGAAAATAATTAAAAGAAAACAGGAATCTCAAAGGACAATTATCCTTGGTTTTTGTGATTTTTATCTTTTTAGTTTTTTTATTTTTTTTATTTCTAATTTTTTTATATTTTCTGATTTTTAAATTTTTAGTGATTTTGATTTTGCAAAATTTTTTTTATTTTCAAAAATAAATGAGATCAATGCACGAAATTGATTAAATACACACCACGACTCTTTTTTGCAATTTTCAATTATACCAAAAATGCTCAGAAAATTCCAAAGAAAATATTTTTGGATTTTAAAAGTTTTGAAATGTTTTTGAGAATTTTGTGGAATTTTCAGATGTTTTTGTATTTTTTAAAAATCAAACAGTGAAGAAATGAGAAAATGTGGACAGCCTGGAGTAATTCGCAACTTAAAAATCTTTTAAAAGCCCAAAACTCCTGGCTACTATTTTTAAGGCAAACTAGAAGAAATTATCTACAAACAGAAACTGAAATCACAATTTTTGGATTTTTGTAGAATTGTTTATGATTTTTATAAGATTTTTGATGTTTTTCAAAATTTTTAGGTTTTATAAAGAATTAATGCATGAAAATTGGTCTGAAATTAAAAGACAATGAAATAAAGCTACTCTAATGTTTTTAGAATTTTTGGAGCTATTTTCGATTTTTATGAATTTTCGAATTTCAAACAATGAAAAAGACACTGTTTTCGATTTTTTAATAATATCAAATGAAATCAAAATGCAACAAATATTTTATGCTAAATGGATATGAACATCAGGAGCATAGCATAATTTTTGCAAAATTTTTGGATCACAAATAGCTTTTATTTCAATCAAAGAGAGCACACAATTTATTATGCTTCAGTTCAGGGACAATAATGTAATTACCGCAAAAATGTTGGACTGAAATATAAAGATTCAAAGTTTTTATCTCAGATAAATAATAAAAATAAATAGAGAGAACAAATATGCAATTTTACCAATGTCTTGCGCTTGGCATGTGCTCTGGAGACTCAAGAACTTCTGTGCTCTTTTGAAAACTCCCAGGGGCTTTGGTGTAATTCCAATATAATATTCAAATACAACTCAAGGAAGCCCTAGCCTTCGTTCTTCAAAGAGGGAAACCAACAGGGGATGCCAAAGGGGCCGCCGCCCCCTTTTCTTCTTCACAAGGGCAAGGTGCGGCGCGCGGCTCGCGGGCGGCGGGGGTCGGCAGTGGGGTGGCGACGACCGTGATGGAGGGTTGCGAGCGGCTGAAGCGGCATCAGAGGATCTTCTCAGGGGGCGTGCAAGGACAGTGCGGGGCGGCGCGGGGCGGACTGAGGGGTGGCGACGCCGCCCCCGCTGGAGCGGCTCACGCGCGAGGAGGCTCGGCGCGGGGGACGACTGAGGTCGGCGCCGAGCGGCCCGCTGGAGGGGGCTGCCGCTCGTGGCTGCTGGAGGCGCTACCCGCGCGGCGCCGCGTGCGTGCGTTGGTGGCGGTGGGGGGTGGTGACCCCACTGCCTGGAGATATTTTTTTAATTTTTTTTGTTTATTTTTTTATGTAATGTAAACAGTAAAAAAAATGTCAGAAGGAAAAAAAACTTTTTTTATTTTTTTAAATCCGAAAAAAAACAGAAAATTAGCAAGGATAAGGAATTTTTTATTTTTTTTATTTTTTTTGTTTTTATTAACCTGCAAAACAAACGTTAGAGAGAATAGCAAAATTTTTTTTATTGATCCTGCAAAACAAACGTTAGAGATAAAGAAATGAAAATTTTTTTATTTATCTACAAATCGAGAAGTGAATGGGGATTCGGCGAATGATGAGGGATTCGAATCCGATCTCCGGCCACCGTACGCGGCCGGAGTTGAGAGATCGTGGACGGTAGAAATAGAAGGCAAAGGGATCGAGAATATGAGATGAAAAATCGAGTCGATGGCGGATCAAATCGAGATGGAGAATTTTTTTTTACGATCTAGAAAAAAAATTGACGATGGGAAAAAATGTGAAAAATAGAACTATGATTGAACTAAGATAAAAATGCGAATAAATACGGATCTCACCTTAGGAGTGGAAAATGGATCGTGATCGTCTCGACAAGGCCGACTCGCTGTCACCGGTCGGCTTGGAGGCTCGACACCTTTTCTCGACGAAATTGTTTTCTCAGAGATCGGGCTCCTCTCTCTAAAGATTGATCAGGTTGGAATGAGGGAGATGGAGCCATATAAATAGAAAAGAGATGAATTTTGAATTTTGAATTTTTTTGGATAAGAGATGAATTTTTTATTTTTTTGGTGGAAGAGATAACATGAGAGATAAAATAGAAGGATAAAATTATTTACAAAATTATCTAATTTTTTTGAATTTTCGTCGCTTTATTTATTTGAATTAAAAATGTTATTTTTTTATTTTTTTTTAAGATGGTTAGTTAAAAATAGCAACTATATACATGTACTATATACATGTATGGTATTATATACAAGGGTTAAATGAGGAAATTAGCCTTTTTTGTTTTAAGAATGTTATTATTATTTTTTTATTTTTATTTTTATTTTAAATAATTAGTAAAAATATTTACAAATATATATACAAATACAATATGCACAAAATACAAGGGAAAATTGCACAAACCACCCCAGAAAACCAACTTTTCAACCGTAACTCCAAAAATTATAAAATCACAGTCATTTTGAAGATAATTTAATTTAGAATTCAATGGAAGTGATATTTGTTCAATTTGAGATCATATGGAGCCGGAATTGATCTTTCAATTAGTGCTTAGTGGCTTTTTCCAAGTGTGGCTACTTTTATTCTGTACATGATTTAATTGTGCAATCAGTTTTATTAATTAGGACCCATTTTTATTTACAACTTTGATTTTGAATGTTATTTGATTTGGGGTCAATTAAGGTACAAATAAATTAGCGTTACTTTTATACAGATATACACAAAATAAGTGAGAAACACATTTTTTTGGATTTTCTGGTTGAGGACCCTATCTCCCCCTACTTTATTCCTGGTCGATCAGGTCAAGTCTTGACCTTCTCTCGGGGTTCGGGTCATCCTGTATACAGTCTTCCCTTTTTTTATTTTCTTTTCTTTATTTTTCCTTTCTTTCTTTCTTTATTTATTTTAGGTTAAAATTAGTAAGAAATGTACAATATTTACACACAAATGCAAGTTAGTAAGAATATGGAGTTAGCGTTATATGCAGGTGTTTTATAAGGGATTTTAAGCTAAAATAAATGAATAAAGATGACGAATCGCAGATTCATCAATATATTACATCAGAAAATTATAATAAACGTATATTTATGTATATAAAAATAAGTTGTAAATATATATAATAAGAAAAAAAGTAATAAAATCCTAATTAAAAAATAATTACAAAATATACAAACTATAGATAAATATACATATAATTAAACCCTAAAAATTAACTTATAAATAAAATGCTCTAAAAAATAAACGAATATAATAGTAAAATACTTTAGAAAATAACAAACATTTTTATTTATAACTTAAAATTAATAAAATCATTTATTATTTAATACTGAATTTCTAACTATTTTCTGGATGGTTTTTCATAGTTAGTTGACTCTAGTCATCTCCCTAACTCCTCTCATGTAGCGTGTCAGACCTATGTTTGACCGCATTTTCTCCTTTTTCCTATGATTGATGCATTCATCTATTAGGGATGGTTCCTTCATCGGTTTTCCTCCTTGATACTCCCTCTTACATACCTGATTGATTACTCGATCCAAGCTCCATGGATTCACCAGTTCTTCATCGATCTTTAGAGCGATTTGGTCACTGTGTACATAAACCACATCTGAGCTCCCCTTCCAATTTGAATTGCTTTTGACTAAGTTTGGCCACCCTCTCTGGTGCTTTGGATCGAAGCTCGTCATAGGGGCTTCTCCAGCCATCTGCAGCCGAGTCAAGCGAGGTTGAAGGGCGGTTCCACCATCTCCGGCCACCTGGCATTCGAGGTCCCTTTCTCATGGTTTTCTAGCCATTAGAGGTACTCTTCTTGTCTTTTCTTGCTTACTTTTAACCCTAGGTTTATTTCCTACTTTAGTTTTATATTTTAATCATGTGTTTAACCGTAAATCACCTCCTTCGAAGTTCGTCGGAGCCCAACTCCGATGAACCACACCATTTGTTCTCTGCTTGTTTCCAACCCGTCACCGCACTCATCTCACTCCCCTTCATTTCTTCTATGCTCCACTCCTCTCCGCTCATCCATATACTCATTGGATCTGGAGTATGGTGCTCCTTACACTGCCTTAACCAAAGCGCCTCCGCTCGAACCACACATGCCTTCATTTCACCACATGGGGGGTCAAGGAAATTTTCCCTCAACCCTTTAACTCTTTTTACATGTACCTAGAACATTGAGACTTATAGAGGCAATTTTATTGCTCACCGGAGATACCTGGAGAGTCGCTCCTTCCCCGACCTGCAAGCAAGCGCTAGCCATTACCGGGGCTTTTTGAGTCTTCTAGTCGACAAAGGAAGATGCCAGGAACATCGTGACCCTCGTCGCAACAGGAAAGGATGCTGGAGTTGGGAGATCACGTAAATTAAAGCTCGACAGGCGGGAGTTCTTCCCCTGTTCATATAGATAGCTTCTCCACCATCCGATCTTGCTAGGTTCTTCGCTAGGAGCAACGTGTGTCGGATCAAGCTGCAACATCACTGTTCGATCTTAATCAGAGATCTAATCCTGACCATCGCCCGTGGAGCGAGATCAATCGTACGTCTCCGCATAGTGTTGGGTATTTTGCATTTTTTTTCCAGCCTATTTCTTGTATTTAATATTTATAACATAAACATTCATCTGGTGTTTAAATATTTTGTAATAGTTTCTACTTACACCATGTACTTCATTAGTATTACATTTTGGTCCTTGTCCATGTCAACTGACAAACTGTGGTGTTTTTGTAGATCTACCCTCACCTTATTTTATTAATGTTTAGTCAAAAAAATTTAAATTGTAGTAGTAAACTATTGGAAAAATTGTAGTATGTCCCTCGTATTTTATTTTATTTGTATATTTGCCCCTATTAGGCCATTGTATTTTTATGTATTTCTTCTATTTATTAAATAATATCTACTATGCTCTAAAAATCACATACAAATACATGTAGACTCCTGATTACACACACTTGTATGCCACATTTTCATTTTTGTTATTTAGGATATTTTAATATTTATAAAAAATAAAAAAGAGCACAATTACTTTCCTATTTAGCTTAGAAAATATCAAAAATTAAAAAGCTGTTGAAAAATTAGTAAAAAGTATTTATTGTATTTATTTACTTATTTTATAACTCTAGAACTAAAAACACTGAAAATAGAAAAGGAAAATTTATAAAAATAAAAAAGCTCTAAAATCTAGCATAAAAAGATTAAAAATTTCCAAATATATATTTTTCTATTCTGTAATTTTAGTTATATTATTATATACCTATTAAAATTGATTTGAAGAATTTTGTACTGAATTTGATATTTTTCCTTTTTATTTCAATTTCGATTATTTAATAAATCCCTGATTTGGGATTTTTTGTCTTTAAAAACCCATAAAAATGAGTAAAATTCACTCAAAATCAAAGAAATGGTAAAAAAATCTAAAACCCAAAAAATTTAATTCTACACTTTTATTTTATTTATTAATATTTATAACTATACTATTTTATTATTTTATATAAAGTCTTATATATCCTATATTATATACTTAAAAGAAAACGAAATTAAAAATATAAAATATAAAACAAAATATGCAAATATAAAACAAAAATAAAATAAAAATACAAAATATAAAAACCCACATAAAAAATAAAAAAGAATCATACAATCATTTTTGTGCTTAGTTGCCCGAACTACCAGTTCTGCTCCCTGTGTTCGACATTCGATAATATATACACTATACACATATTGTGTTGAGTGAAATAAAATAAATTTTATCTCCATGATTTTATTTCATTGCTTGATTTGATTATGGGTTAATTGTTGATTGATTGGGATTTAGTCTGAGGTCATCTCAACGACTATTGATCTGCCTTGTGGATTAACAAGACCTTTGCAAAATCTCGATTATCAAATAGCATCGTTGCTAGGGAGCAATTGCTCTTAGAGTGTCATTATTTGATTGTTGATCTTTTCTATATCTTTGTCTATTTATTTTCTTATTATTTGATATCATTGTTGAATTGTTTAGTCACTGCTTCTTTGTTTTGTTGCAAGGGACCGTAGACCGAAGCAAATCGCCTAGGTGATTATGTGTAGCCTTGAGAAGCGGAGTCGCTATTCTTCCGTAGCCGACAGGAGAGAGCATCAAAGAATACTTAAAAGATTTCTGGGAAATAGCTTCACTCTGCATTTTCATTTTCATTATTTGTGTGAATTAAAGTAAGAGAGAGATATTTATTGTAATATTCAAGATACTCTCAAGACACTCTACGCTTCACGAGGTCTAGTTCCTGAGAGATTGTTCCCTTGGGGTCCTCATTGGATTTGTTTTTTGATTTTCATTTTCCTTATTCTGTGTGATTAAGCCTTAGCATTAGGATTGCTTAATAATAGTATTAGGTCCAAACACTTGATTATCATTGCATGTGCATATAGCCTAAGTTTGGATCTAGTCAAATTTTAATTTCTTCTCACTAAGACTTGGAATCGAGCGCCGAGAGGGACTCTATACAACGCTTATAGGACCTATTGTGGCGGGCACTGAAGTGCTCCCCAAGATCAGACTTTTGGGTTCCATATCCGAGAGATTAGCATTTGTTCTTCAAGATAATAGCAATTTCTGATATAGGGAGATTTCATAGGCTTGCATTTGCATATAGATAGGTTGCAATTCTGCTTGTCATCCTTGCATGTAAAGAGATGGAGGCAAGGTGATCATTTAAGTTTTAGCATTCATCATCGATTTATCGCTTGCATTGCTTTTCCGCCTCTCTCCCTCTTATTTTGACCACTTAGGAGCTAAAAAGAATTGATCTCTTGTGAGGTCGTGCATTCTTATTAAAAATCCAAAAAAAATTGATAACAAATAAAATTAAGACTATTAATATTACTTGACCCTAAAATAGACTAAAAAGAAAAATCTTTGTCTTGGGGTGAGTAATCCCCTCATTGTATTCGTTTTAAATTCCTTACGTACACACTACGGTTAGTGCCCCAATCCCAGGCCTCCTAAGTGATTGTGTAATTTTGTGATTTCTAACCTAGCTCTAAAATAGACAAAGACAAAAATACCGAACTTTCACGGTCTTCACCAAGTTGAGTAGGTGAATTGAAGGGTTTGTTTCATGTAAGTTTGTTTGTGTTTGTTTGTGTGTATGCTCGATCGTCTCTGCGCATTTGAACCTTTTTCTCATATTTCTTGATGACTATCGTCCTCTCCCTATCATTTTCCTTCTGTTTTAAGATGGTCGAATGGAGTATTTTTTTTCCCGAACTTTACGAATCCTTCGTACCCTCTAGTCGGTTGACCTCCATTTTTCCAGGAGGATTTCGCTCCCGACTTTTGTACATATCCGTCTAACCTACTATTTCAGGCATCGGATGTTGACTTACCACCAACATCACCCCTCGCATTTTGACAATCCACTTTTCCAAGAAGACTTTGACTCGGAATGTGAGTTTTGTCTACGCATACCACCCTCACTCCACTCACCCGATACTGCAACTTTGGAGTCACCTTTCATGATATTTAAACTTAAGACCTTGAACTAGATGACGGAGCATATGAATTCGAGGATTGACACTCTATTTAGCATGAATAAGAACCATAATTTCTCTCCACTATTTGAGGATCTTCATGAGAGCTTGTAACCACCCAAAAGTCAGAAAATTTTAAAAATACAAAAAGATGTTGGGAGACACATTGTCGATTAGACTGTGAGGAGAGGGCCCACATGCCAGGCCCTTTAACCACACACGCATTCACACCTTTTCCCACCTTCGAACTTGAGGACGACACTGTACAGACTGCTCTTTGTCATCCTTATGTATATGTTGATTCCGACATCCTCCTCCCTTATATGGAAGAGGTCCAAATATTCAAAAAAAATATTGACTGAACCTGAAGTGGTGGTCGTTATTCATGAGGCCATTGATGCCCCACTTTACCAGGCCATGACCCATTTATCTGCTCCTCTACCCAAGAAGAGAAAGCAAAGGAGCAGATCTGAGCATCATATCTTGACCATGCCCATTGCCCACGTTATTGCCCACCACCCTTCTTCTAGGAAAGGGAACACTGCTACACCTTTCATTAGATGCACCATTTCTGACTATTTATGTGATCACACTCTCCTTGACGGTGGTGCTTCGATTTGCATAATACCCCTCTCGTTGGTACAATCTCTTCACTTTGGGCCTCTCAAGAAAATCAGGATGATCATTCAATTTGTTGATGGATCTATAAAGAGGATGAATCATTTGGAATTTAGGCATGAGCTACACTACTGATTTTGTTGTGTTACCCATGGAGACCTCCCCCCTGGGGAGCACTCTCCAATCATTCTGGGTCGACCCTTTCTTGCCTCTACGAGAGTCGTTATTGATTATAGATTATGAGAAATTCATTTCCATCCTGATGATGAGAATAATGAGGTCATCACTACACCTTCTACCGATCAGAGACCTTCAGCTCATGCGACTACACCTACCTTATTTGACCTAGAGGACAATGACCTTGATGAGACTATGACGAATCGTGAAATCACCCTCTCAATTCAATAAAATAAATGATTAAAAGACGTTCGTTCGTTGTAGACGGGTAATCAAGGGTTGATCAAAAACCACACTTTTAATTAATGTCTCAATTAAAGCGAGTGGTCAATTTATTTATTTTTACTTGGTAAGTTCCAAGGTTGAACTCTGGGAGGCAATTGTCTCCTTAGGTTGGTTTTTAGTTTATCTCGAAGTTATTTTTTTGAAGAAGTATTTTTATATTTTTTATGTAATGAAATGTGTGATATGCAATTTTTATCAAATTCGGGGACTAAAATGCAATTTACATTGAAACAATGTCAGTAAATTATGAAACTTGAAATATGATGAAATAAATATATTCTAATGTTTTTGGAATTTTCATATGCAAGATGAATATTTAATGAATTTATGAATGCGGACAATGTGATTTTCAATAATTAATTATAATAAATATTAAATCTACTTATTTTTAGGAACTAAAATTATCTAAGATATATCAATAAGTAATATATCTCAGAAAAATCCCAAACCTTAAAAATGTTGTATTTAATACCTATTAAAAATTAATTAGTGAAATACACAAAATGATTTTTCTAAAGAAAACTATGTATACAAATGAAATTATTCTTAGGCACAATGTAACTATCAATTAATTCTACGATCATAATTTTTTGCGATTTTTGAAGCTATGGTTAATTAACTATGAACTTTTAATCACGGTATGCAAATTCTCATAAGAGTAATATTAGTTAATTAACCACAGAGAATGAAAATATTATGAACATGCCAAAATGTAGAGAATTAAGTGTACAACAGAATGCAACTTTTTAAATAATAAAATGGTGCACTAATGTAGTAAAAATATGAAGATAACTTAAGGGTTTGTTTGCAATATTAAAGAATACAAAATAAAATAAAGAATGTATGGACTGAACTTGTATGTAGTTACCTATACTGAGAGGTACATGGGAATGATATGTCCTTTTGGAAAGTATATGATTGATACCAACTCCCAATGATCAAATGAGAATCTTAATGATAGAGCCTTGAAGGAGACAATCTAAAAACGATCTAGAACTTCAGGTTTATTCTATGTCTTCCATTATTTTGGATGTAGAGGTATTAGGAATACATGAGGGTGATGTAAACATAAAAGATTGTATAACCATGACACTTCCATTCTGAGGGAGTGATGAAAGAGGTCTAGATTTTAGTGACTCCTCTCAATTGAGAAGTGATATGCTCTTAGTCCAAATGTTGGACAATTATTTGAGTGTTATTCAGATGCAATGAGAAGATTAGATTTAGGGCTTTTATTTAACCAAACATATACGGGAGATCTCCGAGATATGGATTTGAGATATGACCTCAATATCCAAGTCACTCTACGTGGAACGTACAATAGTCCTATCCTTATCTCCAAGTATCTGTAGAGAAAGCATACTATTCTTAAAAGAGTTCAAGAGTAATTCCATTGTTGATATAGTATTTGAGCATTGATCAAAATGGATAATTAATTGTGATGTAATTATTAGAAATAATATGAATTTGATTCATACGCATGTATCACACGTGCACTAACGTCACCATGTCGGCGACGTGATTTGTTGGGAGTGTGGGGCACCTGGCACAATTTCACCCCTCGTCATGTGTCATGCATATGCGGGAAGGATATGGGATGACATGTTGCAAGAGAAATATGCAGGAGTACCGGGGGATGCAACGTAAATTGTCCCCTCCCTCACTCACACATACCTCACCCGAGGGGAAGGGTTGGGGCGTTAGAGAGCTCAGGCGCTTAGAGGCATGCGGGGTCTGGAGCAGAAGCGGACGAGATCAGCGGCGCTTGGCGGTTGGAGCATCCAGATGTGTTGGTATGATGTTGGGGCTCCGCACTAAGGCGGAAGATGGTCGCAGGCAGCTATGATGCTGCTTGGGTAGCGGGAGTCAATGGTGTGGTGCATGTGTCGACCTAGTCCTAGAGGTGGCTGTCGTTGGTGAGGTTGGCAGTGGAGTGTGTCGTGGGTTTATCATGGGTCGATGACGCGAGGTGGTGCAGATGGGTGAAGATGGAGAGTGATCGATGATGAAGGTGCGGAAAGATGGTGTAGGCGATTTGGAGAACAGGGGAAAAAGATGAAAACATGGGGAATCAAAATGGATGAGGGAGAGAAAGATGCTTGGGGTTGAGTGGGCTACATCCCTCCTCCGTTCTCGCCTCGACCGTGCTGGAGGAAGCAGGGGAACCAGGTGATTGATCTCGCCGCTGAGGTCCTTGTCGGAGAGAGGGGCCCTGTCACAAGATCCTCCTCCAAAAGCTCTCTCTCTCTCTCTCTCTCTCTCGTTCAGATTTGGGGGATGCGAAGAACAACGTCGATGGTGGGCCTTAAATACGAGAAGTTAGGCATAGGAGATAAGGGTGGTTGGTGAGGATACGGGGGCGATGACCATTGCACGACAGCCGGAGTTTTCTCGCGAGCAGAGGAGAGGCTCTCGATGGTTGCAGGTCTTGTAGGGAGGAGAATCAAGCGCTGGAGATAGGGGGATCCTCACATGCATGGCACATGAGGTGGAAAAAAATATTTATTATTTTGTTTGTTTTTTTAATAATACGAGATAAAGATTAGGTCAAAATTGACTGACACGTGGCAGCTCTAAGAGCTAAGTCACGTGTCAGCTCCAGAAAATTCAAAAAAAAGAAATATAATGATAAATCGAAAAGAAATAGCAAACGACCTCAGATTGAAAAGTGTTCAACATGAGAATTGCTCATCTTGATAAGATATACAACTTTTATGAAGGTACAAGAGCAAAAGAGATCATCTGTGCAAAATAATATTTTTAGGGTACTCTATGTACATAGAACACCTTCATTATTGGGCTTTATAATTTTTTTGTGATTTTAATTAGAGAAAATAGAGAAAAATACTATAAAATAAAAGATAAATATTTACACAATAATATAATTTTTTTGTATTTTTAATAAATAAGAAAATAGGGAAAATAAAATAAAGAAGAATATGAAAGATATTTGTAAAAATTTTCAAGGGACACTCGGACTCGCTCAGTTTCTTTGATTTCATCCTTATTTTGTATTTGGATTTTAGTATATTTTAATAAAAATTTCATCAGATAATATAAATGAAAAAGAAATAACAGAAAAAGGGTTAATTATGTACATAAAATATTAGGTGAAAAGCTGCTAAAAAGCAAAATGCATACAAGAGGCCCAAAACCCAACTTTCACATACGAGCTCCGATTTTTATGAAATTAGTCTTGTTTTGAAGGTATTTGAATATATATTACTTTAAAAGTGAGTAGACCTAAATCGAACACTATATGAGGAAAATATGTGTGTTTTAGTCTGTCTAGTCTGAAATTGGAGTTTTGTCTCACGGGCCAGTTATTTGAGCTAGTAAATTTTTGTATTTTTATTTTAATCTTGTTAGTAGTATGTACACAATGGAGGTGGTTTGAAGTCAATTGGAGTTAGCACGAATTACTTAAAATTGCATGAAGTTTGGTGAAAATGTGAAAATGATTATGAATGCAATTATGTGTGCTAAAATGCAAATATTAATTTTAAATGCTTGAATGATAAAAATGCATAATAAATTATGAAATGCAACTAATTACTCGGTAATGAAACTCTATTTTCATCTTTTAGTATAATGAATCAGATACTCATCAACCCCCTATGCTTAAACCTTGCTCGTCCCCGAGCTACTAGAATGAAATGCAAAAGTGAAATGATTTTGGGTGCCACACTAAAGTCATGAACAAAAGGTAAAATTGGAGCTAGACCTGACCTTTGGACTAATAGTGTGGTAGAACTTCTGTGAGACTTAGGGTTTTAAAATCAACAGCCTTCGAGTTCTACATATCATTGAAATAGATTTGGCGCAGAAGTCATATTAGATTAATCCTTCTCCCAAAGCATATCACATGAACATTGAACAATTGTCTCTTGTGTGTGAAAGGTTTTAGCTCTTTCCATCAAGAATGCCGGACTGCCATGCAAACCCCACTCCCAGTATCTCGTCCTCAGGGAGTCAATCGTTTCTCCTAAGGTCCGCCAACTGTATTCATAATTGAAAGGGGGAGAAATAAGAAGAAGGGGAAAAGAACTAGAGGGTGACCAGTGTAGTCACATCTCCTTGTAAAGCCGACCAGTTTAACCAAGTCTCCACCAAGATCTGCAGGTTTTCTTGAAGCTTGGACCTTTTTGGGTAGATATTTATTTGGTAATTGGCTTCTTTTTGGTATGGATTTTCGGTAACTCTGCATGCATCTTTTGTGCCCCTAAGGATATGGAATATTTTTCATGTACATGTTTTGGGGTCTTACAAAAATTTTGCCCAACCATCCATCCCTTTGTCTGAAGCTTTATGTAACCCATACTCCGGTCTTTAGATGTCCACGCTACCAAAAAAGAGGCCCACATAGTCTTCCAATACCCTGTCTGAGTTGAGCTAAGTGCATAGTATGAAATAACATATTGATTCCCTACTCAAAAGCAATACCCAAAATTAGGCGACCAGGTTAGATACTAAGTGTCAAAGGTTGCACATTGTTATGTGGAACTCGAATAATTAAATGAAAAGACCTGAAGCTTCTAAATCCTCTTTCTTAGTGAAGTTCCTCTGGAAATTAGGTAGATTAGGCGAAGTCAAGACCACTCTCCACTTCTACTCATAACTCGGTTCAGAACCCAATAACTTTTCACTTTGCATATGCTAGATATGCAGAAGAAATGCATATGTTATGAAATGCATATAAGGTGCAAATGAGACGCAAGATAATGATGATTTTTTTGTCTTTTGGTATGAATGCAAGGATGAAATGCAAAAGCAAAGAATTTTTTTAATGCAAGGATGATATGCATGAGAGATTTTTCATTTTTTTGTGTTTTTTTATTTTTTTGACTTTTACGCATCCCATAATTATTACATAATATATGCAAAAATATATGAAAGTACGAGCTATGGGTAAATATATATAATACATACAACCCTATACTTAGCGTATGCTATGCCCTCAGAGCACAAGAAGCGACAAAAAATACATAGCCCGTGCTAAGTGTTGGAGAGTGAAAAAAGGGAGTGTAAAAGTCGACCTCCCCCATATACTTAGGCTATGGACAACCTAAGTATAGAAGAAGGTCAAGAAGTGAATCAATCGAGGTCAAGAGGAGAAATGGATGAATATGTGCAGGGTGGGCATCGACCCTCCTATACTTAGACTTTTGTTAGCCTAAGTATAGGACAGGAGTGAGTATGGGAACCTTTGAGATCTGTTGAATATACAAAGCGAATGGATACTAGAATGTTGAGTAAATACAGATGGCATCGGCCCCCCCTATACTTAGGCCTTGGCCTAAGTGTAGGAATAAACATACCAGGGAACCGATGGGGGCAGGGGGAAAGGGTGGTCGATGATCAAGGCGGTTTACGACTGATCTTTTTTAGGAAATGTGATGGGATGGAATATTGATTGGAAGAATATGAATCAGAATATTCACAGCCATCATTGGAGATGTCATCAGAATAATAATTAAAGGTCATTGTGCGCCAACTATTTTTATTCTTGAGCTTCTTTCTCAAATTTTGCTCAGTTTTTGGATCAATCTGTTCTTTCTCTGAATAATCAGATGAACAAGTATCAATTTGGTCATAATGTATTGTTCTAGTGTATTGAATGGAACCGGGGGTGTCTGCCTTAGATGAATAGTAGAGAGGGGCAGGGAAAGTCCAACGTGGGTCGACGTATGACTGCTTGTTTCGATCAGGTTCCAAATTCTCCGAACCGAGCTCTCTCATACTGCTCGCATCCTCCGAACCTGATGAGTAATCCTCAGGAGATACTTTTTCTGAAATGTTGAAAGTGACATTCTTAGTTGGTTTAGGAGGAATTCTTTGTGAGGTACTGACCATAAGTTCCCTATCAGATGAGTCTCCATATAAATTGTAATATTCTTGTAAAGCCAGCACATGTCTTAAGTATTTGCTCTCTATTGGATTTACGTGTGTGTACTCAGGGAGATCTAAAATAACCTTGTCCAGGTGTGGTGAATCAGGTGTGTCTTAGTTGATTTCATTCACCATTGTAGACTCGTCAGTCGTTTCATAAGATGTATCTCCTTTGTTTGTATCTGTAGTAAGTGGAGAGGTCTGGACATATGAGGATTCTTCTATGTCACGATTGCCGGTTTCTAGTTCGGTTGTCTCAAGGTTTGGTGTGTCCTCAAGAATTCGATCGACTTGGTTAGGGTTCAGGAATATGATGTCTTGAGTCTCACGATTTATAGTTGCTCTAGCAGAAGCTAGAAACAACTTTCCCAAAATAATGAGAGACTCAGATAAATATCCTCGGTGTTCAATGTCCAGGATAATGAACTCCACTCTATATGCGACACCTTAGAAATTAATGACGACAGTAAAAATTTCTCTTGGTCTTTTTTATGGATCGATCAGGAAATTGAACGATCACGTGGGTCTTTTTGAGTGATCCGAGTTCGAGTCTGTCAAACACATACTTCGGGAGGATATTCACTGTAGAATCATCATCAATTTGAACATTATTAAACTCAATATTCTCAATTTCACATGTCACCTTGGTCAACCATTTGACTTTCCGAACCTTGTTTATCTGGGTCACCACCATTGAATTGGCCATAGTTATTAAATGTTATTCTGTTCGAGATCTTTTCTTTCCCATCTTCTTAGGTGATAATCGACTCTTCGCAAATCTCTAAAGATTGAGAACATGCTCTATGGCCTTGATTAATGGAAGATATAAGATTAGACTTTTTCAAAATGCTTCCATATTGATGTTGTCTGATTTTTTTGAATTTTCTGATTTTTAAATTTTTTTAGAGTTTCCACTAGAGTCAGTAAGGTGGTTAGTGGTAAGGTGAGGTATTTGTGGTGTCTGCGTGTGGACATTTGACACATTATGTGTTTCAGGTTTGCTCTATGATTTTCTTGATTCCTCTTGGTTGATTATAATGTCTTTGACTATTTCGATGGCATTATCAAATTGTTCTTTCAAAATCTCAGTCCTCTTATTGATTCGAGCTAAGTCATCCATTATCGTCTCATGACTTGAATTTGAGTGACTATGCTCGGCATGCCGTGACATTGGCATTTTCTCCTGAATCGAGATATAATCAGTTTCTGTAATTAGGATTTGGTCCAATTTTCTTGACTTTGAGTGGCATTTATGTGGTCAAAGGAAAAGTGATCATACTCTACCGATGAATCATCTCGAATAGAGGATGGTGCAAACAGTGAATTATCATACGTAACCAAGAATCGTGTTCCTCTATCAAATTGGTTACGGTGTATATTCATCCTCGAGTCCACTCTCCATTGTGTATATCAAAATTTCAACCAAAGGTTGGTGGGTGGGTGAAGAGAATGGTGGCTGGGGAGAAACTACCTCAAAGAGAGGGTTCCTCTGAAAAGGAGGAAAAGAAGATTGGGAATTTGACATGGATCGAGACTCATGGAGTTTGGGTATAAATACCAAAATTTCATCATCTTCGAATGGAATGGAAAGTATATTTGCAAAACCTCGATTTGTATGTGCATGTGCACTGTCACATAATTCAATACACAAATGCAAACCCCGATTTTATCAACTCAACTCAGTGAAGGTTGTAAAGGTATAACCAAGTTATCTTGTCTATTTTAGTTGGTGATAAATAAAATTTTGAAAGATTTAACGAGCTGTTAGGTGCCTGTATTTCCCGATAGATTGTCCTGAGTCTTACGACTAGTTACACCCAGCATCAGCCAGTATGGGAGTATGTATGGACCGATGAGTACTGGTTCAATGTTACTTGAGGAAGGAGCCTTAAGCAGTTTCCTCTATACCTCCCACTCTGATAAGGAAATCCGGACCATTTACTGGCTACCCGTAGAGGCTCACTAAGAAGTGGCTAATCATTTTTGCAGAATCAGTAGTCAATTTCAAAATACTGTCTTGGCTCTATCCTTGTGTTCATCCCTCTCTCACTTGCAACAAAATCAAACAATGACGGGATTGCTCTCTCGAAAACAGTGATTTTCAATTTTATCAGATTTTAATTAATCAATAATGTTAGCAGTCTCCTAGTTTTAGTTTGGTTATCACTTTGAATTTGAGTGGGGAACAATTCACGTCTACATAGGGATTTCAATTTCATTTATTCTGATGTGAATGAAAATTGAGGGAGAATCAAAAAAGTCATGCAGTGGAAACCACGATGATGAATGCTGAGTCAGAGATACTTACAGTGCTTCATTGTAATATTCACGCAATATGCTAAACAGAATTGAAATTTCCCTAGAAAAATAAATCTAATGCATGCAAGGGAAATTGCGCCTAGAACAGAAATTTCTATTAGTGAGTGATAGAAAAATTTTATTTGGCTAAATGAAAAATGACCTAGTGCATATAATTAAGTGAAAGTGTGGTCATATTCCTACAACCACAAAAAATCCCATAAGCTCTAATAGTTGTTGTACAGTCCTAGGACTACGACCCAGTCAAGTCGGACCCCACCCGCACCAGAGGGTGAAACAGGCTGACACACCACAGAAAAATGTTCAGTCTCTTTTACACACACAAGAACCCGATCGAGAATTGCTAGAAATTAGCAATTAATTACAAATTAAATAGGAATGCTCTCTCCAGAAAATAAGAAAATGGCGTGTATCTGATCACTACGAGATGCGTCGGTCTCCAAGAAGATCGCTCCGAGTCACAGGGTACCTCGCATGAAAAATAAGAGATCAAATATTAGAGGGATATTCACAAAAAAAAATGAAAAAATAAAATAAAATAAAATACTGAAAAAAGCAGAAATAAATACAAGAAAAACAGGAGTCAAACTACCCGGGGGAAGAAAACCTAAAACTTGATTTTTTTAAAAAACAACCTAAGACGTGCCACCCCGGCAACGTCACCATTTGACGAACCGCAAAATCACTCTCTTAAGTCAATCAAATTAATGATTGAAAGATGTTCGTTCGTTGCAGGTGGGTAATTAAGGGTTGATCCAAAACCACTATTTTTACTAATGTGTCAATTAAAATGAGTGTCAACTTTTTTTACTTGGAAAGTTCCAAGGTCG
The DNA here is from genome assembly GCA_037367405.1 of Ottelia alismoides. Classification (NCBI taxonomy): domain Eukaryota; kingdom Viridiplantae; phylum Streptophyta; class Magnoliopsida; order Alismatales; family Hydrocharitaceae; genus Ottelia; species Ottelia alismoides. The sequence goes on from JAZKJV010009547.1 coordinate 136,832, forward strand.
AACTCAGGGAGGCAATTGTCTCCTTAAGTTGGTTTTTAGTTATCTCAAAGTTAGGTTTTCAAAGAAGTTTTTTATATTTTTTATGCAATGAAATGCGTGATATGAAATTTTGACCAAATTCAGGGACTAAAATTCAATTTATATTAAAACCATGTCCATAAATTATGAAACTTGGCAGGAATGTGACATATGATGAAACAAATATACTATATTTTTTTGGAATTTTTGGATGCAAGATGAATATTTAATGAATTTATGAATGCAGACAATGTGATTTTCAATAATTAATTGTAATAAATAAGAAATCTACTTATTTTTAGGAAATAAAAATATCTTAGATATATAAATAGATAATATATCTCAGAAACATCCTAAATATTAAAAATATTGGATTTAATACCTATTAAAATTTAATTAGTGAAATCCACAAAATGATTTTTCTAGAGAAAACTATGCATTCAAATGCAATTATTCTTGAGCACAATGTAACAATCAAAATTCTACGATCCACGAATTTTTGGTGATTTTTGGAGTTATGGTAATTAACTATGAATTTTCAATCACAGAGCAAGCAAAATAAACAAATTCTCACAAGAATAATATTAATTAATTAACCACAGAGAATGAAAATATTATGAACATGCCAAATAATGTAGAGAATTAAGTGTAGAATAGAATGTAACTTTTTAAATAATAAAATGATGCAATAATGTCGTTCAAAATATAAAGATAACTCAGGGGTATGTTTGCAATATTACAGATTATACAATAAAATAAAAAATGTGCAGACTGGACTTGTATGCAGTTGCTTATGCTAAGAGGGCTTTTGCTGTAATTTCACTAGAGGTGCGCATGCATCACACGTGCACTGGCGTCACCAGGCTGGTGACGTGATTTGCAGGTAGTATAGGGCCCCTGGCATAATTTCACCCCTCCTCATGTATCGTGCACATGAGGGAAGGATCTGGGATGGTAGGTCGTGGGCGTAATATGCGGGAGTACCGGGGGATGCAACACAAATTGTCCCCTCCCCCACTCACGCATGCCTCGCGTGAGGGGAAGGGTTGGGGCGGTAGAGAGCTCAGGTGCTTGGAGGCACGTGGAGTTTGAAGCAGAGGCATAAGAGGTTGGTGGCTCTTGGCGGCTGGAGTGTCCAGATGCGGTGATGCGACGCTGGGAATCTGTGCGAAGGCGGAAGGTGGTCGTGGGAGTTGTAATGCTGCTTGGGCAACTGGAGTCTATGGTGAGGTGCAAGCGTCGACCCAGTATTGAAGGTGGCTGCCGCTGCTAAGGTTGATAGTAAAGTGTGTCGTGGGTTGGTAGTGGGTCGGCGGTGCGAAGCGGTGCATATGGGTGAAGATGACGAGTGATCGGCGATGAAGGTGGAGAAAGATGATGTAGGCAATCTGGGGAACAGAGGAAAAAGGTGAAAATAGGGGAATCGAAATGGAGGAGGGAGAGGAGAGATGCCTGGGGTTGAGTGGGCTACGAGCCTCCTCCGTTCTCGCCTCGACCGTGCTTGAGGAAGCATGGGAAGCTGGTGATCGATTTTGCCTTTGAGATCTTCACCAGAGAGAGGGGCCCATGTCATAGGCTCCTTCTCCAAAATCTCTCTCTCTCTCTCTTGTTCAGATTTGGCGGATGTAGAGAACTGCATCGATGGTGGGGATTAAATAGGAGAATTTAGGCACGTGAGATAAAGGTGGTTGGCGAGGCGGTCGTTACGTGGTGGCTGGAGGTTGCGCCCAAGAGGAGGAGAGGCCCTCGGTGGTTGGAGGTCCTGCAGGAAGGAGAATCGAGAGCTGGAGATAGGGGGATACTCACGTGCCTTGGACGCGAGGTAAAAAAATATTTTTAATTTTTAATTTTTTCAATAAAACAAGATAAATAGGAGGCCAAAACTGACTGACAGGTGACGGCTCCAGGAGTTGCCACGTGGTAGCTCCAAAAAATCAGAAAAAGAAATATAATGATAAATCAAAAGGAAATAGCAAACAATTTCGGATCGAAAAGTTATCAAAATAAAAATTGCTCGTTTCAATAAGCTCTACAATTTCATGAAGGGGCCAAGAGAAAAAGAGGTTTTCTGTGCAAAATAATATTTTTGGGTTACTCTATGTACATAGAACACCTTGATTTTTGGTTTTGTAATTTTTTGTGATTTTTAATCAAGAGGAAAATGAAAAAACTTACGATAAAATTAAATATAAATACCTACACAATAATATAAATTTTTTGAATTTTTAATAAATAAGAAACAGTAAAAATAAAATAAAGAAGAATATGCAAGATATTTGTACAAATTTTCAAGGGACACTTGGACTCAGTCAGTTTCTTTGACTTCAGTCTTATTTTGTATTTAGATTTTAGTGCATTTTAAAAAAAACTTTTATCAAATAATATAAATTAAAAATAAATAAAACAAAAAGGGTTAGTTATTTACATAAAATATTAGGTTAAAAGTGGTAAAAGGTAAAATGCGTAAAAGAGGCTCAAAACCCAACTTTCACAAACAAGCTCTGATTTTTATGAAATTAATCTTGTTTTGAAGGTCTTTGAATATATATTACTTTAAAAGTGAGTAGACCTAAATCAAACACTGTATGAGGAAAATATGATCATTTTACTTTGTCTAGTCTGAAATTTGAGTTTTGGCTCATGGGCCAATTATTTGAGTTAGTAATTTTTTTGTATTTTTATTTTAATCTTGTTAGTAGTATGTACACAATGGAGGACAATTAAGGTAAATTGGAGTTAGAATGAATTAGTTAAAAATGCATGAAGTTGGGTGAAAATGTGAAGATGATTATGAATGCAATTATGTGTGCTAAAATGTAAATATTAATTTTAAATTCTTAAATGGTAAAAATGTAGTATAAATGATGAAATGCAATTAATTATTTGGGAATGAAGCTCTATTTTCATCTTTTAGTATGATGAATCACATATTCATCAGACAATCAGAGATTTTTGTTGTATGTTGGATTTTACTGAGACCCAAGAATTCCTCTCCAAGGAAGAGGACTCAGAAAGCATAGACCTTGGAGTTTCCTCTTCTAGTTCTTGGAGATGTGTTAATGACATCTGTGGAATTTACGTAATTGACATTTTAGAGCGAAGGGAAAACTTAGATGGGACTAATAAAGCCGAATTTGATTTGATTGCTTTTATATAGGAATTCAGGATTTTGATGAGGATGATGATCCAATACAGACTCGTCAGGCTGGATTTGACTTGACTTCTTCGGATGATCAGTTCGAGCCTTTTCACTTTCATATCTGCGAGACTTCCCAGGTCAGACATGACCACACTACTTCCACTGATCGGTTCGTGCCTGCACACTCTGAAATCGATGAGGAGACATTCCCGGTCGATTCTGATTGGTTTTGTCCAATGATGACCCTGATATCGGCCTACACCTTGTCAGATCTATTCCTCAGCGATCCTGCAAGAAGGTATGCTTTCTACCTTCTTGATTTTTGTATATCCATTTCATTATATATTCGCTTTTTCCTCGGTCCATCCAGCATATCGCTCCTCCACCCCATTTTTCTGTGTGCCTTACTTAGGACGTACTTTGTACTAAGTATAGAGGGTGGACGAGCCAAGTTTTCTTTCTTCCTATGTTTCATCACTCTTGTTGTTGCCTATACTTGGGCCTCCTTTACCCTAAGTGTTGGGGGAATGATGTGTACATTCTCTACTATCTCTTCTTTTATCTTCACCTATCTTTTCTTCTTTTCATTTTCATTTCTCTTTTTCTACCATAAAGGTGTCGCCCCTTTTTATCAGTCTTCTATACTTAGGACGTACTTTATCCTAAGTATAAGGGGTGTACCCCAGGTTCTTTCGTTCTTTGATCCCCTCCATTGTCTCCTCTTCTTGTCTATGCTTAGGGATATCTTACCCTAAGTATAGGGGGATAGAGACCGAGCTATGATTTGCTCATTCCCACCCTCGACAGCTCAGTATGTCTCCTCTTCTTGCCTTGTGTATAATCTGCTATACTTAGGATTATTTGATCCTAAGTATAGGGGAGATGGTCAACTTCTCATTTGCTTATTTCTTCATTCGTTTATTCTTTAGTCTTTTCTATAGTTAGTATGAGTTATGTATTCTCTTTTCTCTCTGATCTATGAGGACATAGCTCATGCTAAGTATAGGAGGTCGTATATACTGTGTATGTATTTTAACCACAACTCTTACTTTCATATTTTTAATAATAAACACAACTAAAATTTTATATCAAATAATATATTAACACACTATAAAATTCACTAAATTAATTAACAGAAAATGTATTACTCTTCAAATTCTTTTTGTATATACTGATTAATAAATCAGGTAAAAATAATTTTTGCAAAATATTTGAAAAATAGTTTGAATCTTTTTGAAAAATCTTTTGAAAACTATTTGGAAAACATTTTGTAAAATATGTTCAACCTTTATAAAAATTTCTTTTCTTTATGCGAAATAAAATGTTTGAAAAACCATTTGCAAATGGTTTTGGAAAATAGTTGCAAAAATATTTTTTAAAACCTTTCCAAAATGATTTTCAAACTTTGTAAATGTTTGTAAAAATTATTTGCAAAAACTATTGTGGTCTGTAGTTTTCAAATTTTGTTTATAAAATCATTTAAAAATAAATTTGAGGAATATATACATCATGCCAAAGTCTAATTAATTAATATCCCTTATAAATTCTTAAATACCAACTCTTGTAAGTATAAGATGCATCCCCGTGTAAATATTTGTACCTATTTTCTTAGAAAAAATCTTTTATTTTCAAAAACCAGAAAAATATTTGCAAAACTAAAAATTCCAAAAACATTTGCAAAATCTTCTTGAAAAATTACATAAAAGGTTCAAAATTGAAAATTGCATCACAAAAATATTTTCATTGCATTGTACATAGCATTTGCCTAGCATTCATATTTTTTGGATTGAGTTTGATAATTGAACAAGTCTAAGTAAAATCCGAAGATTGGAGCTTGATTGAATTTACCTAATCATTGGAAACTTACATGAGTTGGAATTGGGGTACTTCATGTCTAGTTGACTTAATTCTTTGAGAGTCGTGAGACTTGGTTCAATGTATTCTTGACTGCTTAAGTAGAGTACTTCAGAGCACACAAACGACTCTTGTTGATAATGACCTAACTTAGACACATGCACCTTTCACTAGGCTCAACTCAGTTGGAGTGGTGAGGGGATTGGATTTGCCTATATGAGACACACACAAGTGGAAACATTTGTCCTCATCTAGGGAGGGAAGTACACCCCAACCCATCCAGTAGCAGAGATGTCTAAAGACAGGAGAGTATCAATTGCAATAATGCTTCAAAGGAGGGATAGTCTACGGGCTCAAGAGGAAAAACTCATTATGTAAATGTTGTTATATATAGTATTTAAAAAAAGAAGCAAAAATTCCAAAAAATGGACATGACTGATTGAAAATAAAATGCATACCAGAGTGTATATTTTTGTATACTCAATAAGTAAGCTTGATTTTCAAAACCATATCACGTGAGCCTGCAACTGGATGACTTGACTACATTGGTCATGCATCATAGGATAGATAGCTACACTGGCTACTGTCCATTCTTCTCTTCACCCCTCCTACTGAGCTGGTTGTCACTTAAACTTAGAAGGGAATACTCCACTCCTCAAGGAAAGAGTTGCTGGATTGGGGAATCTTTGGGTTGTCATGATGGAGAAGTCAATCTCTTTGTCATTTTAATTGAGGGGATCCACCATCACATACACCATACAAGTGAGATTCATAGTCATAAGGGTTTATGTATGAGTTGAAATATTCTGACATTGCTATTGTGGAGAATTGAGCAGAGTTTTGGGATTCTCGAAGGCTATTGTGTTTCAAATCTGATTCCCAATAAGGTTCCGACTGCTTTAAAATTTAAAAGGTCCGACTTAAGCTTCAAACATTGATTTATGAAGACAAGTTTGAGAATTAAACTTATTCCACTTTCTTTCTTTTTCTTTTCTTTGTTTTCATTTTTTTGCACTTTTTGTGTAAATGTTTGCTAGGGACTAGCAAAGGCAAGTATATGGGGTAATGAATCTCCATTTGATAATCTTTATTCCACAATTTGTCCTTAAAAACCCTAGCTAATGCATGTAAATACCCTTTATTTGTACAAATTATCATTAATTCTTTGTAGTATAAATATTGTATAAAATATTGTTTTCATGCCAAAATTATACAATAAAGAAAAGAAAAGAAAAAGAATAAAATTCCGAATGTATTTTATGACCTTAAACCCCGAGACCTAGGCATCTTGATGACTAGGTCAACAAGGAATAAAGTTGGGGGAGATAAGGGCCAATAATACAATAAAAATCCCATTTATTTATTCATCATTTAATCATTTTTGGGACCTATTCATTTTCTACTCTTTATACCTCAAATAAAGAAACTTTGTGCATGAAAGTTGTAGATAATAATATATAGAAAAATACAAAATTGATTTCAAACCAAATATTGTGTACTTTTTATACTTTAAATAAGAAGCCAAAGTCCCAATTTCACAGACCCATATCTCCCAAATAAAAATGTATCAAAATCACCTTTAATTGTATATTACTTTTAATAAGCTATTTAATGAAGGTGGTTTCATATTTTGTGCAGTGACTATGTGAAAGTTAGGTTTTGGACCCCTATTGTACAATATACACGTATAAAATATTCATTTTATTTATTATTTATTTATTTTATTATTTTATATTTTTATAATTTAGTAAATATTACTTATAATATATGTACATATTAAAACTAGAACAAAACCATAAAAAAATAAAAATATGTATATAAAAATAGTTGTAAATATATATATATAATAAGAGAATAAAGTAATAAAATCAAAATTATGAAATAAAAATAAAATATACAAACTATAAATAAATATACCTATAATTAACCCCTCAAAATTAACTTGTCAATAAAAAGCTCTAAAAATAAATAATAATAATATTCTTTAATAAAATAACAAATATTTTTTATTTGTAACTTAAAATTAGTAAAATCATTTAATATTTAATATTGAATTTCTAAGTTTTTCGAATGATTTTCCTTGTTGGTCCACGTGGTCCAACCAGGTTGAGTTGTTAGTTGACTCTGGTCAACTCCCTAACTCCTCTCCTATAGCATCTCAGACCTACGTGTGACCACATCTTCTCCTTTTTCCTTTGATCTATGCATTCATTGATTAGGGATGGTCCCTTCACCGATTTTCCTCCTTGACACTCCCTCTTACATGTCTGATTGGTTACTCGATCTGAGCTCCATGGATTCGTGGGTTCTTCATAGATCTTCGGAGCCACTACTTGCTCAACGTGTACATAAACCACATTTCGAGCTTCCCTTCCAATTTGAATTGCTTTTGATCAAGTTGGCCACCCTCTCTAGCGCTCCAGATCGAAGCCCATGACAGGGGCTTCTCTAGCGATCTGTAGTGGAGTCAAGTGAGGTTGAAGGATGGTTCCACCTTCATCTCTGGCCACCTGGCCATCGAGGTGCCTTTCTCGTTGCTTTCCAACCATTAGAAGTACTCTTCTTGTCTTTTCTAGCTTAGATTTAACCCTAGGTTTGTTTCCTGTTTTAGTTTTATATTTTGATCATGTGTTTTATAAATCACCTCCTTTCAAGTTCGCTAGAGCCTAGCTCTTGCAAACTACACCACCTGATCCCCACTTGTTTCCAATCTGCCACCGCACTCATCTCACTCCCATTCATTTCTTCTAAGCTCCACTCCCCTCCACTCACCCAGATCCTCATTGGATCTGGACTACGATTCTCCTTCCTCCGCCTAAGCCGGAGTGCCTCTACCTGGTTGCCCTTAACCCTTTAACCACTTCTGTATGTATATGTAACATCAAGACTTCTGGAGGTGACTTTGTTCCTCATCAGAGATACATGGAGAGTCGCCCCTTCCCCAAACTCACGGGCGAGCTTCGATCATCCCCGAGGTTTTTTGAGTCCTCCAGTCGACAAAGGAAGATGCCAGGTACATCTTGAACCTCGCTACAGTAGGAAAGGACATCATAGGTGGGAGATCACATCAATTGAAGCTCGATAGGCTGGAGTTCTCCCCCTGTTTATGCAAATAACTTCTCCACCATCCGATCATGCTAGGTTCTTCGCAAGGAGCACCATGCGTCAGATCAAGCCGCAGTGCCACCGTCCGATCTGAATCAGACTAATCCCGATCGTCTCCTGTAAAACGGCATCGCGCGTCCTCCTGTTGATGTGTGGTAAGTGAAACAAGATCAGTCGTCCATCTCTGTATAGCGTTGGGTATTTTGCATTTTTGACCAGCATGTTTTGTATCTAATATTTAGAATGTAAACATTCATTTACCATTTAAATATTTTGTAATATTTGCTACTAAGAACTTACACTTTATGGGTATTACATTTTAGTCCTTATCTACGTCAGCTGACAAATAATGGTTTTTTTTTGCATATATACCCTCATAGGTTTTATTAAAGTTTGGTCAAATTTTTTGAATATGCAGTTGTAAACTTTTGGACAAATTGAAGTCTGGACCTTGCATTTTATTTTATTTGCATTTTTGCCCCTACCAGGCCAATGTATTTTTGTGCATTTCCTCTATTTATTAAATAATAGCTATCGTGCTCCAAAAATCACCAAAGAATACGTGTAGAGTCCTGATTGCACACATTTGTATGCCAAATTTTTATTTTTGCAATTTAGAACTTTTTAATATTTATAAAAAAATAAAGAAGAGCACAATTATTCTTTATTTAGCTTAAAAATTACCAAAAATATAAAAACTTTTAAAAAATACAAAAAAATATTTATTGTGTTTATTAATTTATTTTCTAACTTCAGAAACTAAAAACCCTAAAATAGAAAAAAAATTCATAAAAATCAAAAAGCTCCAATATCCAGTATAAAAATATTAAAAATTCCTAAAAATCCCAAAAATATATTTTTTTATTCTGTAATTTTATTTATATTATTATATTCTAACTAAAATTAATTTGAAGAATTTTGTACCTAATTTGATATTTTTCCTCTTCATTTCAATCTCGGTTTTTTATTAAATCCCTGATTTGGGATATTTTTTACTTTAAAATTCCATAAAAATTAACAAAATTTACTAAAGATTATAAAATAGTAAAAAAATATTTAAAACCTAAAATTATTAAATTCTGCTACTTTTCATTATTTTTAGTTGTATTTATAATTATATTATTTTATTATTGTATGTATAGTCTTATACGTCCTATATTATATACTTAAAAGAAAAAGAAATTAAATATCTAATAATTTAAAAATAAAATTTAAAAATGTAAAATTTAAATTTAAAATTTAACATTTAAAATTTAAAAAGCATATAAAAGATGCAAAATAAATATAAAATATAAAATATAAAATATAAAATATAAAAATCCACATAAAAAATTGACAAGAATAACACAATCATTTTTTTGCTTAATTGCCTAATCTACCGGTTCTGATCCATGTGTTCGACAGTCTACACTCTTTGTATTATACACATCTTTTGTAGATTCAAATAAAAAATTTAACTCCACACTTTTATTTCATTGCTTGATTTATTTGTGGGTTAATTGTTGATTGATTGGGATTTAGAGTTTGGTCATCTCAACGATTGTTGATCTGTCTTGTGGATTAACAAGACCTCCGCAAAAACTCGATTATCAACGAGACATGTGCTTACCTATGGATTTTGTGTTGTTAGACATGGACTCTCCTACGCAGTTACTTCAGACTTCCATCATTTTTGGTCGGTCATTTCTTTAAACTGTCAAAGCAGTCGTCGACTACGGGTCTGGAAAGATCACCTTTTGCTCATGCACTAAAAATGCCCCCATGGACATGATCAGTGAACCAAAAACCGTATATAATGAAGGCAAGACAACAGCAGTTGAAGACTGTGACACTATTGACATTAGTTATCAATAAATTTCTTTAAATGGCATTCTCGCACAGGAAATCCTCTCTTCAAAGGAGGACCTGGAAAGTACAGACGAACCATGCTCACTTATCTACTAGGAGATAGAGACAGATTGTAAACCACTGATCAACTTATTTAAAGAAGATTCATGCCAATACAAATGTGAAGAATTCATTGCATATATGTTCAATACATTTATATCAAAGCCAACAATTACATAGGTGGGAAACATCTCCTTAAATTTACTAGATCAGCCATCTACCAGCACAGTTTCTGAAGTGTCCATGGAGCAAACTCTACAATTACCTGAACTCAAATAGCTCCCAACAGGTTTGAAGCATGCATTCCTTGTAGGTGAATAGAACATGTATCTGATCATCATCAGCAGTAGGCTGACTCTAGATCAAGAATCTTGGCATCTTGAAGTTATAGAAAAGAATCATAAGGCATTGGTTTGAAATTATCGGATCTCCTAGGGATAAATCTGGGCTTGTGTTCACACCACATCAATCTAGAAGATGATTGCAACCCGTCTCAAGAATTCCAAAGAAGATTAAATATAATCTTCGGGACGTGGTTATAAAGGAAATCACGAAGTGGTATAAAGCAGGTTTTATTTATCCCATTTTTTATTCCTAATGGGTGAGCCCTCTACGTGTCATTCCTAAGAAATAAGGGCTCATTGTGGTTAAAAATGACCAAGGAAAGGAGATTTCTACTTGACTATTGGCATCTTGGCATGTGTGAGTTGACTACCGCCACCTGAATTCAACTACCAAGAAGGGCCACTTCCCGCTTCCATTCATTGATTGAGTGATTGAAAGATTAGTTGGGAAAGAATTTTTCTTCTTTTTAGATGGGTATTAGGTTACAACCATGTGGCGATCGCCCCTGAAGACCAAGAGAAAACAACATTCACATGTCCATTTAGCATGTATTCCTTTCATAAAATTCCCTTTAGATTATGCAACACTCCTGACGCATTCCAAAGGTGCATGCTTGTAGTCTTCACCGATATGGTCAGGAGTTTTCTTGAAGTTTTCATGGATAATTTCTCCATCTACAATGACAGCTTTGATTCATGTCTCATGCACCTAGAAAGAGTACTGCAGAAATATCGTGAAGTGAATTTGTTATTATCATGGAAAAAGAGTCACTTCATGGTCATAGAAGGAAATGCATTGCGACACATCTTTTGCAAGCGAGGCATGGAAGTCGACCTAACGAAGGTGGATGTAATTACCAAACTTGATCCAGCCCAAAATGTGAAGAATGTGAGGTTATTTCTGGGGCATGTCGGATTCTACAAAAGATTATCAAGGACTTCAGCAGACTTACCTGACCTCGTAAGAGCTTCTTTGCAATGAGACCGAGTTTATTATTGATCAAAAGGTTCTCCGTTCATTCTATTAGCTGAAAGAGCTAGTCACTCAGGCTACAGTCATACAACCACTGGATTGGTCTCTAACATTTGAGATCATGACAGATGCATCAGACTTCAAAGTTGGGGTTGTCTTGGGACAAATAAGAGATAAAGTTCCCTATGTCGTTCACTACGCCAGCAAGACACTCGATGAAACATAGAGAAATTATACAATTATAGATAAAGAATTGCTGGCAGTAGTCTTCGCTTTAGAAGTTCAAATCCTATCTTCTAGGAACAAAAGTTATTATTTCCACTAACCACTCTACAATCGGATATCTACAATAGAAGAAGGATTCTAAATCACATCTACTCATATGGATCCTTCTCCTCTAGAATTTGACTTAGAAATCAAAGATAAACCTAGAGTTCAGAATGTGGTAGCAAATCATCTGTCCAGAATAGAATGCCAAGATACTTAGCTGAGCAGTGCATGGATCATAGAGACCTTCCTTGACGCATCTATCCTCAACATTGGATCTCTTTCTTGGTATGTCGATATTATGAACTACCTCGTCTCTGGGGTAGTCCCACAAGATTGGACAAGGATCAAGAAGGACAAATCCATATCCGACATCCATTTTTACCTTTGGGAAAATCCATACTTGTTCAGGGAAGGAGCAGGTTGCATTTGACGTCGATGTATTCCTCAGGAATACACAAGTGTCCTCGAGCACTGTCATAAACTCGAATATGGTGGACACCATTCTAGAATCATAATGGCAGAAAAAATACTACAATGTGGCCTCTGGTTGCCAACCTTGTTTAAGGATGCAAATGAATATGTCAAAGCCCTCTTTGATTGTTAGAAAATGGGAAAAACCCTAGATGTCAAATACTCTATGCTCCTTAAATTCATTCAGATATCCAATGTGTTTAATGCATGGGGCATTGATTTCATAGGTTCATTTCCCAACAGTCATGGCTACGAATACAACCTGCTTGTCATGGACTATGTGAGTTGATGGGTTGAAGCTATTCCTATTCAAGCCATTAACAATAGGATAGTCTGTAAATTCTTGAAAGATAACATAATCTCATGATTCGAGATATCGAAAATTCTTATTTCAGATAATGGTAGTCACTAAATCAACAAAGCGGTTAAGAAATTAACAAAGGAGTATGGCTCTGATCATCAAGTTGCATATCCTTATCATCCTCAATATAATGTCCAGTTGAATTATCCAACATAGCAACAAGTCAATTCTGCAAAATGTTGTGAGGATGGATCGAAAGAACTGGTCACAATTCCTTGATTCAGTTCTCTTGGCATACAGAACCACTTATAAGTCTCACTTGGGCAAATCGCCCTACCGTCTTGTCTATGGAAATCCTTGCCATCAGCCCTTGGAACTCATTCACAAATCACTTTTGGTCGTAAATATCTGTAACCTCAACTCACAAAAAGGTGGTAACAAAGAAAATTGGATGTGAAGAAGCTCCTAGAATTCCGAGAGCAGGTGTATGACAACATCTTGATGTACAAGGAGAAGGTTAAGCACTGGCATGACAAGTACATTAGATGAAAGACCTTAGAACCTAAATAGAAAGTATATTTGTTTGATGTGAAGTCGAAGATCTTTTCAGGAAAATTGAAAAGTAAATGGATAAGGCCTTATAAAGTCATAATTGTGCATTATAATGTAAGTATTTTTGAAATCAGAATTGTCAACTGATGCACAACTCTTCATTATCAACGATCAGTTGCTGAAGCCATATTTAGAGTGTGATACATTCATGGTCGTTGTTGACTCTGTTCAAGTAATTTTTGATGAATAATTTACTACATCAACATCGGTGAGCCATACAATGCTCCCAAAAAATATCTTTAATTGATTTTCTTCTTTTCTTCTTTTCGTTTCAATTTTCCAATTTGTTCATTCTTCCATGTTGCACTCACCCCATTCATCTGTTTCATACTCAAGATATGATTCATCCTAAGTATATGGGGGTAAATGCATTCGTGTGATTCATTATTCATTCCCTCAGTTGTCTATCAACTTTTTGATATTGTATCTATAGTTAGGGATATTTTACTCTAATTATAGTATAGACAAGTCGAGCCTATTAATTTCATAAATTATGGATCCTCGATCGTCTCCATTTTTTATACAGTCTGCTATACTTAGGATGCTTTGATCCTAAGTATAGTGGGGATAGTTGGCTTCTTACTCTTTTAGTTGATGTATTGTAGACTTTCCTATACTTAGCACGAGCTATGTCTTCCTTTTTCTCTTTGATCACTATGAGAAGATAGCTCAAGCTTAGGGTTTCGCATATACATTGTATATACTTTAGCCATAACTCGTACCCTTGTATTTTAAATATTATGGCTAATATACTATATGGGTAAGGGTATAAAATTAATTAGTTGTAAAGAATACACTTTAAATATGTATAATTTTTTCAAAAATTCTTTCTAGATATGATAAAATGATTTGAAAATGGTAGTAAAATATATGGAAAAATCTTTTGAAAACCACTGGAGAACTTTTGTAAAATATTTTTTAAACCTTTATAGAATTCTATTGTAAATATTTGCAAAAATATGTTTTATATGTTTGGAGAACATTTTTGAAAATCAATTTGAAAACGATTAAGAAAATGGTTGTAGAAATACTATGAAAAACATCTATTCATATTGTCTGAAAAATCTTTGCAAAATAATTTCCAAATTTTGTAAATGATTGCAAAATAGTTTGTAAAAAATATTTAACAATTAAGTTTTCAAAAGGTTTGTGAAAATATTTTCAAAATATTTTGAGAAACCTATACAAAGTTATAGCAAATAAAATTCTATATAAAATTTGTATATATATAAAAGGAGGAAAACCTAAATGACAACTAGCTTAACTTGTACGTTTCTAGTGTAAATCCTTTATCCAATTCTTGTAAATATTCACACAATCTCGTGTAAATATCTGCACATACTTCTGCCATCAACCCTTATTCAAAATCTCAAAAATCCATAAAATTTTGCAAAATATTTTCAAAAAATGCAAATTTTGCATAACTTTTTTGAAAATCTATAAAAAGTTCAAAACTAGAAAATTATATCACAAAAATATTTTTCTTGCATTGTACATAGCATTTGCATTTTTAGAATGATCAAGACAATTGAAAAAGTCTAAAGATCAGAGCTTAGTCTAGACCTTGATCCACTTAATTTCAGAGGAATCCATTGAGGACTGGAATTGAGATGCTTCAAGTCACCTTGACTTAATTCTTTAGGTTCCATGAGACTATGTTCATGAGTATATTCATAGTGTCTTACTAGAACCCTTCATGTTATCCGTACGACTCTTGAGACGGTGGCTTGATTAGAAACCTCGTACTTAACACGTATTTCAACCCAGATAGATTGCTGAAAAAATCTTGGAGACTAAGTCAGGACGATACTAGGTTGCTTCATCAAGAATGGCTCAGGAACAATTCTAAGGGACTACAGAATTGGTACTTCAACCTATTTCTTCTGGTAGCAAGGACATCTAGCAACTGGAGACTAGATTGAAACAATGCTTCGGATGAGGAATGGTCTACTAGCATAACTTCTTCCAAGACCTCAAAACATGGGTGGATCAAAATATTCTATATATGTTGGGGCAAAACAAGAATGCGGAGACATGTAAAGCAAAGAACAATCCAAAAAGAAGCCTGCACCAAAATTCCACAAAAAAATTGAGCTTCCAGAAAAAGTCTGCTTCTTGGTGAAGACTCGGTTACAATGCTCGAGCTTCACATGGGAATGCGATTACGTTGGTCCATTCCCACTTCTTTTCCCATTCTTCTAGCTTCTCCCTTTTCGGTTGTGAACTATCATGCTCCTAACCTTAGAAGAAAATATCTATCTCCTTGAGGACGAGTTGCCAGAGGAGGAGACTCAACGGTTTGTCTAGGAAGAGTTAGCGAATTCACACACATGGTCATTTCAAGGTTACGAGAGTATGTGACGGAAAGGATGGTTCTAACCAGATGGTGAATTGAATTGAATGATAGGATTATGGAATATAAGGATTGTTATGTCACACTTCCTAACCTTGATCTGGTTCCGAATAAACTAAGAATCCAAAGGTCTTAACTGAGCTCCTGACTTTCATTTTATTGAGACACGTTTAAATGTCAATTTTTATTCCAATTTCTTTATTTTTCTTTTCTTTGTTTAATTCTCTTTCTATGCACTTAACATAAGTGTTTTCTATGGAATAGTAAAGGCAAGTATAGGAGATGATGAATCTCCATTTTATCACCTTTATTCTTTCATTTTGGCCCTAAATCCCTAGCTAAATGCATATATATAATATTAATTTGTACAAAATAACACTTAATAATTGATATGTAAATAATGCATAAAATATTGTATTTAATCAAAGTTAAAAGAATAAAAGAATAAAAGAAAAAGAATGAAGTGTCAAAGACACTGAGTAACCTTAGACCCTGAGTCCCAGTCATCATGATGAATTGGTGGACAAGGAATAAAGTCAGGGGGGAGATACAACAAATCAATGTGCAGAAACATGCAAAAATCCCAATACTATAACCTAATAATTGTATTTTGGAACCTATTTTATTTTCTTATTTTCACATATCAAATAATAAAACCCTTTATATGAAATTTGTGCATAAAAATACAAAAAATATTTCATTTAAAAATAATACATAGTGTGTCTAGGACAACACAGAATAAAAAGTCACAAAGAAAACTTTACAGACCTGTATCTTCTCCATACTGACCCAAAATTAACCAAACTCACACTTTTGTTCATAAAATCAAACTATCTATTTAATGAATGTGGCTTCATTTAATTTGGAGTTAAGATGCAAAATTTGGCTTTTGGGCCCTCATTGTGCACTTATACATTATTCTATATATTTTTTACTTTATTATATTTTTATATATTTATAAATATAATTTAAAATATATTTAAATAATAAAAATAAAATAAAACCATAAAAATAAATAATGTACTTTAACATATAGCTGAACTATACCTATATAATTGTATTATAATTATTTAAAAAAATAAATAAATTCAGAAAAATAAACTAAATATATATAGCAGTATAATAAAATTAGTTATAAATATATAAATTATAAAAAAATAAAAATGAAATTCAAAATCCAAAATAAAAATATAATATGATAAATACAAGTATATTTACATATGTTACATGTAATTACAAGCATCTAATAAACTAGATTGTAAAAATAAATAAAAATTAGAATAAAATACTACATAATATTACAAATATTTTTTATGCTTTTACCAAAAATTAAATAAATCATCTATTATTTTTAAATCAATAAAGAATTTATTAATCCCATTTTTTCTAGTTGGTTCACGTAGACCAACCAGAAGTGCTTGACTGTCGACCTCAGATCAATAATCCTTTGTTCTCTACCTATAACTTTGCCCATTTTTCTTGACTTCTCCCTTCCTCCATGCTCCTCGAGCACCTCACCTTGTTGCAGCCTGCACACCCCTCTATTTTGTCGACCCCATATCTCTACCTACCTCCCTCCTTCAGCACACGCGCCACTCCTCAAAGATCTCCCATCGCATCATTTATAAAACTCCACCCTTCACCTCTTTTGCCATTTTTATCCACGTTCCTCACCTGTAACCTGATAGGACCCAATGGATTGAGTCACCCGGTGATAGAAAGTATCTCTTTATCCTTATCGGTGTGGATAAAGGTGAAGGTGACACGATCCAAGCTTCGTTGGAGAGGCTCAAGTGGGCTTCATCTGCTCCATGTTTCCCATATGTACGAGCTGTTAGCTTTATGTTTCTTTATTTCTCTTCATTCCAGTAGCTTAGATTTAATCGTAGTTTAGTCAACTAGTATTTAGTTTGGCTTAAATTTAAGTATTAAATTGCTAGAGCACTAGGCCTCAGCCACAAATCCATCGTATCTCTGCTATTCTTCCTTGCCATTTTCACCTCATCTTCTAGCATTGCGCTTCTCCATCAGTTCCCCTTGTTTTCCCCTCGATCTTGAATAGATTAAGCAGAATTCGAAGGTCCCTCCTCCAGCGTCATTGGAGCTCCATCATCCCATCGTTCCCTTGTGCATACAGCTTCAAGAGAGGGTTGAGGAAGACCCCATTGAGCTCCTCTTTATTTTTGTGCAGGAACCTGAGCAAATAAGCCACCTGGAGCATTCACCCACGCTCTTAACAGAAGCCCAGATTCCCTTAGCTCCAGGTCTCATCCGATGGGCGCGCATACACATTTGAAAAGTCATGCAGGCATGGAAGGTCGTCAGAATGGGAAGGAGACCATCAATAGGCAATCAGAGGCTAGGCACGGATGAAATTAGTGATCAAAGGTTAGCCCAGTCGACCTTCTTCCGAGTTCTTCCTCTTGCCTTCAAAGCCGTCAGATCAAGGCTAGGCTCCAAGTCTTTTCTCTAATCGAATCATCAATCGAAATGAAGCCTCCATCCACTGTTGGTTGAGATGCATGTCGCAAGAAGGAGCGCATGATTGAGCGACATAAGTGGGTAAATATCTTCGCCTCTCATGCCTTTTGTATTTACAATTTGGTCCTGTAAATATTAAGATTTGTTTAAAAAAGCATTGTAAAATTGCAAGTGGACCCCTATATGTTTTGAATATTACACTTAGGTCCAAGGCTGACCCACCTTACATGACGATCCACGTGAGGTGGGTAATTTGCAAGGATACCCTATCGGGTTCCTTTATGTACATTTAGTCCTAGAACTTCGTAAAATAGTGTTAACTTTTGGGTGTTTTTCCACTGAAACCATCAGATATTATTTTATTAAGAAAAGACAACTACCATGCTCGTAAATTAATTTGTTGTAATTTTTTTATTAAATAACTAGTGTGCATATAAAATTTTGAAAAATCATAGTAAATCTTCGTCTGATGCAAGTTCATGCCATATTTTTATTTTAGCATTTTACTTACATTTTATGTTTATTAAAAATCAAATGGAGCTTATTTATTCCCTATATAGCTATAAAGGAACAAAAAATTCTAAAAACTATTATAAAAATTCTGAAAAATAGAGTATATATATTGCTATAGAATAACTCCAGACCAAAAGTCACAAACATACAAAAGAAAAACTTTAAAAATTTAAAAACCCTCCCAACCCTATAAAAATTTGTAAAAAAGCTATAAAACAAAAAAATTAGCTTTTTGTTGTCTATTCTTATCTATATTATATTGTATATATTAAAAAATAGTTTTGAGAATTTTTAATATTACTATCTATTTTTTAAACCCAAAACAAAACTACCTATTTATTAACGTAAAAATAGAGAAAATATTAAAATCAAAAAAATATATTATTTTATTTTTTTAGTATATGTAGTTATATTCATAAAAATAAAACCATATATAGATTATTTATACTATATATACTTATATGCTTATTATTATTAATATTACTTTTTTTAAATACCTATAAATATAATTAAACCTTTAAAAAATAAAAAGAATTGTACTTATTTGTATTTCTTGATTTCTATATATTTCTTATATATATCATATATAGTATTCATATTATACATAATAATATATAAAGATACATATATGTTTATTATATCTTAAAAATAAAAAAACAATTAAAAATCAGAAAAATCTAAAAGAAAAAAATATAAAAGTTAAAACATAATGTAAAACGTAATGTAAAACATTAAAGATTCATAAAAATAAAAAATAATTATAAACCCACAAAAATCAAAAGGCAGAAAAAGTATAAAACTATTTGTTGTTTATTTTTAGACAATAATTATTATCCTATTCCCATAGCTCTCAGTGGTTCTACCTCCTGCACATACTTATTATACACATTTATTTGCAGGGTATAATAAATTTCTTCCCACATAATTTTCATTGATTATTCATAGATTGTGGTTTGATCGTTGTCTTAGTTGACTGCTCATGGGTTGAGTGCTATGAGAGCTGTCGATACAAAAATTGTCAGACCCGATTTGTCGGGAACACAAACCCCTGAATATCGAACGTTAGGCCCCTCTAAGAAGTCGATCGAACAATTATTTATATACATGATGATAGAGGAAAGTGGGAGGGGGATTTCATGCAAGATTGAGGGAATTGGTGAGGGCTAGATGGGTAGCAAGATGGAGGACGGTAAGGGGCGAGGTTAGGTGAATAAGTCGAGGTTCATTGACCTAAGAATCAAAGGAAAAATTTTGGAGAAGCCAGAGGTCTCGTGACCTCTGACATAGCAAGCAGCGAAGGATTTACACTTGACTGGAAGTCAACAAACGTAGGGCATTTGTTGGTCCACGTGGACCAACCGGACATGGACCAACTGGAAAATTCTGTGCGATAAATCCCTCATTAAATGGATTAAAAACAATAAATGCTTTTATGAATTTTGGTTAAAATATAAAAGAAAGTTTCTTATTTAATGTACAATTATGTGGATATTTTTATTTATTTTTAAAACACTATTTATAAGGTGTTAATATTTAAATGTAGATATATATATATATATATGTATGTATATTTACTTGAATTTAGGGTATTTTATATTTATTTTGTATTTTGTATTTTTATTATTATACATTATTTTATATATTTAATGCACATTTAAATACATTTTTTATTACATTTTTTGATTTTATTTATATATTTAAATAAATATAGGTATATATTGTATAGGTATAATATACATATATATTGCATTTCATTATTTATTTTAATGCATTTTCATTCTCTTATTTTTATGTTTATATTTTACATGTACTTCAAGTAATATTTACAAGTATTAAAGAATATAAGAAAGCTAAAGATATAAAGAATGAATAAATTGAATAAAGTATACATGCTCACAATATAATAGAGACACAAAAGCCAAATTTTGCATATGAGCTCCATTTTTAATGAAACTACTTCAATGGATAGATAACTAAATTTTATGAACAATAGAGTGAGACTGGTCAATTCTGAATCTGTATGGAGGAGATACGATTCAGTAATGTTTTGTTTGCGGATTTTTTTATGAGTCCTAGTCACACTATTCATTATTTTTCTTTGCAATAATTTTTGTATTTTTCTTTGTATTTTTATATAAGTTTCGTCTTAAGGGTTATTTGAGTTGTGGAAAATGAAAAATAAAATAGGGTACAAATGATTGTTTATTGAAGAATGACATTAGGGTTTTTGTGTGTGCTTATGAACAATTAATCACCCTATCTCTCCCTACTTTATTCCTTGTCGAACAAGTTAATATTCACATGGTCTCGACGTCTAGGGTCATTCAATATCTTTGACACTTCATTTCTTTTTCTTTTCTTTATTTTATTCATTTATTTTTGAATTAAAATAAAGTTGATGAAATGGAGATTCATCATGAGGGTATAAGCATGAATTTCATAAAGCTTCTGGATGCGCCTGCAAATTCTTCTGATTACATGAGAGAAGCACATAATCTAGGCTTTGGTGAAAATACTGAAAGGCAAGGGGATGGAACTACAAATAAGCCAAGTCACGCATATGGAGCACGTGACCCAACCTTCTACTCCTATGATTGAGGCTTTCCCTTCTATGTATGATAAAGTGGCCAAGGTGCAGCCATGTGATCGCCCGATGTTCATTTGATGTAGGATGATCAACAGTGGAAGGAGCTCCTTCTTTAACATCTCAGATGAGATGAGTTCTTGATCGAGTTGTTGTTGTAACACCTAGAGACATGCTCCGTCGGGCCCCTTCTTCTTGCGATGAAGCCTATAAGGGATCCTCTCCCTCTGGTGGTTGATACATGGCCAAGGGTTGCTCTCGGTATGTGCCTATAATTGGGAGATGGGATTGAGGCTTTGGACCTCGGTGAAATCTCAAGAGGAGAAGTTAGACGATGGATGATGGTTTCCTATACATATGGGAAAGGAAAGAACCCTTTCTCTCCGGCCTTGGACTTGGCTGGAGTTGGGGGAAAGTGGAGAGATAGAAAAGAAGCAGAGGGAAGGTGATGATATGTATGGTTCTCGATGTGATTTGGTGAAAATGATTGTCAATGGAAATCGAAGAAGAAGAAGAAGAGGGTACAGAGCAAATGATAGAGGAAGAATAGAATTGAGAAAAAAATAAGGACAAAATGACAAAGATGAAGATTAACTGGAAGGATTGGTGTCTCCTGAAGGTATTGGAGTGGCGAGGGTCGACTCTTGGTCTTTACTCAAGTCCGCCGGTGTAGAGTGTGATCTTAGCTAATGTTCGAGGAAGATGTAGCAGTAGAGGTGGGTTAGCCCCTCTGGATCTCTCCTGGGGAAAGGTCCTCGCTGAAGGATCTTCAAATCAATGTCATCGGTCTTGAAGCTGTCCAACTCTCTCTCTCTATTAGGATCGAAGATGACATATTGGTGAACCCATTTGAAGGTGGTTGGTAATAAAACTAAATAGGATGAAGGAGTCGTGGTGGTTGGGTTGTACTAGAAAGGGGATAGAGTGATATGGGATTGGGGTGTCAATCGCAAGGAATAAAGTCAGTTAGGGAGTGTGGAAATAGGGTTGGTTTTGGGATACCGATTGGGTGAGGTTATAGGCGGGTAGAAGCGTAGGTAGATGGGTTCCTAGAGGTATCGACCATTAAGTAATTCTGCAACGAGGGTATAGAGATCGAATTATTGTTTTGACCATTGGAGGAGATAAGTTGAGGGTGTTGGGTTATTCTTGTAAAGGGGTTCCAATTGTGTTGGGTCTCCAAGCAATAGGTTAGATAAGGGGGTGGCTACGATTGGATTGGTTAGATTACGGAAGAGGATTTTGGAGAAGGGAGATGAGTGGAAACAGTTGGATGGGTCATCGGAGAATTATCATAGAAAAGAGTGGAGAGGTCGGAGAAGGCATTGCAGGCTGACCCAGAGGAGGAAGAAAGATCGTGGATCGATGGATCTTCAACAACCATATGAAAGGGATATGGCACGTGAAGCTCACATGAGGAGGAGTGGAGTTAGATGGGGGAATTAATATCATTGGATCAATGCAAGATAATGGAAGAAAATTGATAAAAAATAACAAAATAATCAAAATGAAAAATGTAGATTTAAATGCACCCTATAATGTTCATTAAGGACTTAAATGAGAATGAACTCATTTATGCACGTTATGAAATCTTGTATGATATTTTATGTATCATTTTTTTATTTTGTAATTTTTATTTGGTTTTCTATAGATGAATAATATATGTATAAATCAAACATGATGTAAAATAATGTGATAGACATAAATGCATTTTTTGAGATTTTTTTACTATTTAGTAAGAGGTCGGAATAAATTTGTGAAATTAGTTATTTGCAAATGAATAGGTCAAATTGCTCAAGTCAGGATCTCTCATTTTCATGAATTTTTTGATATTTGTCATTTTTTTTGTTTTTATGTAATTATTAAGTCATTAGAAGAAATAAAGAAATGAAAAGGAAATACATAAATATGAGTCAAATATGTACATGGAATAATAAGTCAAAGATCAGATAATATGTTCAATATACAATTAGGTCCCAAAATCAAAGTTTCGCAAATGATTTTTTATTATTTTGAATCTGGTCTTGATTTGTATATACTTGAATGTACATTAATTCAAAAGTGAGTAAAGTGAAATTGATCATTGTACGTGAGACACATCATCATTTACAATTCCTAAAATTAAGGTTTGGGTTTATTTCAAATATATATGAGCTAGTATCTTTTAGGATTTGTCATTGATTAATGTTAGTGATATGTACACAATGGAATTAGTTTTATTTCAAGTAGAGTTAGGATGAATTAATTAAAAGTAGGCGAAGTTGGTTGAATATTTACAAGTGGAATGATAATTTATGCAAATTATTAAAAGTGCATGAATGTTATTATGAGAAATAAAAATATGAATTCACCTAATTATTCAAGACTAAGATCTATTTTCAGCTAATTAGAGTGATGAATCGCATATTCAAAGACAAACCATTTGAGCAATTACTCTTACTTTCTCTAGAAAAGCAAGAAGCTCTCTCTGAGTGATTTCCTAGATATTCTTTCTCATGTTCATCGATCAATTCGATCTTTTGAGAAGAACATTCTTAGTTGAAGAGTTGTGGAGCAAGTTGTTCAGTTCAATAGAGTTCAATTGCTAGCCGCTCTTCAAGTTCTTCTAATAGCCAACATGGTATTTTTTGTATCCTCTTCTCGACATGATGATATCCATTACTTGTTTGATATTTAATTACCCACATGTGAGATCTATGTCATAGATGTTTGCTATTATCTATAAATTTCTATGTATAATTTTATACTATTGATTTATCTTTATTGAAGAATTACTTTCTTAATATCTGTAGGGATAATACTATTTGGAATATTACTATTATATCTCATGTTTTTAGTTAACATCTTTCTTCAAGACTTTAGGTGTTGGATCTGAAGTGTGTAGAGAAACTCTTGGATGTGAGATCTGTAACATTTGGGATTCGCGAAAACCCGAACCTGACATGATTAAGGTCTGATTAACCTAAAAAATTGTTGGTCAATGCCAAACAACCTAAAATGATCAATTGATCGTGAATCAAAAGTCGTTAAGGTGAAATTGACCAAAAATCGGTCGCACCATAATGCGTGTCCGAAAAAGCCATGACGTAAATTCGGAAATCGCGAAACGAACCAAGAATGCCATGAGAACTGATTCGACGAAACAAGACCAACGGAATCGATCATTTGTCAATCGGAGGTCGTTTGGTATTTTTTATATCATAAAATTTAACCTCAAATCAAAACCGTATCTCAAACTTTTGGGGGTTCAAAACCCAACCGAAAGTATATAAATGTTATACTCATTTTGATAGTTGTTATGAGACGATCAAATCAAGATATTGTGCGTCAAAATCTGATGCTCGATGCGCAATACAGTTAACCTTATGAAATATCAAATAAAAAGAGTTTTAAAATATTATTATTATTATTCATTTTTATCTGTTAAACAGAATGTAGCAGTTCGGTTAAAAAAATGAAAGAAAAAATTTACAATCTTTTTTCTAGACTGTGCACAGACAGTGCACAGTCCAGCCGTTGGAAATTTTTTTTACACTTGTCTTAATTCTTTATTCCACTTGGCATCAACCAACACCCCTCCTTTCTTATTTATATCTCCCTTCTTTCCCAAACCCTCACACTTCTCCACCGAGAGAGAAACTCCAGCTCTCTTCTTTTGGTTTCAACAAGAAGCTGAAGTTGCTGCTCCCTTTTCCTTGAAGATCCAGCCATATCCAGTAGCTGGAAACCTCCTGGAGGCCATGCTTTTCTCCTATCTTGAGATATATTTAGGTACATTCCTACCCATGTCTTATTGCTGCCATGCATGTGTTGTAAATACACATCAAATCATATGTTAAAAGGAGCTGGATCTCCCCTTCATCTTCTTTTTGCAACTTAATTTCCGGTACATTAAAATCTGCAAGATGCTATGCATCAGCCCCGATTTTGCTACACCAAATGATGATGTTGCATGCAAGTGATTATAACTTTGAAGATCTAAAACAATGTACAATCCCTACTCCTATCTTTTGCTGCCATGCATGACATTCTCACACATTTAATCCCTTTTTGATGTTCTAAATAAAAAAAGATTGAAAAAGAATTATTGGATTTTGAAATTTCTGTTGCTTGTAAAAACAATTAATGAAAAAAATTTATTTGAATTCTCCGGATACTGCTTACACACACACAGATATATATACATATATATATACATAAGTAGAAGATGGAAATTTTTACTCTGATAATAACCTATACATATATTGATAAAGAGACAAATCTACATAAATAAGTTCATGCCAGAGTTAGGTACGCAGATTCTCATCATACAGTGGCAAGCTGTAAGAAGGTAGAAAGTCCAACAGAAAGTTGTATGTTTCTCTACAAAAAAATCAACGTGGGATACTCATTCAATTCACGAAAATGAAGTTTCGTTGAATCAGGACTGCAAACTTGGATCTCATGAAACTGTTGGGATTAAATGGTGTGCCCAACCACACTCACAATAAGCAATCATAATTAAAGTTCAAATAAGTGACTGCAGAAGAAACAAGAATGTTGTTTTGATATATAAAGTATCCATAATTGTGTTAAATACAACTTACAGGTCATGTGTAATACATATATATATATATATATATATATGCATACATACAATCTAATAAAAGGATCAGAATTTTACACCCTGTGGAACTTAATAAAAGTGGAGATTTTATGAGAACCTATTATTGTTGAAATTATTTATTTGCACAAAACTTCTTCTTGTCGAAATATTTAGATGAATAGAACCCTTAATTGTTGAATGTTTCAGTTACACTAACACCAATATTATTCTCTGCTCGAGGAAATAATTCATGTGTCCATAGGTTCTTTCTTGCATGAATGAACATCTTTTGACTATGAGAAATTGTTATAGTTTATACACTAGCAGTTAGACCAGTTTTGTTAGAATTTAGTCCTTAGTCGTTGCAACCATGACCAAATAGAAATTTTTCCAAGAACTTGGATATTTCAAATGATTTGTTTATCCATATTTTCATAAATTAGATCTCTAATGTTGATGGACTTCTATCAAATAGTGTATTCTGCTTTACTAATAGTTATAGATAAGGGTTATGAGTGTATTCTGTTAAACTGACCTGCTGACTGAGCTGGCCATAATTAGAGGTCCTCCGATTTTAGTGTGAGCATTTGTCTATCTTCCATATGAATTTGGGTCTTAACATACGTATTCATATATATCTATATATAGATAGATATAGATATATAAATATATATACTCGACGTTCATTTACACCAACCAATATAACTCTAAGCTCATTTTCTCTGAATTAAGCATAGTACTTCTTCTTTACTTGACCATTTTTTCTATAGGACTAAGAGTTAGGATTGTTCCATATTGTTTTATTAAAAAAAACAATGTAACTTGGATCAAGGATTCTGTGAGAAGATCGGTTGGTTGGTGTATGTTGTTAGCTTGTTAATGGATGTCGACTCAGATATGAGGTTAGATGAGCATCAGTGAAGACAGATATGTATGACCCTTACACCAGACCGTGTGAGGGTGCGGTGACCCTCAACTGGGCGAGATATAGGAAGCCCAGTTAGGGTAGCGGCCGCCAAGTGCGCGGGTCTAGGATCCCAGTCCTTTACACAGTTTTTGCGCGAGCTTGCAGTGTTTTTACACCTCGTTGGGATCTCGACTTTGACTAGTTCCGTTGATGCTTTGTTTTCGGATAACCAGGCGGGGGATCCTTGGTTTTCAATTTTACGTACGAGCTCGTTTGCCCGTACTAGTCAGGCCATTTTCTAGAGCGAATTTTCCGAAGAGTTCTCTCACCCGTCTCAGTGGCGTAGTTTTGAAGTAGACATATCCCTCTATTGGACTGCACTTCCAATTAGAGGGCGAGACGGAAGAGCCATTTTTAGGCTACCTCACTGCTTGAGTTTTTACTTTCGCCAGCAGACCTTGGCGTTTCTACATCTAAATCATCCATATCTATGTCTAAGTCATCTAAAGTTGCATCTGAGATAGTTAAAGTTGAGATTTAGAGAAGTTACAATCAAAAGTTGTGTTGATAGGAAATAACTATCCATTAAACTTGAGAATCAAGTAAATTCATAAAACATTTCCAATTTCATCTTTCACATCGTCAAAATCCACAGTGTAATATCTGGTCAATGTGATAATATAGATATTTATATACTTACACTCATACAATTATAAACATTTGATTACAAAATAACTATGTTATATATATATGAAAAATGTTGGGATTATGGGTGCTTATGGGAGATGCTACAAGAGACTTGAGAACCATTTTTACTTATGCAAGTAGATGTAAATTTTACTTGATCCTGCCTTTCTACTTGTTTGCTTTTGAACATATTAAATGCTGGTTTTTTTTAAGTTTTTGGGATGTACCACTGTCTGTTGATGCCTCTTCTTCCTTGCACACATGGTAGGAAAGGATCCTTTAGCGCAGTAGCGGGTTGATGACTTCAGGAGACCGTGTTTACACCATATTGTATGTTGCTTTTGTTTCAGATTTTGTTTAAATTATGATGTATTATGCTCCATTTCTCTTCTGTTTAAAAATATTTTTGGGATTGTTGTATGTACTGTTAGACTCCATGCATATGTTGTATATTTATGAGAATTAATGAAAAAGAAATGATGGTGGCACTTGTTGATGTTTTATTCTATGATTGATACAATACTGAATGGATGCGGATGTCATACGCAAGAGCAATAGCGGTGTGAAAAATTTTCCCTGATCTTCATGTACTTAATGTGATAATAGTGAATGTTATATTGCGAATATGGAGTAAACGGGCCCCCGAATCATCGGGGGTTCAAAAGTTTTGGTATCATAGTAGTGGTACCCCAATACGCACATTCGCAACATTACAATTCCGATCACATTAAGTTCTCGGATAGCGACAGTCTTCCGACTTGGCGTAAATCCGAGAAGGGAAAAATATGACATTCATATTCAATCACAACATATGTCACCAATTTCATTAATTTTCATATTATATCCCAAGAGGAGAAAAAGCATATATCATATTATCTGCAAATAATAAATTTTATGCTTAAATATGGTTCTCATGCAGAGCCATGGCATCCCGACTAGGCCAGCAGACTACTGACCAGCTGGCACGTATACTGACTGCTCTCACCGATCTTCAGCTGCAGCAGGCTGCTCTGAGACGCTAGCAGGACCAGATTCAGGCTCAGCAGACAGATATTGCTGACAAAGAGACGAACATAGAGATGAGATTTGAGGAGTTATCAGATTCCACCTACCATCCATCTCACGATGGCACACACCAGGATCAGCGACAGTTAGTAGAGGTACAACAGTCTCATTTCGATGATCCACTTGAGGACATACCAGAGCATGGAGTTGAGGAGGATGGAGACTTTGACAGGGAGCAGGACCCTGTTGACTTTGTAGAAAATGATGCACACGAGTACTCGGCTATCCATAGGCACCAGTCAGTTTTCACATCCTACCAGCGGGCCAATATACCCTTGTTCGAGGGAACAGGTTCACCAGATGTTGCTGAGCAGTAGCTGAAGAGAGTGATGAAGGTGCTCAGTATGATTCACGTACCACGAGATACGTGGCTTTCTTTCATGGAGCATTCATTGATAGAATTTGCCGAGAGATGGTGGGAAGCCGTAGTATCTGAGTTAGGCCGAGAGCCTACATGGGATGATTTCGAGACAAGGTTCAGAGCCCACTTCTTTCTGTGAAATGGAAGGAGTCCCAGCGCCGACTTTTTGCAGAGATTCATCAGGAACAAATGACAGCCAGGGATTAATTTATCAGATATACAAAGCTGTCACGACATACACGAGCAGTTGGTACATTTCGAGATGAGAATCTGGAAAATTTCATTGGTGGCATGCGAGAGGAGGTACATGAGAAGCTGGCTGGACTACACATCACTTCCATATCCGAGGCTACCTATACAGCAGAGAAGTTCGAAGACATCAGAGGGAGACGTTTCGAGAGCTCATCTGGAGCAGTGCCTAGACCGGGGAGATCTTTTGGACCGATATGTTGACCGTTTCAGCAGCAGAGTTCAGCTAGACGGTTCCGACCAACATGTTCGACATTCTCTGGCAGTGCTCGCTCTTCTCCATCGACTACTTTGGGAGCAGCACTTGACGGACATGGCACAGACTCCGCTTGACCATTTGGGTCACAGCGAGGAGACAGACCTCCAGCAGGATCAGCCCGGAGCACAGACACGACTACTCTACCTATGAGACCAGTCCGATGTTACCGATGTCACGAGTGGGGATATTATCGTTCACAGTGCCCAAGGCTTCTGGTGAGTCTCAACCACAACCATACCTCCGCGATTCAGTAGTTTGTGCGATCACATCGTCGAGGGCCAGAAGACATATCCTTGGATTCGATATAGATACATGTGAGCTGTCAAGGATGAGGTTGATGACTTTGTTGTGGCAGAGTCTATTTTATGGAAGGCAGGACGGATCGTCGTGCCCAACGATGAGCAACTACGTAGATAAATACTTGATGAGGCACACAGTTCACGGTTATCTTTTCATCCAGGTAGCACGAAGACGTACCGTGATTTGCGTCAACATTTCTGGTGGGAGCACGATGGAGCGCAACATATCAACAGATGCATGACCTGTCAGATGGTCAAGGCCGAACACAGGAGACCACCAGGATTACTGCAGTCTCTCCCCATTCCCAAGTGAAAGTGGGAAAGCATTTCTATGGATTTTGTCACGGGATTGCCGAAGACGCCAGGTGGCCATAATTTCATTTGGGGTCGTTGTTGATAGGTTGACAAATTCAGCCCATTTCATAATTGTCAACACGACTTACACTCCATCTAGATTGGCCAAGCTATATGTGCAAAACATTATCAGACTGCATGGTATACCACGAGAGGTAGTATCTGACAGAGATTCGAGATTTACCTCGCACTATTAGCATCAGTTCATGTCAGCACTACAGACAGAGTTGAAGATGAGTTCTGCATATCATCTGCAGACCGACGGGCAGAGTGAGCGTACCATACAGATACTAGAGGATGTGCTCCGCGCTTGCACTTTGGAGTGGAAAGGGTCCTGAAAGGACCATCTTCCATTGGTTGAGTTCACGTACAACAACAGCTATCATTCCAGTATCGGTATGGCACCATTCGAAGCCCTATACGGGCGGAGATGCCTCACACCTCTCAGTTGGCGTGAGGTAGGTGATCATGCTCTATATTCTATAGATCTCTTGGAGGAGACTGCGAGAGCTGTTGATCTTGTGAGATGGAGGCTTCTGACGGCACAAAGCCGCCAGAAAAGCTATGTAGACCGTCGGAGAAGAGACTTAATGTTTCAGTTAATCTAATTATTTCCTCTTCATCCACTCAATTATGAATTATATATGTTCAACTTAATCTCATACTAACGACATCCCTATAAATTATAGGTTGGAGATTGGATATTTCTCCGAGTATCTCCCATGAAGGGAATACAAAGATTCGGTGTTCGTGGCAAGTTGGCACCATGATATGTTGGACCATTCGAGATCCTTACTAGAGTGGGGAAGGTGGCATACCGAGTAGCCCTTCCTCCACATCTTTCCGGCATTCAGAGTGTATTTCATGTATCCAACATGAGGAAGTATGTCACGATCCTCGACATGTCATCAGTTATGAGAATCTTGACGTGGAACCTGATTTGACATATGAGGAGAGGCCAGTGCAGATTATTGACAGTGCTGTGAAGAAGCTTCGTAGTAAAGAAATTTCATTGGTCAAGGTGTTGTGGCACCGACACGACATCGAGGAGGCGATGTGGGAGAGAGACTAAAGCTGACATGCAAGAACGATATCTGCAGCTTTTCTAAGGTAAAATCAAAACAAAGTTTTATAATTAGATATATGTTAAAATATATGGCTTAATTTCTCTTTGATGTTTGTATGGGTTCAAAACCCTTTGAGGTTTTTATGACTAAATGAAATCTAAACAAGACACACAAAGACCTTGACTCGAGGACGAGACTCCCTTTGAGGTTTTTATAATTGTAACATCCGGGATTCATGAAAAACGAATCTAACCCGATTAAGGTCCGATTAACCTAAAAAAATTGTTGGTCAATGCCAAACAACTTAAAATGATCAATTGATCGTGAACCAAAAGTCGTTCGGACGAAATCGACCAAAAATCAGTTGCACCGTAATACGCATCTGAAAAAGCTACGACGCAAATTCAGAAACCGCGAAATGAACCAAGACCGCCATGAGATCTGATTCGATGAAACAAGACCAACAAAATCACTGTTCGTCAATCAGAGGTCATTTGATATTTTTGAAATCACAAAATTTAACCTCAAATAAAAATTATATCTCAAAAATTTAGGGGGTTCAAAACCCAGTCGAAAGTATATCAATTTTATACTCATTTTGATCGTTGTTATGAGACGATCAAATCAAGATATTATGCGTCAAAATCCGATGCTCGATGCGCAAATACAGTTAACCTTAAGGAATATCAAATAAAAAGAGTTTTAAAATAATAATATATTAATTTTTTATCTGGTAAACAGAATGTAGCAGTTCGATTAAAAAAATGAATGAAAAAAATTAAAAAAATTCTAGACTATGCACAGATAGTGCACAGTCCAACCGTTGGAAATATTTTTTTTACACTTGTCTTAGTTCTTTATTCCACTTGGCATCAACCAACACCCCTCCTTTCTTATTTATATCTCCCTTCTTTCCCAAAGTAGATTCTCATCATACAGTGGCAAGTCGTAAGAAGGTAGAAAGTCCAACAGAAAGTTGTATGTTTCTCAACAAAAAATCAATGTGGGATACTCATTCAATTCACGCAAATGAATTTCCGTTGAATCAGGACTGCAAACTTGGATCTCGTGAAACTGTTGAGATTAAATGGTGTGCCCAACCACACTCACAATAAGCAATCACAATTGAAGTTCAAATAAGTGACTGCAGAAGAAACAAGAATGTCATGTTGATATATATTCATAATTGTGTTACATACAACTTACAGGTCATGTTTAACACACACACACATACGATCTAATAAAACGATCAGAATTTTACACCCTGTGGAACTTAATAAAAGTGGAGATTTTATCAAAACATATTATTGTTGAAATTATTTATTTGCACAAAACTTCTTGTTGTCGAAATATTCAGATGAATAGAACCCTTAATTGCTGAAAGTTTCAATTACACCAACACCAATAATATTCTCTGCTTGAGGAAAGAATTCATATGTCTATAGGTTCTTTGTTGCATGAACGAACATCTTGTGACTATGAGAAATTGTTATAGTTTATACACTAGCAGATTAGTTTGGTTATAATTTAATCCTTAGCCCTTGCAAGCATGACCAACTAGAAATTTTTCCAAGAACTTGGATATTTCAAATGATTTGTAATTATCCATATTTTCATAAATTAGATCTCTAATGTTGATGGACTTCTATCAAATCTTATATTCAGCTTTACTAATAGTTATAGATAAGGGTTATGAGTGTATTCTGTTAAACTAACCTGCTGACTGAGTTGGCCATAATTAGAGGTCCTCTGATTTTAGTGTTAGCATTTGCCTATCTTCCATATGAATTTGGGTCTTAACATATGTATTCACATATATATATATACATAGATATAGATATATATATAAATATATATATACTCGACGTTCATTTACACGAACCAATATAACTCTAAGCTCATTTTCTCTGAATTAAGCATAGTACTTCTTCTTTACTTGACCATTTTTTCTATAGGACTAAGAGTTAGGATTGTGCCATATTGTTTTATTTAAAAAAAATAATGTAACTTGGATCAAGGATTCTGTTAGAAGATCGGTTGGTTAGTGTATGCAGTTAGCTTGTTAATGGATGTCAACTCAGATATGAGGTTAGATGAGCATCAGTGAAGATAGATATGTGCGCAGTCATGGTGACCCTTACTGGGCGGGAGATAGGAAGTCCAATTAGGGCAGCGACCGCCAAGTACGCGAGTCTAGGATCCTAGTCCTCTACACGATTTTTTATGCGAGCTCATAGTGTTTTTACGCCTCGTTGGGATGTCGACTTTGACCAGTTCCGCTGACCCTTTGTTTTAGGATACCTATGTGGGGGATCCTCGATTTTCAGTTGTACGTACGAGCTCATTCGCCCGTACTAGTCAGGTCGTTTTCTAGAGCAACTTTTCTGGAGAGTCTCTCTCACCCGTCTCAATGGCGTAGTTTTGGAGTAGACCTATCCCTGTATTGGACCACACTTCCGATTAGAGGGCGAGACGAAAGAGCCATTTGTAGGCTACCTCACCGCTTGAGTTTTTACTTTCGCCAGCAGACCTTGGCGTTTCTACTTCTAAATCATCCATACCTACATCTAAGTCATCTAAAGTTGCATCTGAGATAGTTAAAGTTGAGATTTGGAGAAGTTACAATCAAAAGTTGTGTTGATAGGAAATGACTATCCATTAGACTTGAGAATCAAGTAAAGTCATAAACATTTCTAATTCTATCTTTCACATCATCAAAATCCACAGTGTGATATCTGGTCAATGTGATAGTATAGATATTTATATACATATACTCATACAATTATGAACATTTGATTACAAAATAACTATGTTATATATATGAAAAATGTTGGGATTATGGGTGCTTATGGGAGATGCTTACAAGAGACTTGAGAACCATTTTTACTTACGCAAGTAGATGTAAATTTTACTTGATCCTGCCTTTCTACTTGTTTGATATTGAACATATTAAATGTCGGTTTATTTTTTTAAGTTTTTGAGAGTTATCAGCGCCCGCTGACGCCTCTTCTTCCTTGCACACATGGCAGGAAAGGAGCCTTTAGCGCAGTAGCGGGTTGATGACTTCAGGAGACCGTGTTTACACCAGACAATATATTGCTTTTGTTTCAGTTTTTTGTTCAAATTATGATGTATTATGCTCCCTTTCTCTTCTGCTTAAAAAAAAATTTGGGATTATAGTATGTACTATCAGACTCCATGTACATGTATACTTATGAGAATTAATGAAAAAGAAATATTGGTGGCACTTGTTGATGTTTTATTCTATGGTTGATAAAATGCTGAATGGATGCGAATGTCATACGCAAGAGCAATAGCGGTGTGAAAAATTTTCCCTGATCTTCATGTACTTAATGTGATAATATTGAATGTTATATTGCGAATATGGCGTAAACGGGCACCCGGATCCTCGGGGGTTCACAAGATCTCCAAGGATGCATAAAGAATATCGAAAGATCACATGTTCTTTTGTTTGTGATACAATGTTTGATCTGTAGTGTTGATCTTTGTATTTGATCCAAGATTGTGAAGCGTCAGCTTTGTATACATTTGAGATATCCGCATAAATATCTTGGGCTCTAGTAAAGAAGTTGACTATCTTGGCTAATCGGGGAATCCTGAGTCATGAATAGTCGTGATTTTTATCCAAGTGGGTTTCCGTGCTAAAATAGTGTGCAAATGTGCTGATTGGTTCTCTAGGTCAATTATTTATATTCTTGTTAATTATACTGCAAGATTTTTAAAAGTGCTTCGAACCATTATTCACTCCCCTTAGTGGTGACGTGATATTGTAACTCACATAACATTATTGCATGAAATCATGATTAAGATATTTCGTGAAAACTTGGAGATGCTTTATATCCCTCCAAGGTATTGAATTCATGCAACTTTATGTATGTTGGAATATCTTTATTTTACATGCAGTCATTCAAATGCAGTGTGAGAAGTAGAGACATGAACTTAGATATCATATGAAACCGATGCACGAAGGACCCATGTCCATGAGTTATTTGAGTACCCCAGAGTTGTACCACTTAGAACTTTGAGTCTTTAAGTTATGGACTAATCTTCCACTATAGTTACTAAATGACGTTGAAATTAAGTTGAGACATTTCACTTATGTACTTGTATTAATATAAAGATACTAATCCAATGGAGTCATAAACCTAAGGGGCTTCGGGTAGATTGAGTGGTGTCTCAACTTGAACTTGTTATGGAGGGGGGAAAAGAGATTAGGTCTCACTATGGGGCCTAATGATACATACATGTGTGTCTATGTGTGTGGGTGTGGGTGTGCACTCATGTTATCTTTATGAAAAGGGTTATTTATTTAGTCATCATATGTAGCCTCGAAGTGACTAGAAACACCTTGAAACCATACATCGAATTCTTAAATATGGTACTAAGTTCACGGTAGCCATTCAATCACCAGCAGTAAGTGGATGAAGGATGCAATTAGGATCGTTGTCGCTCCAATAACATGGTTGAATTCTTTTTCTTCATACTAAAAGACCAAAGTATGATAAATAACTTTAGAAGAGAGAAAGAATTTAAGTACAACTGTTATTTCTTTTCCATTGTATATTTATTAGTTATGCTTGTTTACTTTATGACCGTTTCCTTGTTTTGCTTCATGATTAATCACTCCCATTAAATGCTTTCGTTGATAATTGATTATCTTTTTAGTAGATAATGTCATATTATATAGTGTGTTATTTATATACATGTTATTACATTATAATGATTATACTTAGACAACTGCACCTAAACTAAACTTGGGTGATTTTCTAACTTGTTAATACATTCTAAAAATGGCTTTCATCGAATTTCTTTCTCTTAACACAATCTCCATGATATGGCATGTATACTTACATTACTAGGATAGATTTAGCTTACTCAATTTTATGATCCAGCTCAAAGAATGTTGCAGAATATAAGAAAGGAAATTACAAAGTGTTATAGTTGGTTAATTTTGTTGTATATGTGAGGTGAGAAATAGTTTATATCTCATTTTCAGTTTCGTATTTTATATATACATTTATTATATTATGGTTGGTTGTGTTAGACATGTGGATTGGTTGTACTCATCATTGGATGACTGATCTTGGTTAAGTGAGATGATGTATTTGGATATAAACTCCCTACATAGGAACCTTTGGATCTAATCTGGATTGGCATGGAGCGGGGCAGAGATGGAATCAGAGCAAGGTAATTACGATGAGTACAAATCAATGTACCATATACAACTATTGTACTTTATTGATCAGTACGACATGCATGAAACATTCGCTTAACCATAATATTGACTTCCTTTAGAAGTATCTTAGGTTCTTGGTTCCTCAATGACTATTTACCTATACACATGCCATCACGAAAGAGTTGTTGCGTAC
The DNA here is from genome assembly GCA_037367405.1 of Ottelia alismoides. Lineage (NCBI taxonomy): Eukaryota > Viridiplantae > Streptophyta > Magnoliopsida > Alismatales > Hydrocharitaceae > Ottelia > Ottelia alismoides. The sequence continues at coordinate 172,960 of JAZKJV010009547.1, forward strand.
CCTTACTATTGTAAGTACCACTTGATCAATGGGTGATGCTACATGAGATTTCTTTCTATGTTGACATGGGATATAAAGATATTGAATGGTATGGTATGTAGGCAAGATGGCGTCATCAATCAACAAAAATATAGTCAAAATGAAGATGAGTAAGGGATTAATCAAGGGAAGTTTAAGAGAGTGAATGAGGGTTTATACCCAACAAGTAGTATATTCATTACATACAAGTGTTGAGTGGAGCACTTCAACGAAAATGAGAAGTTTAATGAGGCTAAGAAATGTATTCTAGAGGCCAAAGGAGTTTCCAAAGTAAATGAAATACCGGAAGAATTTCATATAATGTTCATCAAGAATCTAGTTATTGGCATATTTAAACATGATGAAGGATCATTAAGAACGATTTAGAGAAGCCCTAGAAGGGGTTGATAGTTTGTTACTTCTCTTAATGGAGAGTATTTAAGAGGGATGGAGATAAATGAAAAGAAAAAAATGTTCACCTAATTGGAACAAAGATTACTAATAGTAGAATGTATAAACTAGAGTTCACAAATTCATGTTTCTACGCCAATACAATGAATGAGAAATTGTATATTTGAAAATAGTATTTCAATGAATGTTGTAAATATTACTCCATACTTGTTTAGGAATCAAATATAATTCCTTAAGATGACTCTTTGATTTTCTCCTTTATGATGACTCGTTAATAAGTGTTAACTGCTAAGTTCCTTGAGCATTTTGAAAGCAAGATGGCTTGCTTCTACCTATTGTTATTTGAAGTGAAATTACTAATGTGGTTATAAACTCTGTGATAATCATAACTTTGTTGTAGACTACCATGAATAAGATATTTAGTGAAAGCTTGAAGATGCTCTTTATCCCTCCAGCATGTCGAAGTTGTGTAACTTTGTGTACATTGTGTGATCAGTTAAACATATTTACTTAGAATGCATCCATTCAAATGTAGTCTGAGAGGTTGGAACATGAACTTAGACGTATCATGGCACATATGCACGGAGGACCCATGTCCCTGAGTTATTTGAATAACTCAGAGCCGTACCTTTAGAACTTTCATTCTCTATGATATGGGCTAATCTTACACTATCTTTATTAAATTGCATTGCAATTAAATTGACATATTTCACTTAAGCACTTAGACTAATATAAAGATTATAACTCAATGGATTCATGAACCTGAGGAGCTTTGGGTAGATTGAGTGGTGTCTCAACTTGAACTTTTAATGAGGGAAGGAAAATAGATTATGTTGCACTATGATGGCCTAATGATGCATATATATGCCGTGCTCGTGCTATTTTCCGTGTGACAAAGGTTGTGTATTTAGTCACCATGTGTAGCCTCGAAGTGACTAGCAATACATCGAAACCATACAATGAATTCTTTAGTATGGTATAAAGTTCGGAGTAGCCACCCAATCACGTATAGTAAGTGGGAGGAGAATGCAATTAGGTTCATCGTCTCTCCAATAACGTGGTTGTATTCTTCTTCTTCATAGTAAACAACCAAGGTATGACTATAACTCGAGAATAGAGACAGAGTTAAGTACAACTACTATTTCTTTTCCATTGCATACTTATTAGTTATACTTGTTTGCTTTGTGATCATTTATTTTTGTTGGTTCATGATTAATCACTTATGTTAAATGCTCTCATCTATAATTGATTATCTTGTTAGTAGACAATGTCATATTATCTTCTGTGGTATTTATATACATGTTGTTACATTATGATGCTTGTACTTAGATAACATCTAAACTGGACTTGTGATGATTTTGTAACTTGTTAATGAATTCCGAAAATGAATTCCATAGAGTAGCTCGCTCTTAACACAATCTCCTTGATATAGCATAATGGGATAACATTAGATCTTTTAAATTTTGTGATCTAGCTCAAAGAATGTTGCAGTATATAAGAAAGGAAAATTGCAGAGTGTGAAAAGAGTTGGTGAATTTGGTTGTGGATACCATGTGAGAACAGTTTATATCTCATTTCTATTTCATGTTTTATGTGGATAGTTATGATATTATGACTGGTTATGATTGGACACGTGGTATTGGTTGTACTCACTATTGGATGATTGATCTTAGTTAAGTGAACAATGTATTTGGATATTAACTCCTTGCATACGAACATTTGGGATGGGGCTGTTATAGGATGAGCGAGAGGTGGTTGTTGCCTCTAAAGGGAGGCTGAGTGAGAGTCCGAGCGAGAGACTTTGCTTGTGGCTGCTTGAGGGTTCTGGGTAAGAGGAGGAGAAAGGGTTTAGAAGTAGTATGTAGTATGCAAGTGCAGTCGGAGGCACTGGATGAGAGGTAGAGATGATAGCGATGAGAGATAAAGCGCTAGAGGTGGCAGATGAAAGGGCTTAAAGGACTAGGGTTTTTGTCTAAGGGTTGAAACATGGGAGATTGATGATTCAAGGGGGGAGTCAGGTGTTTTTTAGGACTAATTAAAATTTATATTCTAATTTCCAAATTAGTTGACTAAGTATGCTGATTAATCAAATGTTTATTTGATCTATAGACTAACAATTGGGGAGAGATAAGGGAATACACAAGACGAACTATCATTTCTACCATGTATAACTCAATATAAATGTATATATTGTTATAAAACTTTAAATAATTCTAGATTCTTTATTTTAAATCATATATCACTAATTATTTTCTATTGTGTAGATAAGAATGTGCTATAAAATTATATCATAAATAAAAGAGGACAAATTAGGAAAGGAAACCAAAAACCTCATTCATATAATTAACAACTTATTTGACAGATATCTATCTACAAAAAAATTCAAATTGACCAACTTTAAATTTTAATATATTAAATACTAATTTATAAAAATATTATAAAATTTTGGGGGTAAAAGGTGTGAGACTTGGTGGAGATCATATATAAGTATACTTTATAGAAGTATAAAATTTAAACATTTCTCTAGAACTTATTTTAACTCCTTTTAATTTAATTCTTTGTATGTTGTACATAAAAAGACAAAGAAAAATATTAAAATCACTATCAAATACATCCTATATATATTTCAAAATAATTAACACCATAACTTATTTATGCCTATATTTTGTAACCCATAACTTGTAGTTACAAACTCAAAATGAAGTCTATTTATCTTTAAATTTCATTATAAAAACATTTTAGATCCCAAAAGTATTGCGGGTATTGAAGATGGGTTTGGGGTCCCACTCTATGCATATCACAATTGTATTTGATACTCATGTTACTTATATAGGATATTACTTAATCCCTTCTAATATTGATTTAGTATTTTATGATCTTCATGATTGTTTATAAAATAAAATTAAATAAATCAAAAAATAAATCCAAGAGGAAATAAGTTAAATAATTAAAGAATTTAAATATGTATTTAACTTATGCATGCATTTTATATTCTCAAAATTATGTAGGATTAACATAATAGTTAGAAATCTAATAAAGATATATTTATATATCTAAATATGGTTTTCTATTAATAAAATATTAAAAAACTAACTTATATGCAAAGATAATGAAATATAATTGTGTATATTAATTGTATAGATATAAAATACAGGTTTCCAATAGTATTTGAACTATTTAAATATGTAAATGACCCATATTTAAAAATGATTTCCTTACAAATATATAAATGACCCATAATTATTTATATTTTGTAATTATATCATATTTTTTTATTTAAGGTTTTATATTTATTTTATTATTTTTAATGGATATTATTTTATATGTCTTTGATGCTAACATGTGGTAGCATTGGAACCATCTCCTTCCTCACAATGTTGACCTACTTGTGCACACTGTTGAGTGAAACCTCGGCTTCATGCACCTCTCCATCTCCTTGTAACATGTGTTCTATAACAACCTCAACGACGATGTATAATAGAACAACCTCATCATTACTTCAGTTGAGCCTAACTCCTCTATTAGAGAATGTAATAGATTGTTACCCCCATTCATGTTTAGTTTCACATCATCTATAAATGGGATTCAGTCTGTCTGCGAGGCTATATAAGAAGCCTTAACCCCCTGTGCTCATTAAGAGAAATTAAATAAAATATTCAACCCTTTTGTGGTGGTCCCTCCTGTGGTTTCATCCTGCTCCTCATGGAGTAGATTTCCACGTGAAATCTTGTGGTCCTTCATATTTATATTGACCGTTCTTGAGTATCGCTTCTAATTTTTTATTTTCAACATGGCATCAAACAAGTTTTTAAGAGATTTCATTTTATGTCCAAATTTCACTACAAAAAAAGACGGGATTGGCGTGCACATGATGGCTCGTAATGTGCACGCCAAGTGCACGCCATGTGCACGCCCGACTGATGGGCGAGCACATGTGCTCGTTCAGGGCGTGCTCACCTCTACGAGAGTCGCTTCGACGGGTTGGCGAGCACATTGGGATGCTATGTGCTTGCCCGCTTGCTGGTGTGCATAAATGTGCTCGTCGAAATGATCGCCCCTATTAAATAGGGCGATCAGTCACGGAGACCTGGCGAGCACATGTGCTCGCCCAAACTGATTTCCAAGAAAAAATTATACATGTTCGATGGGGTTTTGACGCCCCGTCGAACCTGTACAGCCTGCCAATAAACCACTGCAGGTGCTTATCAGAGCTTGCTAAGAATATATTAGTATACCAGTTCGTCAACTAAGATAACTAGCACTGACAAGTCGAAGTCACGTAATATACATGAACTTAGAAATAAACATTCAAATTTAACATCTGAATACTGCAAATATATGTTCGAAGCAACAATGACAAGTAAAATTTCAACAAATTATACTATAAAAGTTCATATAAATTAAAAGATGTGCTAAAAGTTTAACAACAATACAAGTCACAATTTACTTCTTCTTTGATCTAAAAAATTTAGATATTAAACCCTACTTTGATTTCTTTTTTTCCTTCTCCTTTTCTTTGAACCTTGCATATATGCGTGTCTCTTCTTCAAGGTCGTTCTTCTCCTCCTCTTCGTCATAGGATTTAATCTCCTCAGGTTGAGATGCACGCCCTTGTGACATATATTATATATGGAAGATATATACCTATTACTTGCATTTTGCATAAATATAAAATTATTACTCATTCTAAGTAGAATACTTACATGTATGCCGTGAAATCTTCTCGGAGCTTCAACACCTGCTCCACCATCATCGCCATCTGTGACTCCATTGGAATTGATGATTGAGACGAATGTGGTTGTGTGTACAACGGCTGGGAGTCTGCAGAATAGGAATGATGATGTTCCTCCACATAGGGATGGAGGAAGACCACCAAGCGTCTGCTTCCTGTTCGCCACAACGTCCCTCTCCTCCAACACCTTATAAGATTTTCATTGTTTAATATGAAATTATATATCAGAAATGAGTATGGTAAGATAATATTTATCTATACCTGCTTCCAGATTGTTTTATCAAATGGTAGTTGCTCTCCAGTTGGATCACCACCCCATTTTTCAAGTGCCAAATAACGATCCTGAAATACAAAGTGAAATATAGAAAAATAAATTATAATATATCTTTAAATTGCAAATAAATTGAGAATTACCAACAATTCTCCTGCTTCAGGAGTGGACCATTGTGACTCTCCTTCTTTCCCACTCATGTGGGACCTCGACCACCACTCCTGAAAAGAGGATTCCCTTTCCAACCTAGTTGCCTGAAAAATAATTTTAAGATATGATAACAACATTGCATTATATTAAAGTAGATTTCAAAAAATAAATTTTCTATTTTAATACCATCTCCACTCTAATCTAATTGTGGCTTTTAGAGCCACTTCTCGATTTAATCCTTTGTTTTTGGCGATTTGTCCTTCCCGCCGTGGATCTTCTTTCAAACTCCGCATCCGCAACGAATGCATCACAGAAACCTGCCCATCTGCAAGGAATATGTTATGATTATTTATTACTTTAAAAAGTTTATTATAAATTATTTAAGAAATACAATACCTATCCTCAGTACACCATATTGGCAGGAACCTCTTCATCTCCTCAAAATCATCTCCTTGCATCCCGTCTTCGCATGTGAGTCTCTCCTTGCCTTGAAAAATGTACCGCTCATACTCTTTTCTGCCAAACGAATAAAGGCTCGACGATAAGACTCCTTCCCCAGACCAGAACCGAGGCGATTCCTACTCTGAAAATTACAACAAAATATCAGATCCAAAAAAACTTGACCAAAAATTTCTATATCAATTCTTAGAAAATTTTCTTACCGGAAAAATGTCAAACAGTCTCTCCTGTTCTATAGCAGGGACGCGACACCATCTAAATTGCATGCAAGTCAAGTGTGTCTTGATTATGTTGGTTGTCTCCTTTGCCACCCTGTTGCTATTCAAAAAATCCATGCATTTGGTAAATTTTGTAAATATGATACAATTTATAAATATTTAGAAAATTTTAAAAGGAAAAAATTATTAAAATATGAGAATAAAAATCACCACCGTCCAACTGTTTTGAGCAATCTTTAAACCAAGCTGGAAATTGATTTATATAGACGCTCAGAACTTCGTCATCTGAATACATGGGATTTTCCTCGATAATTTTCTTCCTAAATTCCCTAAAATTAGTAAGAGAAACATCAGAATTACTTGAAATTGAATTTGAATATATACATAAAGTAATACAAATACTTACTGAACATATGTTGTTATTTCCTCGCAATTGTCTAATACGTATAATTCTGCAGCATCATTCTCCTGTTTCGATAAGAAACGTTTAGTTGCCTTTCCTATGAGCTGAGTGGATGGACGGAAGATACTGATACAAGGTTCTTCCTCAGAGTAAATTGTCTCATTCCTCCTAAATCTGTTGTAGATTGTCTCCACATCTTCTGGAAGATACCTAACGCAGAATGTTGCGACCTCCTCATATATATTGCGAACTTATTGATCCTTCAACTTTACTTTTGTTTCGGACATTTCTTTTAAGAAAAACATAAACCTATATAGAAATAGGTTAACCTTTTGTTCAAATAGTAAAGAATGCAAGAAGATTATAATATTTTTAATTACCTTTCAAATGGATACATCCAATGATATTTTACCGACCCTCCTACTTTTGCTTCATATAGAATATATAGAATATGAATAATCAGATGCTCTATTAAATCAAAAAATGACGGCGGAAATATCTTCTCCAAGTTACACATAATCACAGGAATATTTTTATGAAGATAATTCATCTCCATGCGGTGTATGCATGACGAGCATAGAACCTGGAAAAATCTGTTAACATCTGAAAGAAAATCGACAATATTTTTTGGTAACAATCCTCTAAACGCTAACAGTAGCAATCTTTTCATAAAAGTATAACAGTCATGACTTTTCATTCCCTTAAATAAAAACTTCTTTAAATCGACCAAATTGGAAAATTTTGATGCATATCCATCTGGAAACTTTAATTTGCTTGTCCATTCGCAGACAAGCTTAACTTGATTTCTGTCTACGGTATACTTTGCTATAGGAAGTTCAACCCTTCCATTATCATGTTCCTTTATATGCAACTCTGGCCGATTGCATATGATTTGTAAATCACGACGAGACTTTACTGTATCTTTTGATCGACCAATTACATTCATAACAGTATAGAAGATGTTATCAAATACATTTTTTTCTATATGCATAATATCTAAGTTGTGTCATATCAGTAACTTACTCTAATATGGTAATTCCTAAAATATACTCTTCTTAATCCAATTATGACTGTCACCAAAATCAGGAAGATTTTTTGTTTTATCTCCATTCTCTAAGGCTGATTTCTCCAATTCTTCCAAGCTTGATAATATCGTATCGCCTGTCTTGAATGTTGGAATGTTGGGGGATCTGAAAGATCAATTGTATTCTTTTTAAATGACTGCTTCTATCTTCGATATGGATGATTGTTTGGAAGAAACCGTCTGTGACAATCAAAAAAACATGATTTCTGATCGTGTTGAAGCTGGAATGATTTAGTACTCTCCATACAATATGGACAACTTTTAGGTCCATGCGTACTCCATCCAGATAACATTTCATATGCCGGGAAGTCATTTATCGTCCAAAGCAGAGCTACTTTCATGTTAAATGTTTGACTTTTATTAGCATCATATGTATCAACTCCATCGACCCATAACATTTTCAACTCATCTATAAGAGGACGTAAATAAACGTCGATGTATTTTCCTGGATATGTAGGTCTTGGTACCAACATTGAAAAAACATAAACTGTCGCTTATTACATAACCATGGGGGTAGATTGTATGGTGTTGTCATTACTGTCCAGCAAGAGTAATCTTTACTTCTTCCATGAAGATTAAACCCGTCTGTACATAAACCTATAACGCAATTCCTCTTTTCTTCGTTAAATGTAGGAAAAGTTGACATCAATACTTTCCAACAATCAGACTCAGATGGATGCTCCATGTACTCATCGACTTTATGTTCCGCGTGTCATGTCATGTACTTCGTCGTTTCTTTGCAATAATATAGTCGTTTCAATCTCGGAGTCAACAGAATATAACGTAAAATCTTTCTTGAGATTTTTGTCCCACTCTTAATAGTTTCCTGATATCTTGGCTCGTTACATTCAGGACACCGTTGTAAATGCTGGTGTTCACCGTAATATAAAAATATGGTTACTTATATAAGAGTCTATTTTAACTTTCGCTAAATCCATCTTCCACATCATCTTTTTCGTTTTGTAATAATTATGAGGTAATTCTGGATCTTCCGGTAACATTTTCTTGATAATCCTTTGCATCAAAATTACGATCGATTATATTATACTCCATCTTCATCAATAGAAGATCCGAAACCGCGGAAAGTTTTGAATATGTCTTGCAAACCAACTACAATGGCTCTTCTACTTTTTTCAACAGCTCGTAAAATTCTACAGACTCTCCATACGGTTCCTCATCATCTAAAAAAGTAGCATTAAAAGTTGGACCCGCAACGTACATAACCATATCTGCAAAAGGATTACTATTGTCAGCTTCTTCCGCATCATTCATCCTATCCTTGTAATCCTCACCATGCCTCTATCAAATCTGATATCCTTTCATGAAACTCATTTTATACAGATGTAACTGAGTTTCATCCTTTGATCTCTTCCTCATTAAACGACATTTCTTACACGGACACAAGATAGTTACATCTGAATCCACGACACGGGAACCTTGTGCGTAAGCAAATTGTATAAATTCCTGAACACCTCTTTGAAAGGTATCTGCTATATGTCCATCTACTACACGGTTGTACATCCACTCTCTATTTATCATATTGATCAACCTGAATTAAACAATTTATAATGTCAAATACAGGAAAATATGTGAGGAATACCTAAACGTATCCCATTATTGAGATAAAAGATGAGAAGAGAAGTGTCTTAATTATGTTATCACTTGAGCCCGTCCATAAGGATTCAAACTTACTAAAAGATGATTGTTCTCACAATCTTGTTTATTTCTAACGAAAATTCGGCAGCATAACCCTGCACCTCTCCCGTATACCTTATAAATCAATCGCAATCAACTTTCAAAATAATCATATTAGTGATTATTTCGATACTAAACTATGATTGATTTGGTATACCGAAGAGGAAGGGGTTATGAACCGAATTTCCATAAGAAATAAAGAGCTCGTGACAACGATCACCTTTTAGTAAGTTTGAATCCTTACGGACCCCCTTAGTCTGGGATCTCCGAACTAAGGAAAGCTAACATAAATGTAATACTTTAAGATCACTTTACGTCATACATTTGTACGTGCTACAAATGGGACTATAAAATAATCTTAAAATATTTATTCATTTATATTAGCCGGGTAATTATGTAAATTTTGTTGGTTAACGATGGGGATAGGGATAAATGTGCTCCTAATGTAGTGCCTAATAGAGTGGATTGGCTAAATAATATTAGATGGGTACCTACAAAATTCGAATTTTAACCCTGCAAACATCAAAATCTACGACCATTGGTCTGGGATAAACATCCCAAAGTGAGTCCAATAGTGCTGTGAAAAAATAAAAAAATATAATACAGTTAGAGGTGATCAAATCCTCCAATGTATTGCACACGCCTCCCTTTGTACAGGGTCACACCACCCGGTGTGAAGGGACGCACTGTGTGTGAATGATTTTGTGCGATTTTATAATAATTAATGGTTAGTGTTTTAGACTTATCATCAACCTAACTATAAGTTAATGTGATATACTTTATCACATTAACTAGAATTTAATGTGATAATAAATTATCACAGATGAAATATTTCTGTTTATAGTTATTATCACGCACCAACGATTTTAACTTAAATAAATATCTAATTTTACATCCATTATATAGTTCTTATTCTCAAAGGATTTGTATCTTCCATCACCTCTTTCAGTGAATCTAGTGTTATGAAACTAGTGTTATGGCACTTCTCTATATCAACATTCATAATGTTATTAAACTAGTCTTATGGCACTTTTCAATGAACCTAATGTTATGAACCTAGTGTTATGAAACTAATGTATCTCTCATCTCATCTATACCAACATTCACCTACATTACCATTTAAGCACTTTACTTGTTATGTCATTTAATCAAACACTTGGCATGCCTATAATATTTCATCTATATTAGACAAAAATTTACTCAAATCTAAATACACTTGCATATTAAACACCTATATGAAACGTAAGCAACAAGATTAACAACTAGTGATACTAAATTTAAAAAAAAAATCAAAATATCAAAACCCTAAACCTCTAAAACAAGTCTGAAATCGAATGAAATACGCAAAAAAAGATAAAGGATGATAAGATATACCTAAAGAGGGGTGTGTGTGCGATTGAATGGTCAAAAGGGAATCCCTCGACGTGGTAACGGCGGAGCTCTTGTCTCTAGAGGGGATGAAACAAAGGGCAAGTCGCGCAGGAATGAGGAAAGGGGACGCCCGACGTTCTGTTTACGGGCGCGGGTGAGCACACTTATGTGCTCGTCCAGTGCTCTTTAGGTGCTCGCCCCAAAAATTGGCACGCGTCCGTTCCGCCGCGCCTTAAATTTCAACTTGACGAGCACATCAGGGCGAGCACTTGTGCTATTAAAGTGCTCGCCCATTTATGAAACATAACCGCGCCTCCAGATTCAAAAGGACGATTATGCTGGCGAGCACACATGCAGCCTAAGTGCTCGCTAGGCTTTGAACGAGCACATGTGCTCGCCCAGTGCACGCCATAGGGTGCACGCCAATCGCGCTTTTTGTAGTGTTTGAGGTTGGCAGCCCCATCTCTATATGCACCGTCAGACCTTTCTTCTTCGACAAGCTCAAGTAGATATGTGGCAGTGACTTTTTAAAAAGCATGGAAACCATAGGTGACAGGCACAGTAAGGTACATGCCACGACTGCAGGCAACTTGGAGAAGAAAAAAAGGAACCCGATGAAACCCAAATTTATGAAGAAAAAAGGGTCACAACTGGGTGTGTCAATCCCACAGACTCCAGACGACGGTGCATCACTTGTGTGTCACTTTCATCAGCCCAATTTACAATTCTATATGGTTGCAAGTGCCTTGATCCACCATTATCTCCTCGGAAACCTACGCAGGACACCAACCTTGACCATTACCATCTCTTTGGGTAGGCAGCATCTGCACCCCATCTCCAATCATCACGTAGGTAATCCTCCCTCGATCAACGCCCCTCCCCGGCAACCCACCAACCCGCTCCAGGTAGCAGTGCCATCCTTCATCATCTCGCAGTGACATCAATAGCAACGCTATCTGCTCGGACCCCACAGACCCTTGGCGATCTCTTCGTCAGCTTCTCCTCAGGTGCACTCCTTGCGCGATGGTGATTTCCATTCATCTCCAGATGACAACGACAAGTCATGCATGCGAGGCGGTAGGATTTCTAAATAGCCTATGGTCCCTTTCCCTATTTCTACCTAAGCCTAACTGACCCCACAAGGGAGAGTTGTTGGGCTATTGTCATTAAGGTTGCAAGTATATTGAAAAAAGAGCTGTATATTTTTATTCAGACCCAATGGACGTTAGTAAAAAAGGATAGAAGAAGAGCACTAAAAAAAGGAAGGACTCATTAAAAAAAGGGAGAGAATAGCCATGAGAAAAAGGACGGTTACAAAAAATGACTATTTGTGCAAAATAAGAGAGGGAAGCAAAAAAAAGAAAATGCATGTATTGTTTTGTTTCTCCCAACTTGTGTTATATTTATATATTTTGATAAGTATGGGAGAAAAGGGGAGTGAGAGAATGACAACATACTCTTCTTCTTGATATGTAACTACATGACTTCTATAGCATCCATCATCATCTATTAGTGTCTCCTCAACAAAAGCAATCTCTACATCAAGTGTCTAATACCCCTCATTGGGTGTCTATCTCCAACTCTCGAGATTTGCATAGGGGACGATCACTACACCTGGTGCGTATCCCCAATCATTGTGTGTCTATCCTCATCATCAACATGGACTTCTATACTTGGGATCGTCTAAGACTTCTATTGCTCAAATCAACACTCTAGACTACCACTGCTATCAGTTGTCTTCACTGAGAATTGACTACTTCCGCACATTCTATTGTGCGACTTCTATTCGTGCTGGAGCGACCCACTCCATGCATGACCTGGTCATTGCATCGACTTTGCACAAGTACAACGTGATTGTTACAAATTTGTCCTCACACGAGGCCTTCTAACAGCAACGATTACTCCGAGCGGGTCTCCTCCGTCTCTTTCAGATATATCGAGTGAAGATGTATTGTATATTTCTTTTGTTGCAAACCACAACTTTTTCAGATCCATCTTAAGAGAGGATGTTAGAAAACGTAGGCCATCTATAAGTGGGACTTTGATCTATATGTGGGGTTATATAAGAAGCTCCACACTATGTACTCATTATGGGAAAGTTGAATCGAATATGCAGGCCATTATGGCCGTTCTCCCGTGATTTCATATCACTCCTCACTGAGTAGAGTTTCACGAAAAATATCCGAGTTCTTCATGTTTATATTGCTTGTTCTTAATTATCGCTTCCGCTTTATCGTTTTCAACATCCTCCTCCATCCTTCTCTATTCGTAGGTCAAACGACCTCCGTTACCACTATCAATCGTAGCGAACTTCAAATTACATGGCCTCCGACAAGATTCTCGTGTGCACTTAATTCGTGATGGTGTTAACAAATGTACATTTTTTGATGTAAGAAGAAGTTCAATTTGATTACACACTCAAAACACATGCAGGCATAAAATGATTACAAATTATGGAAAAAATATTTTTTTTTCAAATGTTTATTGAGTGAATGCCATTCATTCATTTATGCTCGGGTCCCACGTAGAGATATTTACTTTGCGAGCATTGTCCAAACTCCCTAGATCTTCTCAGTAAATAAATAAATCGATCAAAAGGGTTCCCTCTACCAGCTTCCAAATGCGACGTCCCTTTCCAAAATATAACAAGATATTTAAAACACTGCCAACCCTTCATTAATTAGTCAATGAACAGACGAGAACCCGTTAATGAGCACTTACCTACTAATCTGTGGAGTATTTACATAGATACACTGTATACCTTGTAAATTAGATCTCACCCCCGTAATATTGTTTCTCGCTAAACAAAATGGGACCGATGACGCGAGTAGCCTGATCCAGTGAGATTTGCTCTTTTTGTTTGGGTTTAACTCTGCAATTAACATGGAAGAGGTTAGCCAATCAATCAAGTAGCGAATATTGTTGTGGCCACTATCAGAAGGAAAGAATGAGTAAAAACAAAACCCGCACCCGCCATTCCTACCCCTCACGTCCTTACGGATAACGATTTGCCTACCTGTCCAATTACACGCATAAAGAAGGCATCCGTCCACCACCACCACCACTGTCCTTCACTCTCCTCGCTGCCCCCTCCTTTTCCTTTCTCCATCACTCCGCCTCCGCACTCCAAACCCTAATCCCCAAAGGTAAGCAAAGCAGCCCTGGACGCCTCTCTCCCCTCAGATATTAGATCTTTTGCTTTCTGGTGATCTGATATCCTCAGCGTTTTTGATGAGAAGATGCAGGGGGTCATCCTCCGCGCGATCCGATCCGGCGGTGCCGTGCTGAGGCAGTCCGTTCTGCAGCATGCCCGCGTGGTCGGTGCTGTGCCGTTCGCACGATCGGAGACGACGTCTTCCGCGCGGCTGGAGGAGCACGGGTTCGAAAGCACCACGGTCGCGGACGTGCTCAAGGACAAGGGCAAGAGTGCCGATCTCTCCTGGCTGTGGTGCACCACTGAAGACACCGTCTACGATGCCGTCAAATCGGTAGGAACTCGATCCCCTCTTCATCTGTTGCTCTCGATCTCTCTCCGAATAGGATGGTGTTTGGGTGCAGATGACGCAGCACAATGTCGGCGCGTTGGTGGTGGTGAAGCCTGGGGAGGCCAAGTCAATTGCTGGAATCATCAGTGAAAGAGGTATTCCATATTTTCTGATTAAATCATTCCTACAATTTTTTTTTGCTTTTGTTTTGAAAAAAAATAAATTCCAGCGTCGGCTCAAACATTCGTGGTCCGAAAGCCGTTGAGCATCTTAAAAGTAAAGCATGTTCCATGAAATAAATAGGATTTATGTGATGCGAAAATATAATATTATGAATAGGAAGGATTCTGCCTTTTGTTTTCCACGTTGATTCTTGGACTTGGTTGTCTTATTCTTTGTTTAGTGTCAATTTCTGGTGGTAGTTCACGAAAGTGTTCCGGATTTGAAATTCCTCAAGGTATTTTTAATGTGTTTACGTATGTTGGGGGAAGATAGTCTTGTATATTGTTTAAGTTTTTCCCCTTGCAACCTTTTGTTTTCTTGTGCATTGATTGCTTATCCATTAAGCTAATCGTGTGAATCATGTGTGCATTCTTCGGTGCTGGAGAAGATGGGGCCGAAGTTGGCTGGGTAAAAGGCTATGTGTCTCTCATGAGTTGGGAGATTGGTTCTGTTGCATTCAATATTGTCTGCTATTCACATCGTCTACCCTTTTAATGTATATGTTGCATTCTGTGGAGCAAAGGAAGTTAGGGGGGACTAATGGGTCAATTCTTCTAGATGAGGTTAGGTCAAAATGTCGAGAGATCACACTTGTTGATAAGGACTTTCTTTGCGGTTGTTTCTACATTGATCTATGGAAATGTTGAAAGGGATGAATAAGGTGCTTTTGTTGAAGCAATTCATGAAGGATATGAGGGGCGAGGACCATAACATGCACCCACTTCACAAATATGTCCCCAGATATCTCTTCATAAATGTTGAGATATGTGATGGTATGTTGTGGAGTGGGTATCGTATATGGTCCTCATGTAGGAGACTCATCTAGAATCATGGGGCGTCAAGGTATAAAGACATATTTGTGTTGTTGGTATGAGTGGATTCATAGTGAATGGCATAATCAGATTTTCAAGGTGGCGATTTCAAATACGGAACTTGTTTTTAACTTGATTGTTGGGATATGAGATGAGTGATGTCTGTTCAGTTGAAGCGAAATGCGGATGATCTATGTTTTTTGTGTGGTAGTGGTATATGAGTCGATTGATGGTGGTGCGTGAAGCTCTGATAAGTTTTGAGGGTGGAGGAGATGTGTTGTTCCCTGGGTTTGCTGAGAGGGAATTTCAATGTGATTTGGAACCTGGAAAACTGTCTGGAAGATTTTTCGGACGTGGAAGAAACCAAGATTTTAAAAAAAAGCATGAGACGTATTGACGTTTTGTAGGAGAATGATACGTTGAGAAATGTAACCTAGCCCTCTTGTAACATTTACTGTGTGGAATTGTTTTCGAATGTAGTTTTCATCAAACTTAATTTTGTCATGATCCCATGTCAAAGTATTTTGCCTTAATTATTTTTCATTCTAAAAATATGAGGCATATGTCTTGATTGCCTTGAGGCCTACACCTTGCCTCACATTTCTGGCAATTGCCTCGGATTACCTCATGAGGAAGTTAGGCAGTGACAGTGAAAACATCGCTGAAGATCATCATTATAGCACTCCTAAGTGGTGCCATGACATATTTAGGTGGTGTTATGGCACCATTAAGAAATCTGATGGTGGCACCACAAGGTAGGGTGATACGGTGGCCCAACGGCGTTAGTGATCTTGGATCTGAAATGCGTTTCCGTGATTAGATGTTGGGAGCACAGTTGGATGGCGCGGTAGCCTGGCGTTAGTTGGGATATTGTATGGTGGAGCTCCATCACCGTTGATGCTGCAGATCATGAGGATGCTAGGTGGCATTAGTGTAGCACTGGTTAGCACCTTTACTGAAGATCGTCGCTATGGCACCCGCTAAGTTGTGCCAGGACAATATTTGGTGTTGTTATGGCACCATTAAGAAGCTTGATGGTGTGACCGCTAGGTAGGGTGGCATTGTGGCTAGAGACTAGATGATTTGTGATGAAAGGTTCATTGATGACGAGGCTAGGTGGTTAGGACATGAAGATTAGATTCAAATACTCATATATGATTGTTGCTCTAATCATGAAAGGCCATATCAATTTCAATATTGTTTTGATATCGTGTTGATGCGATATTTCGATCGCCCATATCGATGCTCTTTTGTGAAGGAAATGCTTGAAAAGGAGGAAATATTGCCATATCGGTATCTATATCGGTCTCATATCGACATCGATATATCGGTGATACATCGCCGATATATCGCGATATTTCCTTCCATGGCTCTAATGCAACATGTGGAATAGAATGTGAGAATAATATATTTTGAAGCAAACTCTATTCTTTTTAAAATTAGAACAGTTTGTTAGGGTGAGCACGTAAATACAAAAAAGATTAGAATACATGAAGGGGTACATTTAACCTTTAACAGAAAGTGGTTCTCTATCGTTGAGGCAAGGTGTAAGTTTTGAGGCAGTTGAGGCGTAAGCCTTACTGTATGGAGAAAACCCTTACATATCAGTTGTTTTATGGATACCACATATGGGTGTATAATATTGATCGTAGTTAATCATTACATGGATAATCTATATGGATAAGTAATGAGTATATAATAGAGAAAAAGGAAAATGTGCCTATGACCGCACACATTTGTGTGTTCTTATCTATAAAAATGAGTACTTTTTTAATACAAATATAAATCAAATCCATTGATCTTGATTTATACTATAAAATAAAGATTGTATTAAAAATTCAGGTCATTTGGAACTTTGTAACCCGTCCATCGAGCGATGATGGATTCATTTCATCACAGTAGTTGATTGATTATTAATTGTTGGATTGTGTTCAATCTAGGACTTAAGTATTAAAAACTTAGCGGGCACACTATGTGTGTCATGGGCATATACTCCTTGCCCTCTATATAATATATCTTATCGCACTAACATTTATTATAAATAGTTGTATAATATGTGTATAATATGAGTTTCGGTGTTACTTTAAAGTTAACTTCATATGAGTATATTCATTGCTTGTCCAAGATATATGGATGTATAGTGAAACTATAAAATATATGTTACATGGCTCTATTATATATGTAAATATATGAAATCACGCTTATCAAAAAAATATGGTCATGACAGTCAATATGTAATACTATAATTTATATTATGTATCATATCACTGTTTGGTATGCAAATAAAGCAAATAGATTAACCATACCGTATGCCTTCAAGTCCGAGCTTTGGGGATGCAACGGTAAGAGCTGTAGCCTGCAGCTGCACATGATGAGCAATTTTAGGTATTATATAGTTCCCAACAAGGTTTCCTTCAGAAATACCTTCGAATTTACACAAGGCTTGACAAAGAGTAGGGATGCTTCATGCATGGGACAGGCAAACCACAAGAATGATTGGTGAGCAAAGCTTCTTCAGCCAAAGTTTCAGGTGAGGCGACAACGGTGAGCGGTACATATGAAGGGGGCTTTAGAATGGGTTATGGAAAAATGAAGGGTGAGAGTAAAGGCGGTTTTTTTATTTATTGGGGTATTACTTGAAGCAACACCTCTCTAAAGCATCACTGCCTAGACATCCTGCACACACCTTAGTTAAATGAGGTGCACACCACACCTAGGATGTCCAAGGATGTAGACTTGAGGTGGTTTCTTAGGGAAATGTCTCAAAGTGTATGCTTCAATGCCTCGAGACACATTTTGAAAAATCATAGATGCAATGATAGTCAACTTTGGGAGGTGATTGATGAGATGGGTTTGATCGAGGTTCTCATCTTAGTTAAGGATTGACATGTTTGTGGCATCCTTAGATTACGTGGAGGTGCTCGTTGGCATCATGGTTAGATCCAGACTGTTTTTGGACTATAGGCTTTTGATGCGGGCTTTAAACGGGCGCATTTGGCATGGGTTATGTGCCTGGTTGCCAAATTTACAGTTTGTGGAGGATCACTAGAGAGGTGTTAGTACAAATGACACAAGTGGTAAGACTGAGATGTTTAAGGTTTTTCCTCTTTTGAGTTAGAACTACATTGAAAGAGGCTGTGGATAGGAGGTTGGAAGTATTCCAGGTTGTCGAACAGCTGGATAGTTTGAAGGAGGGGAGGTTGTCATTGTAGGAAGTGAAGAGGATGGATCATCTTGAGGGGGTGAGGATTTGAATTAAATTTACTGGAGGGAGAGATTGTATCAAGCTGGCTAGCAGTGGGCAATGCAGAGACCAGGCTTTTCTTCTTGATGGTGTATGAGTGGAAGAGAAGGAACATGATTGAGAGGTTAGAGGTGGAGGGTGTGGAGGTAGTGGGGCAGAAGAAGGTTGTGACAGCCGTAGCAAGGCACTATTGGGCCTTTTGCTTCCTTGAAATAGAGAGCTTGTCGGGGCCGGATGACTTCTCTGTATTCTTTTTCAATGAGATTTGGCGAACTGTTGTTAAGGATGTACACATGATTTCGGAGTTGATGGAAGGGAACCTGGGGCGATGGATTGGGTGATTTTTTATTTTTCCCTTGTACAAGCCATAGTTGCAGGAGTTTATTTTGTTTGCATCATGGCCAGTATCGTGAAAGTAATTTGTGTTGGAGTTGAAACAAGGTAACATGTATATTATTTCGGCTTTAAAGTTTCCGGGTTGATTTGGCCATTCGTTGTTCATAAAAGCAATTGCAATCATGAAATCTGGACTAAGCCTTTGTTGTGGTGGTGTGTATAATGTTTATCTATCCATCTATCATTTACTCCTAATCCAGTTGACAGTTTAAGGGTAGTTAGTTGCCTGCATTCAGTCAACAGATGCTGTCATTTCCAAGGGTTCTATATTTCATGGTTGAAATGTGACTATTTAGACAGAACTTTCAAATAGGATTCGTGTGGTCCAACACTGTCATCCACTCAGGCTTTATAGGAATTATAATTATGCTTCACTGTGTTAATAGGCCTGAATTAATATCAGATAAATTCTTTTCAAATGGACCAGGACATGCAGAATGAAGTTTTTTGTGTGGATTATGGTTATGCGAAAATCCATTCCGAGACTTTACTGAAGAAGGTTAAAACTGCATGCATGTTAGCCTACAAGTGTTTCCTGCCCTTCAAGTAATATGTCCTGCTCTTTCTCGATACAGATTATCTCAGGAAAATAATTGTCCAGGGGAGGTCTTCCAAGTCTACCAAAGTTGGGGACATTATGACTGAAGAGGTAAGAAAAACTAACCTGTTTATAGAATGTTAACTTATCACACTATAAGACAGGCGCAATCACACAAGGTTTAGGTTCATTTCCGGATTTCCCTCGAAAATGATCAGATATGGAATTGTTTTCTTTCTTGCAGAATAAGCTCATCACAGTTACTCCTGACACAAAAGTCCTGCGTGCAATGCAGCTTATGACTGGTGGTTCTTTGCAGATATGTTCTTTTTTGCTAATAGGATGAGTATGTTCCTTGACATGAATGGTGGTTCTTTGCAGATAACCGTATCAGGCACATTCCGGTGATTGATGACAGCGGTATGGTTGGCATGGTCTCTATTGGAGATGTTGTCCGTGCTGTTGTGAGTGAGCACCGCGAGGAGCTGAACCGTCTCAATGCCTTCATTCAGGGAGGCTACTAGGTTTTACTCCTTGGTATGTGATAATAAAGACCCATGATGATGTCGAAAAGAAGGGCTGGAGGTAACCATGTAAATAGATCATGGTAGTTTTTCCTTTGTTGTTCCCAGTCTGCCCAATGTGAAATATGCTGTATGCCACCAGGAGAATAACAGTCTAGCGGGCTACTTAGCTTGCTTAGATGCGGCTTTCACGGATGTTTCCAGCTATTATGAACGACTTTCAATGTTTTCTTTTAGTCACTGATTTGTCTGTCTTGATGCATAGTTTCTGTTGAGTTTTCTTATGTGCTTTTAACCTTCTATGCGTGGTTAATTGCATAGTTGAGGGGAGTAGCTACTTTTATCTAAACTGGGCAATTACTGTAATGAACTTTTAGTTGCTATTTCACACACACATGCATGCATGCATGTAGAGTGATCCTATGAGAGCAAAAAAATATGAGACTGGTTTTGGCTCTCATAGGATCACTCCTATATATATATATATATATATATATATATATAGTGTTTTTATGCTTCAAGAGTAGTAAAGTTTTAGGAAAAGAGTTCAAGACACGTGGCTTATTCTGTTATTTGACTGAAATTGCTCTTTAGTCTCCTCTTTTTTGTAGTTGATTTTGTAATGTGATTTAGGGCTTCCCCTATGCATAACGGCGGTTGAACAAGATCCACCCATTGTCATTTTTGTGCCTTTTGGTTTAGTGGTATTCATATTTGCTTGATTTTAATATATGTAGAGGGTCCCTATTTGAGATCTGTTGGAGGTAACGTGCTGGTGAGCTTGGATGAACGTCATAGTTTCGTTATAGCTGGACAGTGACTCCATCTTTTGAACTCATCTTATCCAATCCAACTTTTTTTGTGAATAGAAAGTTTGTTTATTTGTTTTTAAGCCCCAATCATATTTTGGTTTCTTCGTTAGGTTCTTCCAATTAGGGATTGTTAGAAAGTTTGGGTTTGATGAACTACTCGGACTAAGTTTGATATGTGCTCGCAAGTTGCGCTTGGATGTTCTGAGTCAGTCATGGACTCGTTCTTATGGAGATGAGTTTGGGTGAGTTGCGCTCAATTTGTTAACTCAAATTGATCTGCCTATTAAGTTTTCTCACATGCACATACCCACATGATCCATGCAATATCCATCCTAACTCCACCATAAACTCCCTTTTCTCATCAAATCAGTGTTGCACAACATATGCCAACCTTCAAAGCCTCCTCTCTCTCTCCCTTTTCTTTGATGATAAAATCGAAGTCCTCAAAACTTACAACGAATATAAGAATTGGGCTATAGAAGGCTTGTTAAGGGTTTGTGGACCAATTTAAACTCATTGAGGTTGAGATAGCCATCCCAAACTCGAACCTTGTCAAGTTTGAGTTGACTTATCTTTCAAGTGGTCAATTTACTTTGATTTTAGATTGTTGAGCTATCTATTACGTCTCCTTGTTTTCTAGGATCTTCATATGATGAAGTATTTTAACAGTAACTTTGATCACAATTCTCTTTATTATTGTAGCTATGAGTGAAGGCAGACATCACAAGAAAGACACATGGCTACATTTAGATGAAGAAGAGAATTGAAGCCCTAACTAGTCAAGATGAGCTTGCCCAATCCCTTGCAAGCATGGGCATCGGGTTCGTTTGGTTGCAGGGTTGGGTTGGGTTGGGCTGGGTGAATAGTAAACTGTGAGGAGGGGTACCCCTGTGAATAGTACCAAACCCAATCCGATCCTGCCCAACCCTGCAACCAAACAAACCCTAATAGTGCCTCGTACCTGCCAGGATGGGATAAAGGACCTCGATGGTTGGACTCCATCGAGGTACCCCATGCATGGATTTGCAAAGACCAACTTGGTTCCTACTCTAGTCAATACCTAGTGGTCCTATTATTGGGGCATGAGAGAGCCACATAAGCTACAGTTTCCTTTGGTTCTCCGTCTCTCGTTGCCACTATATGCAACATGCTTATGTCTTGCGCATGCTAAAGATAAAAGCAACAGAAAGGACCCAAATACTGAAAGAGGAACCTTCACTACGAATGTTGTTTCTCAATGTCCCTTAAGCATAGCCAGGTTCTCTTTGATAAAAGAGGATTTCTTGGAGGGGCAACGTTATCACTGTTGAATAATTATACCTCAACAAACTCTCGTAGCATGTCCTCCATCTCCCATACTAAGAAGCATCCATTACTAATTCCAAAATAGAAAACAAGGAAGTTGGGATAAAAGTGGCAAAAGAGGTTCTGTGTCCAAGGAGTCCTGTTTTTTCCAAAAAAAAAATCAGCGAGCCCTAGTTCATGCTCCATATTATCCCTCACCACCGGCACTACCACAACACCTACACTATCATTGTCATATCTTTTAAACCTTGTAAAAAGTATTTAACCCCTCCATTCCAAGGGGTTGGATATGGAACACTCAATCCAACAACACACATACATGGGGTGGGTGGGGGGATATTGTATACCTATAAGAACTTGATATCTACCCTACAAAAAGGTTGGGGGTATAGAGGGGCTATGATATCCCATAGAGCTCGGTTGGGAGCATCGGTCCTCTAGGATTCCGACTTGGCTTAATGGTGGAACTTGACTAAACTTTACCCTCCCCATTTCTTGTTGTGTTATTCATCCTTGGTGATTCTCTCCATCTTATGATTGAACAAATGATCAATAGAATACTCGTCGATAAACCCTACGTTTCATTATTTGGCACATTCTACTTGGAAATTAGATAAATTGAATTTATATTAGCCAAATTTGAATTAGTAAACCTGTGCAATTTCTAATAGCTTCATTGACTAGTCCAGAAAATGTTAACCTACTCTAACTGCTTCTTCCTCTAGGGTTTATACATTGTTGAGTTTTGAGACTTTCTTTTTGAGCTCAGACCTAATATCAAGTCAAAGTTCAATATGTGAGTCTATATGTCTATCTCAACAAAGGAGGCATGCGAAGAAAAACATAACCATGAGCCTGAATAGAGATCCCAACCACCCACACTACACGAAGTGAACAAAACACAAAAAAGAGGAAGTATCTACCCGACACTCCTTTGAGAAGTTTTTGATGTTCATACGATGCAAAATGGGCATGTAATTTCATAAAGTTCTTTGACACCTTTCCAATGAGCTCAAGAATGTTAAATTCCTAATTTCATAGCCGGAGTTACGATCATTTGAAGTTAAACATGTCGGGATCTTTTTAGAGATCCTAATCGGATCATAATTTTGTATTTTGTCTATAAATAAGAGGGGTTTGGTTTGCCCTTGCCTTAGATACCAACCTTTTCACTTCATGTCAGTTGAAACTTTTTTCGTTTCTATGTTATTTTGTTATCTCCTTTTCTAACATTGTAGGTAAAAGTGTAGCTCGATATAGTACAACTATGAGGACGAAGTGTGGTTGCTTGTCAACCACGATCCTCGTGTTTCAAACATCAAATTTACAACTTGACTTACAGTTCCCCCATGCATATGTAATATTGTTTCTCTATTCTCTTGATCTCCCTCACTCTCTTTGCATTTTATTTCTTGAATTAGTTATTAACTTAGTTTTTCACTCATCTCAAGTACACAACTCATCCCTCTTGCATGAGAACTTTTGTTAAACGTAATTTATCGGATGACCCCTTTGCTCAGCCAACAAATCGAGCCCACATGTCATCACCAAATATACAATAATTGATAGGTCTTAATGACTAGCCAACTGGCCTTCCCTATCGTCTGGCTCGTCACTTCTCCTATTTTTAGAAAATATATCTTTAAATATGTATACTTTTGCTACTAGGGTATCTTTGTTGATGATAAAAATTCCTTTTCTTAATGATACTTCCACTACTCGAGTACTGTCAAAATTGGCATGGCATGATGTTAATAGTGGAGGTTACCTTAAAAGAATTGTGCGAGCATGTGGTTTGAAAAACATCAATAGGTGCCAGAGTGAAAGGTACACCTCCAGTTGCTAAGGATAGAATGAGAGAGGGTGGGAGAGGGCTCTCAAAATAGACTGATGAATCCATGATTCATCTCCTTTATTCTTTCATTTTGTCTAAAATCCTTGGTAAAATACATGCAAATATAAACTAATTCTCATTTATTAACATACTAAGTTCATTTGTTAATATTATATATTGAACACTTATATAATCCAAAATAAAAGGATAAAGAATAAAACAAAATAAAATAAACAAGTGTGGAAATATGTAAATATGTGGATACTGATCCTAATTACGAGGCCATGTCAATATTGACTTGGTCGACATGATAAATAAGTAGGGGAAAATAAGGATTGTAATCTATAAAAATATTAGCAAATATATGTATCACACATGTAAATGATAAATATTATTCACCTTGTACATATATGCATCTATTTTATTTACCATTCTTATCACTTTGTAAATATTTTCTTCTTCAATCTTGTTTATAATAATGCATATTAATTTATAAAAATATAACCAAAATTATTTAATGCATAGATATCACGGTATACTAAAAAAAAGGTCGTAAAACGAGAATTCAAAGCTAAATATTTACTCCATATGAACTCAAATTTCACCGAACTCACTTTCATTGTATTTAGAATTAAATTATCTTTAAAATGAGTCAGTTTCATAAAAAAAACAGAGTTAATATGCAAAAGTCGGCTTTTGGGGGTACCATGATATATGTATACAATTGTACATTACTCCCTTATTATTTAATTATTTTTATTTTTTCATTATTTTTATTATTTTTTACATTTTATAATAATTATATAAAATAAAAATAAAATTACAAAGGTTTAAAATAATATATATATATTTATTTATTTATTATATAGGTATATTATACCTATATTATACATATTACTATTTGTTTGACTATTTAAATAGTTTTAATAAGATAAAATAAAATTTATTTATAATCAGTAATTTATATATTAAATTAATAAAATATAAAATGAATAACTTATTTGTAAATTAATATATAAAAATCAATAAATTAATGTACATAGGTTATTTATACCTATAAATTATATTATTTAACCAATAAAATTAAATTATTTAATTAAATTATTAGAAGTTTTATTTAGATTATATATTTATTTATATTAATTCCATATTTATTTATTAGTTTACATTTTATTTATTTAATGTATAAGCCTATTTTGTCTTCTTCCCTATTTCATCCTTTTCTTATTTTCTTATCTCTCCGCCATGTGGTGGCTTTTAATTGGGGGGGGGGGGTTGACTTTTCAACCTCAATTCTTTCTTATCCTTTCTCCTTCTTCCTCCCTTTCCTCTTCTCCTTCCCTTCATCTTCCTCCTCCTCCGCCTCCTCCTTCCATTCTTCTCCTTTCTCCCCTACCCAACTACCTAACCGACCCAACAACCTCGCTGGTGGTCCCTTCTCCTTCGTGTGACCTTCTTTCTTCTTCTCTGGCCACCTATAAATAGGTCACCATATCCCTCGAGTTAGCTCCATATACCATTTTCTCCTCCAATCTGTGATCTCCGAGCGAGGAGAAAGCTTGTGACTGGAGTGTTCTTCATTGTCGTCGTCATAACGAGATTGAAATCTAGGAAGAAGGTGTGATCATCTTCACCAGTGAGCAGCTTCGCTGCCGTGTAAGCAAGCCTCCGTCAACTGCCACATGTCAAAGCAACCGCCACTGAGCTCCATCAACCTCTGCCCCAGTTGACTCCTCCATAGATTCCTTCATTCGTCTTCAGGTTAGGTTCTCTATCTCGATCCTCTTCTCCTTCTCTTATCCTCTCAATCCCTCTCTTCTCTCAATCTTTCTGTTTTCTTCATTTTTCTTATTGCTTTTAATACCAAATTGCTTTTGATTGTCACATCCACCTTTGATTCCTCTTCAGTTCACATTCTACCTTACATATCTGAACCTCCTCCCAGTCACACTCAGTGGTCAGAGTTTGGAGCTTGATACAACACACCCACTAAAGCTCCTATGCTCATCTTTTTCTTTTGATGTTGGATCGAGCATTTTGCTTTGAGTTAGATCACTCATTTCGCAGGTACAAAAACTAGAGCCACAATATAACATAAGCATCTGGACTTAAATCATATTGAAGCTTCGCATCACATGAGGTAAATACGATCCAACACCACATAGATCTGAGATCTAATCATTTTCGTCGAGCATACGTCGTATGAGTTCTCGAAAGCACCATCATCTAGAGCCATCAAGGTCACATGAAAGTTGAATCATGGCTTAAAGCAGAAGAAGATTCATTAAGAAGCTTTCAAAATTAGGGAAGAACACTCGTACCTCTAGGTCGAGCAACAATTGTTGGATTGGATAAAATCCAATGCACCATATTGCTAGCCGCCCCACTATTTCAGCCAAGTCATGTGCGTCTCACGTGAATATAGATTTTTTTGGATGTTTTACTATTGCACCCCTCGAACTCATATTATTTGCATACATGCCTCGCTTTGTAGATCACGCGAATCCTACACGTGAACTAGATGAATAATGTACATGAGACCTAGAACTTTGTTTGGTTTACATATAGATATAGGTGTTAAGGAAAGCACGTGAACATACACATGCCCTTCTGGTCTCTTGCATACAATACCCCCGCTACTCCTTCATTTTATCATGCACACCTTAGTTAGGTTTTATATTACAAACGTACCCCTGTTCTAGTATATTTCATAAATAGCTATAAATTCATAATAAATAGAATACCAAATACAAAAATATAATAAAAATACCTAAAAAACGTAGTACCATACTCTATACTTATACAATACAGAGAATATTTTTAAAATAAAAAATATTTTCTATTTTAATATTCAAAAGCAAATACAAAAATACATGCAAATTTCTAAAATACATAAAAATAAAAACAACTCTAAAAAATTCTATAAAAATCTTGTTACCTATATTTTATTGTATTTTGAACCAACAAGAGATTAAAAATCAAATATTAAAACCTTTAAAATTTTAAATATGGATAAAAACATCTAAAAATCATAACTAATTCACAAAAACTAGAAAATTAAATACAATACTTTGTTTAAAAGGTATTTTGATTTTCTTTACTATAAAAATAAAATCTGAATATTTTCTTACTATTTAGTATTTTTAAAATCCAAAATACTTATATGCTTTACTTGTTTACATTGTTTTCAACTTTAAAAACCTTTTAAAATCTAAAATAAATTCTAAAAATAACCTAAAAATACCTAAAAATTGTACAACAAATATAAAACATAAAAGTTTTAATTATAAATAAATAAAAAATATAAAATCATATATATACTTCTTTATATATATGTATGTATGTATACCAAATACATTAGAAACAATACAAAACTAAAGCAAACTAAAAATATTAAAAACCACTTAAAATTCACCAAATTCAGAAAACCTGATACCTTAGATAACTCTACTATTAAACCCTAGTTCACATAATTTTTCTCCCTGAGTTCGACACTCTCGTACATACCACATACACATAAATTTAGGAGTCTAAATAAAATCTACATTTTTTCTGGTTAGTTCATCTGATTGATTTAATGACACTATTATATACTTTTAGAGTAGTAGATCGATGAATATTTCAGATGGTACCGTTATCAGGGAGGCAACTCTTAGATAGATATATATGAGCCTTAGGATTAGGCTTTCTTCTTTCTCTTTTTGTCTTATATTTCCATTTCTAATTTCTTATTCTATTTCTTCCATGTCATTGTTGGTCAGGATCTTCTGGGTTTTTTATTATCGAAATAAATGTGTTGTCGCAACCCAAAGATCCCACAATAAAAAATTATTTTTTCTCAAGTCAATAATTACCGAAAATGTAGCAAGATAAATTTTTTATATTTAATTTACTTGTGCAGCAACATAATCGAACTCATGGAGGCTACAATCCCGAGGGTTATTTAAGTAATTGAAAAAATCAATTAAAAGAAGGAAATCCCAATGTAAACTATACTTAGTTTTTGTAGGTTTTTTATCTGTTTATTTTTTTATGTTTTATATTTTGGTTTTTATTTTTTGATTTTAAATTTTTGATTGTTTTTTTAATTTTGCAAATTTTTATTTTTCAAAAAAATTATTTTCAAACAAGTTAAATACAAAAATAGAGAATGACTACTTTTTAGAGTTTTCAAATATATCAAAAATGCTCAAAAGAATCAAGTAAATATATTTTTGTTTTGATGAATTTTTTTACTATTTTTATAAGTTTTTAGAGATTTTTAGTTTTTTTATTATTTTCAAAATTAATAAAAATAGGGAAATAAGCAAACAATGATCACACAGAAATATTTCATAATTTAAAAATATAAAATAAACTTAAAAGTGTTGGATTTATTTTTATAAAAATTAAAGGAATTATATACAAACTGAAATCACTATTTTTGGATTTATCTACAATTTTCAGTGATTTTTTTAAGATTTTACGTATTTTACAATTTTTGTGGATCTAAAAATAATTAATGCAAGAAAATTGGATAGAAAATTAAACATACAAAAATAAAACTAATCTATTTTTTAGAATTTCTGAAGTAATATTTCATTTTTTATGATTTTTTAATGTCAAACAGTGAAAATGCAACATTTTTTATTTTTTAAAAATATCAAATGACAACAAAATGCAATTAGAAATTTAAGCTAGAAAGCAGACACAAATCAAAAGCATAACATGCTTTTTGCAAAATTTATTGAACAACAAAAGTATTTATTTCAATGAAATGGATATGCAATTTTAAAGTCTGATTTGCAAATATAAATAATGTCGGGGTGAAGTTTCAATTTTCCCAAAAAAAAATATTTATTTTTATTCACCTTAGGATTCCTGTTCCCGTTTTTACGTCTTGCATCTCACGCTCAAGGGGAAAGGTCCAAGAGGGGCGCTACCCTCCCTTTTCTTCTCGCTCAGACCAGTTGGCGGTGGGCGACCGACAAATAAGGGGCAGCCTCCAGGCGATCGTGGGTGCTTGAGCGGTGGTCACGTGTCGCGCGATGAAGCTTCGAGATGCATGCGGTCGACGGAGAACCTCCTGAGCAGAGGAGAGCTTCGAGAGCGATCAACAGATGTGCAATGCTGGCGTGGAGGAGCTGACTCGATCTCCTGTGGCAGAGGCGTGGTGATCTGTAGAGGCAACTAGGCCACCGGTGGTGCGGGTTCTTGGCGGAGCTGCACCTCCAGGCGGAGGTCACGTGTGAATGGCGGTGGCTTCGAGTTGGGGTGACACACACCCGACGGGCTCCTCGTGGCGGTCCGTGGTGGACCTTCACGCGAAGGAGGTCAGGCTGCGGCGCAGGTTCTTCGTGCAGGGGTACGTGGCCTGTCGGGTCGGCAACGGCGGGAAAGAAGGGGGGAGACACACACTCAAGTGTGGTCACTAGTGGAAGGAGACTCCATGAGCGGGGAAGCTCGTGGTCGGCGGAGGCGCTAAGGGTGGAGGTGCTCCTTAGGCGATGGAGCTCGCCGGTAGTTGCGGTGGTCGCTGATGCGGGGGTCGCAGAGGCGGCTGGAGCGCGGGGGGAAGCAGTGGCGTGGATGCTCACCCGCGGCGGATTGGGCGACTGACGGGCTCCGGACGCCAGTCCTTTGTTTTATTTTATTTTATTTGTTTTTTAATTTTTATACTTTTTCTGTAAAAAGAGCAGCTGATTTTTTTTATTTTTTAATTTCATGTACCTGCAGTAAAATGGAGATATGGACTCGAGCACGATAGCTCGATCTAAAATCAAATATGGAAAATGTGAGTGCATAACCCAGCAGTTGTGATGGAAGATTCGTGTCTTCGGCCATAGTACGCAATCGGAGGTGAGAAATCGTGTAAAGTAGAACGTGAAGCGGATAGATCGAGAGGGTGACGAGGGAATCGATAATCGGAGGCGGGTTGAATCATGATGGATATTTAGGAACTAAGATCTAAAATTTGACAATGAAATCGAAGCAAAAACTAAATCTAAATTTATCTAGAGGAATGACATAAAATAAAGTGGATCTCATCATGGGAGCGGACTCGCCTCAACGAGGATTGACTTGCTGTCATCGGACGACTCGAAAGGTAGGCACTTCTCTGCGACAAGATGGCTCTTGGAGAATAGGATCCTCTCACCAAAATATTGATTAAGTGAGAATGAGGGAGGAGGAGCCAATTAAATAGAAAAAATAATTGAATTTGAATTTTAAAAATTCGAATGAAGTGAAAAAGAAGGGAAGAAGTTAGTGGTAGATAAAATGACATTATCTACGTTCAGATAATTAAATCTATTATTTTCATCACTTTATTAAATTAAATAATAAATGTTAATTATTTTTTTGTGGTGGTTATTTAAGGAAATCAATTATATACATATACTATATACATATGGTACATTATATACATAGTTAAATAAGTAAATTAGTTTATTTTATGTTTTAATTTTTTTATTTTAAATAATTATTTCAAATATTTACAATTATGTACAAATATAATATGTATACAAATAAATATGGATCAATATATGCAATAAATAAATGGTAAAATTGCAAAAACACCCCAGAAAATCATATTTCAAATCATAAGTTCAAAAATTATGAAACCACTGTCATTTTAAAGATAATTTAATTTAGAATACAATGGAATTGAGTTTGATTCAATTTGACTTCATATGTAGCGGAATTGGTCTTTCAATTATCGTTTGTGGCTTTTTCTAGATGTGGTTACTTTTATTCTGTACATGATTTTATTACACACTTATTTTTATTATTTAGAAAATATTTTTGTTTACAACTTTTGTTTTAAAAATTATTTAATTTGAGGTTAATTTATGTACAAATAAAATAGTGTAGATTTTATACAAATATACACAAAATAAATTCAAAAGTATTTACAAGGATTTTTCATTTTCTAATTAAAGACCGTATCTCCCCGTACTTTATTCTTGGTCGATCATGTCAAGTCTTGACCTTCTCTCGGAGTTCGTTCAGCTCGTATCTATTACATATATACAGTCTTTTTATTTTTTCCTTTATTTTTCTTTGATTTATTTATTTATTTATTTTAAGTTAAAATAATATTATATGCATAATATTTATACACAGATGCAAGTTAGTAAGAATATAGATTTATTAATATATACCAGTGTTTTATAAGAGATTTTAAGCTAAAATAAATGAATAAATATGATGAAATGCATATTCATCATCCCCTTTGCTTTACCTTTGCTAGTCCTTTAGCAAACACTTATTTGAAAGAATAAATGAATAAAAGAAAATGAGAGGAAAATAAAGAAATTAGGACATATTGAGTATTAAACTTATCTTCATAAAATTATAGTATGCAACTTTGTCAGACCTTTGTATTATTAGTATGGTGGAACCTTAATAGGAAATGGATTTAAAACCTAACAGCCTTCAGGTTCCATAAGACTCCTATTCAGGTCACCTCAACAATCAGGTCAGAACAAGTCTATATACACAAATTCTTATGACTATGAATCTTTATTTGTACAGTGTAAGTGAATATATCTCCTCATCTCAAAAGTAGCAAAGAAACAACCTCTCTCGACAAGGTAACTCTAGTCCCCAGTCTAACAACTCTTTCCTCGAGGAGCGGGGATATTCCCTTCTAAATTCAAGTACAACCAGCTCAAGAAGAGGAGATGGAGAAAAGAATGGATAATAACCAGTGTAGCTACCTATCTTGGGATGCATGACCAGTGTAGCCCAGTCATCCGCTGCAAGCTTACAAAAACTTGACTTTGAAGCTCTTTTTTTTCACTTCTATATACACTCCGGCAAGAATTTTATTTTTCGATTAGAACTGTCTACATTTTGAGAGTCTACATTTTTTTCTTTTTCCTTTTTTTGAAAATATATACAGGGTGCATCATGTACACTGAGCTAGTAGACTATCCCTCTTTTGAAGCATTATTGCAACCCCACAGCATGCTATCTTTAGACCTCAATACTACTAGATCAGGTTGAGATGTACTACCCTCCCTAGAGGAAGACAGATATTCCCACTAGTTATTACATACCCATGTGCTACCACAAGTCAAAAGATTCTGCCTCCTCACTACCTCCTCCATGAAGAGCTTTGTGTAGAGTGCTTGTCCAAGATATGCCATGGTCTAGAAGAATCATGCGTGTGTTGTTAAATATTCTACTTAGACTACTCAAGATGACATGTGTATCTTATGGACTCAAAGAATTAAGTCACTAGGACATGAAAAGTCTTAACTCTAGTTCTTATAAGGTTCCTCTGAAATTAAGTGGATTAAGGTCCAACTAAGCTCCATTCTTCAATTTATTCTAGACTTCGTTTAATGTCAATATTATCCTGAAAAATGCACATGAAAATGCAAAAAAATATATACAATGCAAAGAAAAGAAAGTAAAATCTTTTTGTGAAGTAATTTTCTAATTTTGAACTTTTTATATATTTTTGAAAAAATGATGCACATGGAAAAAGATATTTTCTGACATTTTAATTATGTAAATCTTTATAGACTTTTTGGTTTATATTTTTTTAAGTTTTTTTAAAGGGAAAAAGGGTTAGTAAAATATATACAAGTATATACATGGATTATACATTTTTTCTTCAAGAGGATTTTTTATTATTTTGTTTTGTTTTTGTTTCTTTTTTTTGTTTTTTTTGAGATGGAAGGTGACCAAAATTTATATACACAAGCATGGATTTTACACATTTATGTACATATTTCATTAATATACAAAAAATAATTACATTTACACGTACGAGTTATGTATAAAGTATATTTACAATGTATACAACACCCCTCTATACTTATCTCGAATTATGTCCTTATAGTGATCAGAGAGTGGCAAAGGAAGATATAACTCGTGCTAAGTGTAGAAAAATGAAAAGACTCCCATGCTACAATGAATCAAAGAAAAGATGAAAAGATTAGAAGGTGATCCTCCTATACTCAGGATCAAGTAATCCTAAGTATAGAAGATTGTACAAAAGGGAAAAACCGATGAAGAGAATGTATAGACTCATTGGCTCGACTTGCCCTAGGGTAGAATAGCCCTAAGTATAGAATAACAACAAGTTGGGGGACAATCAAGAGATCAGAAGAATAATCACACAAGAGATGATATGAACAACATCCCTCTCCCTATACTTAGGGTAGAGTATCCCTAAGTATAAGCAACAACAAGAGTGATGAATAGGACGAATATGAACAACTTGAATCATGCACACCCTATACTTAGGATAGAGTACATCCTAATTATAGCACACAGATACCTACAAGACATGAATGATAAACGGAAGAAGGAATGAGGAAATCAAGATGAAACGCATATATACAAGGTAGACATTGTTGAGGTGGCGCTCAACAAGCGCTAGAGTTTACGCCCCTAGCTGGGCGCAAAGGCTAGGATAACGAAGTATCAAGGTTCGAGACGATATTTGTAATACAAATATTGTATTGTCGTTGTTGTCTCAAAGTGAGAACACCAACATGGACAACATTGCAAATGAGGACACTCAGATAAGAAATCATGCAGGTGTCTGATATCCGGTAAATAAATTGTAGATAAAATCAGGCACTGGTAGCACAAAAGAAATCTTCAGCACATGGTTAGATTGGAGTGAATGGTTGGAGCCGAAAAAATAGAAACATGGAGAAGGAAGGATCTACCATGGAATCCTCCATGTCAATCATTGTCTCGAAAATGTATGGAAGGTCAAGATCAGGAGAGTCAATAAGAAAACAAATATCTGATATATGTAATGAAGAGAGATCAGGTATAGCATCTAATAACTCAAGGGTCGGCTCACCCTTGCGAGGGTCGTCAAGGAGAGAAGAAATATCAAACACAGAAAGATTAGAGGTATCAGAATAATAAGCAAACTCAAAATAATCAGAAGACTCGATCTCGTGATTAGATAGATCAGGTGCACAACTAGAGAGTTAAACCGAGTACAGTACACACCACCTACAGATAACCCTTGGGTAGATGTGAGAAATCAGGATGGTTCGAGGGAGAGAACAAATGATTATTTTCAAATAACGAGTTCTCTCTTGAAGTAAAAGAAAAATCGTCCAATGGATTGGGAATATCAGGCTTAAAGAAATCTTGGTCAAGATCAAAGAGATCATTGACCTTCCATAATGAAGGGATCTGAGCTTGGAAAATATTGGATAGCATTTGACCTTCAGAATGAAGGGTGGGAGGGAGGGAAAACATGAGTGATGACGATTGATTTTTTTAAGCGATTGCTAATGATATTGAGAGGATAAACGTAACCAACTCAACACCAAGCACAAACAAATACAATGAAAATCCCCAATTCACCAACTCAACGTAATGTGAAGACCGTGAAGATTCGATCAATTATCTTGTCAATTTTAGAGTTAAGTGATCAAACACAAGTTGTACAAACACGTAGGTTGGCATATGGGATTTGGGCACTAACCTTAGTGTATACGTGAGAAAATAAATGCGAATACAATGAGGGTGTTCCTCTCCCAGAATAATGACGTGAATCAACTACTCTTAATTTTAAGGGTCCAAGTGATGTTAGCAATCCTAATTTTAAAATGTTCAATTTTCACTTTTTTGATATTTTTGAATAAAAACATGTTTAAAGATTTTTTCGATTTCCTTTATTCCTATATCCACAAAATAGAGGGAGAAGACGAAAAAGCCAATGCACAATTAAATGCAATGATGCATGCATGGGTAAAGAGATGCGTACCTTGTCGCCAGCACTCTGCATGAAAAATGATCTGCGTAGAATTTAAATACAGAAAAAATAAACTAACATGTATGATTTAAGTGAACCATCCTAAGATGATAGCATCCATTATGGGAAGAACTTGTGTTAACTAATAAGAAGAGAGACCCGAGTTCGGTTTTGAAAGTCGCTCGGTGACCGCCACAATAGTCCTCTAGTGCTGTATGTGACTTCTTACGACGCGTGGTTTCTAATCCAATTAAGTTAACTTTTTATTTGACTAAGTCTGAACGTGATCTATTAGGGTGTTTGTGCCTTAGTTTTACCGAGCTCAACTAAATAGTCACAGTCAATAGGTGGATCACAAAATCTGCATGAAACAAAGGAAAAATAATGCAATGGAAAATAAAACTAGTGAGGTCCCCAAGTGCACCGACACTTGGCAAAACAAAGCCCACAATAAATGAATGTCCTTTTATAGGAGTTCAAATGTTAGAAATAAATAAATGAGAGTCTATGAAAAAATCAATGCTTGGGCTCCTTCAAATCT
This sequence comes from Ottelia alismoides, assembly GCA_037367405.1. NCBI lineage: Eukaryota > Viridiplantae > Streptophyta > Magnoliopsida > Alismatales > Hydrocharitaceae > Ottelia > Ottelia alismoides. The sequence continues at coordinate 208,205 of JAZKJV010009547.1, forward strand.
TCTTCTCCTCCTCTCACGCTCTCTCGTGACTCGGTGAAGAACCAAGCCGCCTCCGCTTGGCATGAATGCGCCGGCTCTTTGAAGAAAATCATCCTCGCTCATCGGGCCTCAACGAGAAAAAGGAAAGTGAATGTGTAAGAGACACAAGTATATAAAAAATACGAGCACAAATAATGAAATAAATACAATGAATATGAACAATGAAATAATGTCGAAAAAATATAAACAAAAATATACAACCAAGAATAGCAGGTCAAAAGAAAAACCTAACTACCCTCATCATGCCTCCTTGACAATGATGCCATTTTGTTGGTTGCGAATTTTATGGGTTTTTGAATTTAATGAATTAAATGCGTCATCACAACCCAAAGATCCTAAAAAAAATTATTTTTTCTCAAGTCAATAATTACAGAAAATGTAGCAAGAGAAATTTTTGCTGTTTAATTTACCTGTATAGCAACAGGATCGAACTCAGGGAGGCTACAATCCCAAGGATTATTCAAATAATTTAAAAAAATCAATTAAAAGAAAGAAGGAAATCCCAATTTACACTGTACTTGATTTGTAGGATTTTTTTTCTTTTTAATTTTCTTATAGTTTTGTATATTTTATCTTTTTATTTTCCAATTTTAAATTTTTAGTTTTTTGTAAATTTTTTATTTCAAAAAAAATTCAAACAAGTTAAATAAAAAATAGAGAATGGCTATTATTTTGGAGTTTTCAAATATACAGAAAATGCTGAAAAATTAAATACAAATATTTTTTTATTTTGATGAATTTTGTACTATTTTTGTAAGTTTTTAGAGATTTTTAGTTTTTTTAGGATTTTCAAAATGAATAAAAATAGGGAAATAAGCAAATAATGAGGAGACAATAATATTTCACAATTTTAAAATGTAAAATAACTTAAAAGTTCCTGGATTTATTTTTCCTAAAAATTAAAGGAAATTATCTACAAATAGGAATTGAAATCACTGTTTTGAATTTCTCTATAATTTCAGTAATTTTTTAAGGTTTTTAGCATTTTACAATTTTTGTGGGTTTTAAAAATAATTAATGCTTGAAAATTGGATAGAAAATTAAAACACAAAAAAATAAAAAAAATCTATTTTTTTAGAATTTGAAGCAATATTTAATTTTTTATGAATCTTTTAATGTCGAATAGTGAAAAATGCAACGCTATCGATTTTTTTATAATATCAAATGACAACAAAATGCAATAATTTACACTAGAAAGTGACGCAAATCAAAATGATAACATGATTTTGCAAAATTTATTGACCAACAATAATATTTATTTCAATGAAAGGTACATGTCTGGAAATGAAGGACTGAATTGCAAATATTTATTGATTTTATATAAGAAATATAATAAAAATAAAATAACAGGGGAAATATCGTAATTTACCCACGAGGTGCTTGCAAAGCACGTGCTGAATCTGGAGGCGAGGACTGATTGTAAATATAAATAATGTCACGGGTGACTTGCGATTTTCCCAAAAAAATTTACTTATTTTCATTCCCTTAGGGTTCTGTTCCCGTTCTTGCGTTCTTGTGTCCCACGCTAAAGGGGAAAGGGCTGAGAGGGGGCATCACTCTCTCTTTTCTTGTCGCCCGGACCACGGGGCGGCCTCCAAGCGAACATGGGTGCCCGTGGTTGTGTGTCGCGCGACGAAGATTCGAGATGGTGGGCGATCGACGGAGAAGATCCTAGCGGAGGAGAGCTTCGAGGGCAGTCGACGGATGTGCGATGCTGGCATGAAGGACAGCGATGCTGGAGTAGAGGAGCTGATTTGATCTCCTACGACATATGTGTGGTGCTCTGCAGAGGCGGCTAGGCCGGCGATGGCGTGGACTCCTGGCGGAGGTGCTCCTCAAGGAGGAGGTCACGGATGAACGGTGGTGTCTTCGAGTTAGGGTGACACTCTCCTCGGTGGGCTCCTCGTGACGGTCTGTGGTGGTCCTTCGCGCGGAGGTCGGGCTGCGGCATGGGTTCTCCGCATAGGGGCACGTGGCCTGTCTGGTCGGCAACGACGTGCAAGAAGGGGGGCAACACACGCCCAGGTCTGGGCGCGAGCGGAAAGAGGCTCCAGTATAGGGAAGCTCGTGGTCGGCAGAGGTGCTCCTTAGGTGATGGAGGTCGCCCGTGGTCACGATGGTCGATGATGCGGGGGTCGTAGAGGTAGCTAGAGCGCAGGGGACGCAGTGGCATGGATGCTCACCCACGATGGATTGGGCCGGCCGGTGGGATCCATATGGTCGCCCTTTTTGTTTTATTTTTTTTTGTAATTTTTTGTATTTTTTTTAAAAAACCGCAACTAGATTTGTTGATTTTTTTAATTTCCTGTACGGGCAAGAAAATGCAGATACCTGACTCCAACATGACGGTTCGGTCTAAAATCAAATACGGAAAATGTGAGTGGATGACGGATCCGATGGTTGTGATGGAAGATCAGTGTCTCCGACACAGTACGCAGTTGGAGGTGAGAGATCGTGTGAGGAAGAACTAGAAGCAGATAGATCGAGAGGGTGGTAATGGAATCAGTAATCAGAGGCAGGTTGAATCATGATGGATATTTAGGAACTAAGATCTAAAATTTAACAATGAAATTGAAGCAAAAATTAAATATATAATTTACCTAGAAGAATAACTGAAAATAAAGTGGATCTCACTGTGGGAGTGGACATGCCGTAATAGCCTCGATGAGGACCGACTCGCTATCATCGAACAACTCGAAAGCTAGGCATCTCTCTACGATAAGATGACTCTTGGAGAATAGACTCCTCTCACCAAAAGATTGATCAAGTTAGAATGAGAGAGAGGAGGAGCCAATTAAATAGAAAAAAATTGATCTTTCAAGCCAAAAGATTGATCGAGTTTGATTCAATTTGAGTTCATATGGAGCAAGAATTGATCTTTCAATTATCACTTTATTGCTTTTTCGGGATGTGGTTACTTTTATTCTGTACATGATTTCATTTTGCAATTATTTTTATTATTTGGAAAACATTTTTATTTACAACTTTTTTAAAAAGAATTACTTAATTTGAGGTCACTTTATGTATAAATAAAATAGTGTAAGTTTTATAGAAATATACACGGAATAAATTCAAAAGTATTTATTTTATTTTCTGATTAAAGACCATATCTCCCCCTACTTTATTCCTAGTAGGTCAGGTCAAGTCTTGACCTCCTCTCGGGGTTTGAGTCAGCTTGTATCTATTACAAATATACAGTCTTTTTATTTTTCTTTAATTTTCCTTTATTTATTTATTTAGGTTAAACTAATAATATATGTACAATATTTACTCACAGATGCATGTTAGTACGAATATGGATTGATTAATATATACAAGTGTTTTATAAGGGATTTTAAGCTAAAATAAATGAATAAATATGATGAAATGCATATTCATCAGTCATTTGCATATTAACTCTCTTGCTATTGTACGTTTATTTGGCCTAATCCATTTTGTAGGGCCTAGATACTGAGGTTGACTCCTTCGGGAGCTGAGTATCCTAGGTGTCTAAAGACCGACATTCTTCACAAGCCCATTATAGAGGAGCATCGTGAGTCAGGTCGAGCTGACTGCTTCTATTTTTTGTTTTCTTTGGTCAGAGAGGAAGGGCATTTGCCCGTTTTTCATTTGTAGAAGAGGTCCCGTAAGGGAATCCTACCTTGTACATGGCCTCTATGTTTTACATGAGGTCTATTTCTTTGACACACGTGTGAGGGAACCTCACAGTTGTCTTGGTTTTCATTTCCTTTTTCTTTATTTTCCGTAGTTTTCTATGAGTGGTTAGGTGATTATTTAGGATTTTATTTCATTGTTTGTTCATTGTAGGTTAATTATACTCAAGGACGATAATCTAGTCAAAGTAATCAGTTCTTCCTCCTGTAGAACTATTCACTCTTTCTAGGTTACACGATTTACTTTTCTATTTTCATGCATATAGGTTAGATTTACATTTATGCAAGAATCATCTTGCATGTAGAGTGCGGATGATAGGTATGCATCTTCTATCCCTGCATGCATCATTGATTTTCATGCATTGCATTTCTATCTTCTCCCCTTGTTTTCATCCACTTAGGATTAAAGGAAAAAATAATAAAAAATGTTAGATGTTTATTTTCTCAAATCAAAAAGATAAAAAAAGTGATAAACCAAAATAAAATTAGGACTGCTAATTCTACTTGATCTTAAAATAAACGTAACGAACTATTCATTCATTGTTGGGAAAGAAATCCCTCATTGAATGCAGGTACTCTCCAGACTGAGCAAGGTATGTACACATGGGAGTTAGAGCCCCAAATCCCTAGACTTGTTCCCTAAGTGCTTGGACTCCCAACTATTGGGATATGTTATTGTTGCAAGCTCTTACCTCAGATGTTAACGGAAGTAGTATTGTGTTAAAATATGTGTTTCTCTTGGGATATGTTATTGTTGCAAGCTCTTACCTCAGATGTTAAAATATGTGCTTCTCTTTAGGACTTGGCCCGAGCTCTTACGTGGATAGTGTTGAAGAGGCTGAATGAGGATCCTAATGCCCGGTCTTGGAGGTCATGCAGTGTCTGACAAGTCGGATCTAGCAATCGTTATATGGACTGCTCTCATGGTACTTGGATCTCAATCAAACAATTTAGATAAACAATCAACCCATAATATATGACAATGCAATGCAAAAATGAGTCAAAATTTATTTTTATTTTAACTTTACAAATTATATGTGTTAACGGTATAGTATGTAGAGTGTCGAACCATTGAGAGGAAGTCACATCTAGGTATTTATTGTAAATTATTGAAAACTAAATAATCAATATTTTCTAATTTTTTGGGTTTTTTTATTTTTGTGGGTTTTTAATTATATTTAATTTTTATGGATTTTATATTTTATATATTCTTATTTTTTAAAATTTTGAATTTCTTTTTTTATATTGTAAGTTTCTAATTTTTTCCTTTTTAAAGATAGAATAAGTATACATATATAACTATATAGTAATATGTATATCATAAAGACTACATGTGATATATATTTTAAATAAAAATGTAAAAATATAGGTAATATATACAAGAACAATGCTTTTTTATTTTAAGGTTTCTACATATATATATCTATAGGGTAATTATAATTAATAATAATAAGTATAATAAGTATATAAGTAAATATAAGGATATATAGTATATGGGTTAAATGGGACTGCCCCCGGGGAGCTAACTTGGCTCCCCTCACCCCATTTTGCCCATATTTTTTATTTTTTCAAAAAATACTTATGTAGATTTTCATTATTATATATCTATTTTTCATTCAAATTTCATGCAAAACAAAGACTCATACAACCTCCATCCAAAGGGGTTAATTTCAACAATTTAGTGACCTTTAAAAAAATAATTGTCTAGATGGAGACCATAGAAGTCTCTATTTCTCAATAAACTTGAATGGCATAATACATGGATATAGTGATGAATTTTCATGGATTCATTTTTCAAAAAAATAAAAAATATAAGGAAAATGAGATGTAGAGCCAAGTTAGCTCTCTAGAGGGGGTGATGAAACTCGATTTCATCATCTTAATTTGCATATATTTACACCCTATCTTAGACTAGTGTCAATAAGTAAATCATTGTGTACATCTGAGTCTTGAAATAAAGTAAAAATACACAAAAATAACAAAACTAAAAATTATAGTGTTTTTATACCCTTAAAAATGCTCACAAAAATATTTCTGCATTCGTTGACCTCATTTCCGCTTTTGATCAAATGAAACTTGTAGATTTCATCGAGATCTACAACTTTCATGTTTTGAGTTTTTTCAAATTCGACCATTTTCTCCATCATTTTTGAGTTTTCCATCTGGAATAACCTGATTGTGCCATGTTGCTCTTTCTGGTTGAGTCACGTGGCCCGCTTCTTTGTGTGCCACGTACCCTCCCTTATCCGTCGTCTGATCACCCTCTTCCCCTTCAATCATCACTGTTGGATACCGCCTTCAATCCCAATCCTCCGATTCACTTGCTTGATCTCATCTAAACCGTCTGTCACCGCCCGCACCTCCTCTCGCCACGTGTCTTGTCCAATGCCACCCGATCTCCTTTAAAGCACCTCAATCCCAGCCGCAAGTTCCCATACTCTTCCCAACCCTACGATCAAGCCCAAATCACATCTCGTATGTTCGCCTCCGCCCACCTCTCTTCATTCCATGTGTTTCACCCTCAACCATCAATAATCCCTTCATTGATCCGATCCAAACCGCTCACATGCGCTCAGTCCTCAACCGTTGGATCGCGAGATCCAACGGTCAGAGACTCTTCTTCTTCCTCCAGCCCTCCTTCATCCCCATGTCTTCCACCTCATGCACAGCTCACCCCCTTCCCATTTTATCAACTTCTCTAGCCTCTCCCTCGTCTTGTTGACCACGCTCCTGTGATGTCATTTCCTCCCTCTTCCTCACAAGTACCCATGTGCCCCATAATCCATTCTATCCCACTCCAGGTCGCCATCTCAACCCACAACAATAACTACCTGGACCTTGATGAATCCCCATTCATCACTCTTTATTCCTTTACTTTACCTAGAAATCTTGGAAAAATACCATGTAAATATTTGTAAATATCATAAATTATCAAAATGCATGCATCACGTAATTATTCATAATTAGCATGTTTTTTATGTAAAAATAAAGGAATAAAGAAATAAAAGAAAAGGAGGGAAATATTTAGAATAAATATTGAGTGACCTAATCCCAAGGGAGGGCTCAGCATGGGCCTGACCGCAAAAGAAAACAAGTAGAGAGAGATAAGGTCAATCATGCTTGCACATACACTTATGTATATAAATAATTTTATTTTCCTCAAAATAAAAATAAAAAGGTATTTCTCATAGTTTGTACATATTTATAAAAATAAAATAAAATCATAAAAATAAAAATAAAAAGAAAAATAATAAAAGTCATTTCCCACATTGTATATACCATGTACATAGATATATTTATTTAACTAATGTAAATAAATCATAAAAATAAAATAAAAATAGCTTTTTATTCTAAATTTTATTTTGTAAATAAATAAATTATAAAATTGGAATAATTGTACAAAAATAAACAATTAAAAATAAAAAATACATATGTATATATACTTATATATAATAATACAATGTAAATACATAATTTATAGTTCAAAAAAATAAATAAAAATCACTAAAAAATACTTTGAAAATAAATAAACATATTTTGTGTTGAAAATATTTTGAAATAAAGCCATTTACTATTTTTAATTTCATTTACAAATATTTAATAAATGGCGGCTCTTGATTGGTCCATGGGGGATGTTGACCCGCCGGTCAACTCCCCCCTGGACCACTCCACCCGGATCCGTGTTCGAGTGCCCGATTTCGCCAAATTTTCAAGACCCAATTCGATCGCCATTCACCTAAAACCTTGGGTCTCGATTAGCATTGATTCCTCACTAACCCACGCCCGGGGATCGTTCTAGGGATCTGTGCACCACAGTGCCCTGCCTGACTCCATCTTTGCCGGATCTCCACCATTATTTAGCTCAGCTCCACCGCAACTTTCACTCCATCTTTGGCCATCTCCTTCCAGTCCCAGGACCTCCATTCTTCTTCCTAGAGTGACAACTAGCGAGGGAGGGTGTTGCAGCAAGGATTCGAGGTCTGTAGCCACTGATCCGACGAGCTTCGTCGTCGTGCTCCGCCACCGAGCGAGCTTGAGCCTCTGGCCTCGACGAGCCATCGAGGTGACGACCCTAGGAGCTCTCTGATCTCCAGCACAATCGATTACAACCATCATATAACCCGTTCAGCCTCTGTACGCACTTAGATTTCGATTTTGCGATTTAGCACCGCCGGCAGTCGCCAGCCATTTCACTTCGATCAGATCATCCTTTTGTCAATCCGACCCAACTATCACTTCCATGAGATCCCTCTCCATCTTATACACCCCTCCGATCACCCTGACTCGCCCCGGAGTAGGACCCTCGCTTTCCCCCGCCGTCGCTTCGCCGGAGAGCGCCGCCCTGCCTCATCCGATCACATATTCCACCACTCACCAGGTCAAGGAAATTTGCCATCGACCCAGGAAGCTTTCTGTGCAGGTTGAAAGCCAAGAGGGGCCTCATCCGTAGGTCCTACGTCCAGGAGGAGGAGCTTCGGGTGGTCTTCGTCGCCGGAGCGCTCCGCTCGCTCTAGGCCCCATCGGAGTCATCCACGAGCTGCGGAAGACGTCGAGCATCATTTCGCCTATATCAGCAGCGTTCGAGGACCTCTCCACCGCGTGTATTGGGACGACGAAGTTCGCCGGCGACCTGTTCTTCGAGAGTCCTCCAGCATCGTTCGATCGCCCCCTTGCTCCAGATCAGATCGTCACCATCCGTTTGCAAAGGGGCCGGGACGTAGATCCATCTGAGGATCGAATCAGAGACGTCCGTTCGCGAAGGGTTATCCACTCTTCTCCATCGTTGGATCTTTACGTGGCGCTTCCTCGTCCGTCAATCATAATAATAGGGGTAATTTCACTTAGGCCCCTCCTCTTTTTGCATCTGTAGTTTAGTCCTGTAAATATCTTTCGTAGTTGTTTTTATTTTGGATAATTTGCACTTTGGACCTTCTAGTTTTTATTATTTGAATTTTAATCCCTGCCTGTGTGAGACACGTGCTTCGACACGTGAGTTTTTGGACATTTTGCATGTTTAGGGCCTAAGTTTGTTTATGTTATGAAATGAAAGAATAGTTTTGATATTTGCAGTTATACCGTTGTGCGTGAACTTATTTGGACATGTGCTGATTGTTTGTGAATTTTACACTTTACACCTTAAGGTTTTCGCACATGTTACAGTTTAGCACTCCGAACTATGTTTTCTTGCAAATAGGTCCCTATGTGTTGTAGCTTTTTTATTGGTTGAATAAAATAGCAAATAAACTCCAAATCAAGTGAAATTTGGACACTTGTCTTTTGCCACAGTGTAAAAATTTCACTATTTTTTTGGGACATTTTTGTGGCTGCTTGTTATTTTTAAAAATTCAAAAACACGTATTTTTGCTATTGTTTGAAAAAGAAAATCAACTAAAAATATAAAATCTTTTCTAAAAATTCTAAAAAAATTATATATTTTAGTTTTGTGGTTTTCCAGCTTCATCCAATTTTTGTGCTATTTAGATTTATAACCATAAGAATTGAAAAACCCTACAAATCTTATAAAAATCATTAAAAATTCTATAAAATTCAAAAAATGCAAACTCTTTTTCTGTAGCTTATTTTTTATATATAGTTTTCATAAAAATTGTCTCCAGATTTTTATAGCTAATTATATATTTTAATTGTCTTTTCAAGTCTGGCTGCACATTGATCCAATGTTTTCCCCTTTCTTGATTTTTAAAAAATCAACTAAAAATGATAAAATTCCCATAAAATCCCCAAAAACACTTAAAAATATAAAAAAAACACAAAAATAAATATATTTCAATTTTTTGAGCATTTTTTAGTGTTTAAATAAATTGTTGTAGTTGCTCTTTTATACATTTTATTATATTTTCTTATATAATTAAAAAACACAAAACAAAATTTCAAAAACATATAAAATCTACCAAAAATATTTTATTCATTTTTTATCTTTTTGAGTACGTCGTTGGCCGTAAGGCCAATCCGTGCTCCTTGAGTTTGACTCTGGTCGCTATACCATGTTAAATAAATAGCGAAGACCGCTATTCGTGTTTCATTGTTTTATCTTTGATTTGGTGGTCTTGATTTTTGATTGACTGAGCCTCTCGATCCGGGTCGCAACGACCCTTGAGTTTATACCTTCACCCAGATCTTGGTTTCACGATTTTTCGGTCATCAGAATGGCACCGTTGCCGGGGAGCACGACCTAGCAGTCTTTTTAGATTTTTTGCGGTTTTTCTCGGCTTTTTGTTCATAGTTGTAGATATTTTTCTCTATGATATTATTTGCTTATTTTTATAATAATTTGGTCTGACACACTTCTATTTCTCTTTCTTACGAGGGCCCGAAGATTGAGGCGGCTTTTTCGGAAGCCGAAGCATCCACGGGATTCAGAGGCGGCTCTCTTTTGTACGGAGCTGCAGGAGAGCGCGAGGAGGAGAACCGAAGTGCGGGAGATGTGGAATAGCCATAGATTAGAGTAGTTTATTTTTCTGCAGAACTATGGATTTGTAATAACACAAGAACTCAGAGACTTTGACTGTGGCGATTTATCGGGGTCTGTTTCGCCAAGCACCGGTGTGCTCGGGGGACCTCACCGCGGTTTTTTATCGGTTTTGTTTTCCCGTCTGTTATTACTGCTTATCTGATTTGCACAGATTTAGCCTTAGCTTAGGATTTTATTGATTGTGATGTAATTAATTAAGGCCCAATCCCTAATTATTTGCATGTACCTATAGATCGATAATTGGACTTAATTAATTAAATCACAAGAAAAGTCGGATTACTTAGGCTCTAGTCCACGTGCCTTGAGGAGTCACATACAACACGTGCAGGATCCGTTGTGGCGGACACCGAGTGGCTCCCAAGATAGGACTCCGGACTTAGGCTTGAGTACCCGGCTACTGTTCTTCACGTGTAGAATTGCTTCGTCTAAGGCCGTTTTCCTCGTGCATCATAAATGTAGTTTTATTTCAGTCTTTATTTTATGCGTGGATCACTTTGCATGTAGAGTGCTGGAGTCAGGTACGCATTTCTTACTCTGCATGCATCGTTGACTTTTCGCGTATCGGCTTTTTCATCTTCTCCCCCCTATTTTTGTACTTAAATAACCAGGAGAATCGAAAAATTCGTTAGGCGTTGTTTGCTTGAAAAATACATAAAAAAAACTATAAAATTGGGACTACTAAACACACTTGACCCTAAAAGAAACTTCATTTACAAATTTGTCTTAGGGAGAGCAACTCCCTCATTGTCTGGTTTGATTGAGCGAGAGAGTGTCCCGTACACTAGGCTAGAGCCATATCCGAACCCCGATCAGACTACCGGCCTTTTATACGGGACAGTCAGGTAGGCAGATTGGATTCCTATCAGCTCGCGTAACCTCTCTGATATCCTGACATTATCACCTAAATAAAATTGACAAGATAATTGACCGAGCTTCTACGATCTTCAGCTCAGCGTTGAGTAGGAGAACTCGGGGTTTGTTTGCTCATCTTGTGTATTTCCAGATCTCATCCGCCCGACTCGCCAGATCAAGATGATGGGCAGGATGTCTCTTAGGCAGCCTCTGGCTGCACCGCTTTTTAGCACTCCACCCCGTTCATCTAGGTTGGTTCGTGAGAGCCGAGACCCGCTCTCCGAACCCGAGTTCGATTTCACCCTATTCCCCCTTGACCACCCTTCTACCAGTCTTGAGATATCAGTGCCAGATGCGAGACAACAGTCAGATGATTTATCGACACCTGAGTTTGGGTCTTTTGTCTTTACAGTGACCATGGCCAGCAGCGAGGAGCGCACCGAGGGTCAGAGGCCAGAGACGACTACTTACGTACTGGACCAGGGTGCGATTAACACCACCATGTTAGCTTCCCTCGAGACCATGCAGAGACAGATACATGATCAGGGAGCTTTTGTGGTGGAGATGAGGAGAGAGATGGAGCGGTTGAGGACCGCACGAGAGCAACCACGAGATGCTGGACGGAGAGATCCAGATCAGCCAGAGGACCCAGTTCAGCCAGCCGAGCCGCCGAGACCGATGCGGGAGTTGCACAACCCCGGATCGACACTGACGCACCGGTGGGTGGTTCTTCCAGCGATCGTGGAGGACTTCAAGTTCCCCACGAACACACTTCAGCTTCTCCCCTGCTTCCACGGGATCGCCACTGAGGAGCCCCATCTACATCTCCAGGAGTTTGAGATGATCTGCAACACCGTCCACGATCGTCAGGTGGACGAGGACGCCATCAGGATGATTGCCTTCCCCTTCTCCCTTGCAGATAGATTAGCCAACTGGCTGAAGCACTTAGGGAGATCCGTTTACACCTGGGAGCAGCTCCTCACCGAGTACTTGAACAAGTACTATCCACTCGGACGGACCAATGCAACGAGGGCCCTGATCAGCAACTTCTCCATGCTCTTCAACGAGAAGTTTCACGAGGCATGGGAGAGGTTCAGAGAGCTGACCGACAGATGCCCGCACCACAACATCACAAAGCCGAACCTAGTTCAGAGCTTCTTTTGCAGGCTGACATCAGAGCTGCAGGGCCTGGTGATTTCTTCTTGTGGCAGTTTCTACTTCTCCAAGGATGAGGATCAGGTCTGGGCCATCTACGAGGAGATGACCGAGAACTATACAATGATGTCCCAGACCCGACTCTACACTCAGGGACGCCCCCAACCACAGACTGTGCAGTAACAGAGGATAGCACGGGTCGATGCCGGTCCTTCCACTTCGTCTGCGACAACCGCACAAGCCGAGTCCACAGCCGTAGACATGGGCATCATCAGCGAGAAGATGGACCGGATCCAGTTGATAGAGAAGAAGCAGTGTCAGGGTATATCGCAGATGGATCAGATGGCACAGACGCTGAGTGACTTGAATACACATCTCATGTGTCTCCAGGAGGCACATACGACTTCTCAGCCCCGTCTTCGGTCACGAGGAGATCCGAGCAGCAGTGGTAGCTCGTCCCAGCACTCCAGTCAGCCTAGACAGGTTCACCTTGTACAGACGGAGTCGTACCAGCAGCCACAGCCGTACTACCAGTCACCACCATCCCCCGACACTCAGACGGCGGTCTACCAGCCGGATTAGCCTCTGCCAGTCCTCCCTCCACCCACCTATGAGCCGGAGCCATTGATGGATGTCTACGAGATTTGGTATAACCGACCCCAGCCCGATATCCGACGAGACCATCTCGGATTCTGCTGGTCGGCCGGAGGCACCAGTTCCCAGCAGCAACCTCCAGTTCATGGTGGCCAGTACATCCATCAGCGTGAGCAGCACCAACAGCCCCCAGTACCCCAGCCACAGTAGTCATCCCAGCCACAGCAGTACAGTCCTCGTCCCTATCAGTAGGGACAACCTTGGAGGTGAGAGCAGCCTCAACAGGATCATCAGCAGTACCCTTCTCACCCGCATCAGCCACAATAGCCTCACTACCAGCGAGGCCACCCGTCGGGTTCTCATGGGCCGACCTATGAGAACCACACCCTGGATGATCTAGCCCGCCTCACGACAAAGCAGCAGGCTACTTTTCGACAGGAGATGGTTGAGTTCCGCCAGGAGATGCGAGAGATTGTGAGAGGGAAGGCCGCCATCCCTGCCCAGATCGAGCTGAATCCGAACAACCTCAGGTAGAGTTCATTGAGATTACCACTCCTAGTGCTTCACTTGGTGATATGTCTGCATACATGTTTGATGTTGATTTTGTTACACTTAGGAGCGGTAGGATGCCAGCAGGCGGTGCCTCATCTGAGCGACGACCACACGCCACTCCAGGAGCGCCAGATGAGGAGGAGCGCGGTACTGATGCCGTGAGAGATGATGACGGTGGTACTGACGCCACCATGGATGTTGATCCCGCCGACGGTACTGAGGCCGTCGCTTCACCAGTTGGAGGAGATGGTACTGATGACACCACTACAGTTGCTGAGTCAGAGCGCGGTACTGACGCCACGAGTCCAGATGTCGAGGGTGGTACTGAGGCCACCATTTCTAGTTCTACTAGTCCTGTTGTTTTTCCTTCAGTGCATGTATCTCAGAACATTTTTGAAAATAAAGGAAAGGGTTTGTTATTTTCGGATCCACATGTGTTACTTGATGATGTTTGTTTGGATTCTACTGTTCATGAGCATGCCATGCCCTCTCCTAGTCCTTCATCTGAGAAGGACCCTGTAGTACCCTTTCCTAGAGCACTCCATCTGGGTAAGGGACAGAAAAGAGAAAATCAGAAAAAGAATCGTCAGATAGAGTTCAACCAGCAGATGATAGATAGATTCCACATACAACTGACTCTACAGGAGACCTTGGAGCACATCCCTCTACTCCAGAGATCACTCAGAGACAGGACCACAGTTAGGAGGAAGAGGCCAAACCATCAGTCAGAGATCCATGTGCTTACTCGTGCCACTTGTTTCGCGATTCAGAACCGTCTGCCAGCCAAGAGGCCAGATGCAGGAGCCCCGTATGTCAGATGCCACATCTAGGAGCAGAGGTTCGACCGTACTCTATTAGACAGTGGTTCTTCGATCAACCTACTTCCGACAGCCCTCCTCGACCGCTTCGAGTTGGGTACTCTACGAAAGAGCAGGACAATCCTTCAGTTTGCTGATCGATCTGTCAAGAGGCCGAAGGGGTTGCTGAAGGTCGTTGTCGTCACAATTCAGGGCCTGAAATTCCCCGTGGACTTCATTGTGTTGGACATGGAGATCCCTGAGTCTGTGACCGATACCCCCATCATTTTAGGATGCCCGTTCTTGGCCACAGCCAAGGTAATGCCCGACCATGATAGCGGGAAGGTGTACTTTCGCGTCGAGGGCGAGAGTATACAAATAGAGACGATCGAGGAGACTAGAGCTAGAGATTCAGATTGCTCAGAGCCGACCACAGATTAAGAGCAGATGACAGAGGCATGGCAAGACATCCACCAGGACTGTGATTTTATGATTACAGATGATGAGGTGATAACTAGGGAAGTCGAGGGTCGTACGGTTTCACAAGGCGAAACCCCAGTCGGTGTGTTGACCGCTCAAATATCCCTAACTAATTAACAATGAACCCACAATATATAAGTCAAGCAATGAAGAATAAATGTGGAGTCAAATTTATTTTAACTCTACAAATAGGTGTATAGTGTAAGTATGTGTAGAGTGTCAAACACAGGGAGCAAGGCAGGATAGATCAAGCAAAATGCCAAAATGTGAATGTGACTAAGTGTCTACAAGTATGCTAATTTTTTGTGGGTTTTTAATTTTTAAATATTTTTTTATTATTTTTAATTTTTTAATTTTTAATTTTTATTTTTAATTTTCTGATTTTCTATTTTCTTTTTGTATTTTATATTTTTGTATTTTCTTTTTCAATATAAGAGTATATATATAATATAAGGAAGAGAGGAGTAAAGTATTTACAAAAATAGGGAAAACCGCTCAAAAAGTAGGGAATAAATGTTTTTGGTCTGTTTGTATTTTTCTACTATTTTTGTGATTTTTGGGGATTTTTCAGAATATTTTTGGTATTTTTAAAAGTGGAAATACAAGAAAACAGTGAGCTATGCTACTGGCCGAAAAAATGAGAATGAAAAATAGTAAACAATGACAAAATTTTCCCAAATTAATTTTAAATAAAAGACAATAAAATAAGGAAACTACAGAAACTGAGTTTATATTTTTAGGATTTTTCTATGATTTTTTATATTTTTATGAAGTTTTTAGGTGTTTTCTAATTTTTAAGGTTTTTGTTTTGAATTTTTTAATGATTTTTAGATTGACACTAAAATATGATAAGACAAGCAAAATGTAATTTTTTTGGAATTTTTCAAAACGTCTTTATAATTTTTATGGATTTTCTAATGCAAACAATGTTGAGAATGAAAGTTTTTGATTTTTAATGAATATTAAAATGCAACAAAAATGCAATGTAAAAACATGGCGAGAAAGAGCAAGCAAATAGGAGCCTATGGTATTTTTTGATGATTTTTAGCAATTTATGGATGCATGAAATAAGTAGAGACAACATCAAGAAACTACACTACTAACAAGGGCATAAATGCAAATAAGCAAACATCCATGGACAAAGTTGCAATTTTCTCACAAAATATACTACTGAATGTAAAACTTAATGGACCAGTTACGAATATCAAGACCCGCAAGGGTATGCCTGCAAATAACCCACCCACGTGCGTGACTGGCACGCGCCTGGGAGGGGTATAAATGTAATTTCCCAAAATCCGGGGGCCTTGATGCAAAATAACCAAAAGTATTACACTTAATATTTAAATCCCTGGACTGACACTAAATATCCAAACCCGTAGGGGGTCCTGTGCAAAATACCCTTCATCTCACATGTACTGGTCACGTGAGGTGACGTGGCGAGGACTGGAATGCAATATACAAAGGGGCTACTTGCAAATATTACAAAATTTATGAACGACCTATGAATGTTTTAGTACTAAATAACTATTACAAAAATCGATAGGGGGAGTTGTGCAAAATACCCTGCCTTGCGCGTTGATGGACGGTGGGATCTCTCCCACTTAACACGTGTCGGGCTGAGAGCGCGCGATGACGCTTCGCCTGCAACGGCCAGGATTAGAAGATCGGGAAATGATCAAACGGCCTGTGCTCGAGCAGATCCAACGACAGCTGATCAATCTGGAGCTCTGCCTTGATCCAACGACTCCGAAGACCGGAGCAAGAACAACGAGGGAGCGCCGGCGAGGTGACTTTCTCCGAGCTCCCGCTCCTTGTAACGTCCCGGGCTTAAGGTCCCTGGTCCGTTATCGAGGAAAACTGACCCTGACAACTTACCGGGTTCGGGCCCAAATGGACCCATTGACAACCACCCAAAATGCTTAAGCCCAAGTTGTCAAGTAGTGATCCCCATCACTTATAAGCCACACCTACACTTCATGAGTTTTAGGTATGGTACTATGTTTGGGGTTGGAGTGTTACAACCTCCCCCACTTATATTCGCAACATCCTCGTTGCAACGTGGCACATCACTTATTCCCAGTGATAGTGACGGTTGCACGCTCCGGGTAGCCTTTTCCTCCAACCTCTTTGTAGGGGTGGCTCCACCTCTCTGGTAGCCCTTTCCACTATCAGAGGGAATTTGGATCTGATACCCATTTGTAACGTCCCGGGCTTAGGTCCCCGGTCTGTTATCGAGGAAAACTGACCTTGACAACTTGTCGGGTTCGGGCCCAAATGGACCCATTGACAACCACTGAAAATGCTTAAGCCCAAGTTGTCAAGTAGTGATCCCCATCACTTATAAGCCACACCTACACTTCGTGAGTTTTAGGTATGGTACTATGTTTGGGGTTGGGGTGTTACACTCCTTCTCCGGTGAACTTCTGGGCTCCAAAAGACGGCTGGAGGCTCCTGACGGTCGGGGCTAGCTCCTGGGGGCTTCAAAAAACCTCGGCGGTGGCGGAGGCTCGCAGGGGAGGTCGGCGGAGCTGGGAAGCTCCACGGAGCTCCGGCGAGGCTCAAAAGTGCACCCAGACACGAGTCAAACATCTTTGACCTGCAAAAACAAGTGAGAGGACCCAGGGCAAAATGCCTGGGTCCCACGGTGGCGAAATGGTGGCATGAAGCGGCGGGGAGGAGCTCGGCCGGAGGGGCGCTCCGGCGAGGTTGAAATGGAGGGTGATTTGGTCGATGGAAACGAACGTTTCTTTGGGGCTTTTAATCCTAAGGGAACGAGGAACAAAATGCGAAAGAAAATAATGGAGAAGGGGGGTGCCTCGATGGTGGTGACCGGAGGGAAGGGGGTACCTCGACCGCCGGTGAAGGGGGAGGTTATGGAGCCGCCTCAGTGCTCCTGACCCACCCAAAGGTCTCGAGAGCAAGCTGTCACCTTCCTCGAGCTGTTGGGAGCAAGAAGGGGAGCTAACCTATGGAATGAGGGGTTCAAAATTCAAAGGAAAGTCGGGGCTCCATTTTATGTGGTTTGACCCTGTGGCGAAGAGGGCAAGAAGATCGAGAGATATGGAGCGCTGCAGTGATCCACAGCCCGAGAAGAACATAAGGCGAGTCAGAGGGATGGAAGAGGAACGAGTTTGCAGAAGGACTCGATGCAAATGGGTGAAAGGAGCGTCCTCGAAAAATCTGCAAAAGCGGGTCAAAAACGAGGTTTCTGACAGCCTAAGGGAGGAGGTCAGACAGTTGACCTTGGGTCAACTGTCAGAGCCACCTGGTTGGTCCACGTGGATAGCAAATGATTTATTTAATTTTTGGTTATTTAATTAAAAGTGTTTATTATTTTATAAGGTATTTTATTATGATTTTTAATTCTTTTTATGAGATATAATTTTATAAGTTACCTTTTATAACCTTTATAGGTATATTATCTATATATTTTAATATTTTATTTTTATTTTGTTTGTTTAATTTATTTATTTTTGTTTATTATTTTATAAATTTGTAGAATACTTTTATACACTTAAACATATTTTTACTTTATTTTTCTGATGTATTTTATACACAATAAAATATAAGTATTATTTGTACATGTATAAGTATAGGTATTATACCTATGTATATGATATATATAAGTATTTTATTTTTGTATTTCTTTTGGGTTTTTATTCTGATTTTAATGTACAAATATATTATAAATACTATTTACAAAATTATAAAAATATAAAAGTATAAAAACAATGAATAAATAATACATTGAATATTTTAATATATACAAGTATACAAGAGGGGTCCAAAACTCAACTTTCAAACCGTAACTCCTAAAAATGTGAAACCACCTTCATTAAATAGATTATTTTAAGCTATATACAATTAAAGGTGAGTTTGGTACATTTCGAGTTTTTATTTGCAAGATACAGGTCTGGGAAGTTGGAGTTCTGGAATCTTATTCAGATCATAACTTTTTATCTATACATTATTTTTGAGTGAAATCAATTTTGTATTTTTCTTTATTTAATTATCTACAACTTTCTTGTACAAAATTTCTTTATATTAGGTATAAAGAGTGGAACCAAAAATAGGTCCCAAAATGAATAAAGAATGAAGGAATTTTTATTGTATTTTTACTCTTATCTCCCCCTACTTTATTCCTTATCGACCTATTCATCAAGATGCCAAGGTCTCGGGGTTTTGGGTCATTAAATATTTACAATATTTTATTATTTTTCTTTTCTTTTATTTATTCTATAATTTTGGCTTTAATTACAGTATTTTATACACTATTTACATGCACATGCATGAATGCTAAGATGATGGATTTAATGCTATTTACACTCATTTGATAGGGTTTTTGATGCCAAAATGATAGAATAAAGATGATGAAATGTGGCTTCATCATCCCCCTATACTTTACCTTTGCTAGTCCCTAGCAAACACTTATGCAATAAGTATAGAAAGAAAAAGAAAGAAAAGAAAAAGAAGAAAGATGGATGAAGTTTAATTATCAAACTTGTCTTCACAAAATCAAAGTTTGGAGCTTAAGTCGGACCTTCGGAATTTTAGTGCGGGCGGAACCTTAATGAGAACCGGACTTGAAATCCAACAGCCTTCGAGAATCCCAAAACTCTGCTGAAGTTTCCTCAATAGCCAGGTCAGAAATACTTCAACTCATACGCAAACCCTTACGACTATGAATCTGACTCGTACAATGTAAGTGATGGTGGCTCTCCCCAACTGAAATGACAAAGAGACTGACTTCTCCAATATGACAACCCAATGATTGCCCAATCCAACAACTCATTCCTCAAGGAGCAGGGTATTCCCTTCTAAGTTCAAGTGGCAACTAGCCCAAGAGGAGGGGGTGAAGAGAAGAATGGACGTTAGCTAGTGTAGCTACCTATCCTAGGATGCAAGACCAGTGTAGTCAACTCATCCAGTTGCATGCTCACATGATTTGACTTTGAAGCACAAGCTTGCTTATTTGACTATACAACATATGTACACTCCGGCAGGCATTTTTATTTTTGTACAGGCCTGTCCACTTTTTTTGGAGTTTTTGCTTTTGCATTTTTTGAATACTATACATCAGCATTTATATAGGGAGTTTTTCTTTTTGAGCCAGTAGACTATCCCTCTTTTGAAGCTTTATCGCAACCCACGATCTCCTATCCTCGAAACTCATCATCACTGGACGGGTTGGGATGCACTTCCCTCCCTAGAGGAGGACAAGTGTTTCCACCTGTGTACATCTCATACCGACAAATCCAACCCCCTCACCACTCCAACTGAGTTGAGCCATGTGAAAGATGCAGGTGTCCAAGTTAGGTCATTATCAACAAGAGTCGTGCTTGTGCTTCAAAATACTCTACTTAGGCAGTCAAGAATCCATTAAACCAAGTCTCGTGATCCTCAAAGAATTAAGTCAACTAGACCTGAAGTACCTCAATCACAGTTCCTATAAGGTTCCTGTTAATTAGGTAGATTTAAGGTCTAACCAAGCTCCAATATTCAGATTTTACTTAGACTCGTTCAACTATCAAACTCAATCTGAAAAATGCGAATGACATGCAAATGCTATGCAGAAAATATTTTTGTGATGCAATTTTCAAAGATTTTGAAATTTTTATGGATTTTTCAAAAGATGATGCATATGCATTTTTTTGATTTTTCAAAAAGATTTTTCAAATGTTTTTGGATTTTAGTTTTGTAAATGTTTTTGGGATTTTTGAAAACAAAAGGTTTTGGCCACAAACTAGGTACAAATATTTACAGGGGGATGCTTCTTATATTTACAAGAAGTGGATTTTAAGAATTTACAAGGGTAAGTGCTCAATTTTATAAAGATATATAGTGGATTTTGGTGAGATGCATATATTCCTCAAACTTATTTGACAAACGGTTTTTCAAACAATTTTGAAAACTATAGTCCAAAATAGTTTTTACAAATAATTTTACAAACATGTACACACATTTGAAAATCTTTTTGCAAAGGTTTTCCAAACAGTATATATAGATTTTTTCAAATATTTTTGCAACCATTTTTCAAATCATTTGCAAATCATTTTTCAAACATTTTATTTCACACATAGAAAATAATTTTTACAATCAAAATGTTTTTACAAAGGTTGAAAACATGTAACAAACCGTTTTCAAATAGTTTTCAAAAGATTTTTCACAAGGATTTTCAAACTATTTTTCAAACATTTTGCAAAAAAATATTTTCAGCTGATTTGTTAATCAGTAAATACACAAAGAATTTGAGGAATAATCACACCTTTTTATTAAGTGTTTTTGATGAATTCAATTAGCCATATTATTAAGAAAATACGAAAGTACGAGTTATGGCTAAAGTATATACACAATATATACGACCCCCCTATACTTAGCTTGAGCTATGTCCTCATAGATCGGAGAGAAAAGAAAAGACATAACTTGTACTAAGTATAGAAAAGTCTAACGAATAAATGAATAAGAAATGAAGGAATAAACGAATGAGAAGTCGACCGTCCCCCCTATACTTAGGATCAAATAATCCTAAGTATAGCAGACTGTACACAAAGCAGGGAGGGTCAAGGGTGGGAATGAACATATCGTACTCAGATTGTCTCCCCCTATACTTAGGGTAAGATATCCCTAAGTATAGACAAGAAGAGGGGACAATGGAGATGATCAAAAAGAATAGAATACTCGGGGTGTACACCCCCCTATACTTAGGACAAAGTACGTCCTAAGTATAGAAAACTGTCTACAAGGGGGCGGCGCCTTTTTGATAGATACAGAGGATAGACAAGGAAGAGAAGAAAAGAAGAAAAGATGAAAAATATCAACAGATGGATCTATAGAGCGGAAGATGGAAGTGATAACCATGTATGAGATGCATATGATCTGAGTCAAAGAACACATCTCATACCAGAAGAATGGGGGCAACGTCAACGGTCAGTGGATCATGATCTAGATATAACTTCAGGCGCTGACCGTTAACACGGAAGGTAGAAGAAGATGACGACTCGGATATATCAATACTACCATTGTCATGTACCTTCCTGACCACATATGGACCTTTCCACTTACTCTGTAATTTCCCTGGAAATAACTTCAGCCTGAAATCAAACAACCATACACGATGATCGGGCTCAAACTGTTTATGGCTGATATGAGAATCATGCCATGTCTTCACTTTTTCCTTGTACTGTAGGCTTCTAGAAAAGGTTGTATCTCTCAACTCCTCCAGGGCTGCCAACTCTGCTCTCCTCTGTTCTCCTATACTCTCGGGATCTAACAGTAACTCAGTGGCTGCCTAAAATGATTTATGCTTGATTTCCACTGGCAAATGGCATGGCTTGCGATAGACGAGGCAAAAGGGAGATGTCCCTAATGGATTTTTGAAGGAAGTCCGATAGGCCCACAAGACCGAGTCCAAAAGTTGTGACCAATCCTTTCGGTCTGGGCAGACAACCTTCTGTAAGATCGTCTTGATATCCCTATTCGATACTTCGACAAGACCATTAGTCTGAGGGTGGTACGACGTGGCAACATGATGGTCAATGCCGAACTCGTCTGCAAGGGCCCTGACTTTATCATTAATAAAATGAGACCCCCCGTCTGAAATCAGAACTCTGGGTACCCCGAACCGTGAAATGATATTTTTTCTCAAAAATTGGCATACGGTTTTAGCATCTGCGGCTCGGGCGGGGATGGCCTCAACCTAACGGCTAACATAATCAACAACGAGCAAAATGTGCTCAAACCCCTGACTCTTAGGAAATGGGCCCATGAAATCAATCCCCCATGCATCAAAAACCTCACAAAAGTGAATGGGCTGCATGGACATCATGTCTCTCCGTCCGCAGGTACCCACCTTCTGACAGTCAGTACACCTCTTCACGAATTCATCTGAATCCTTGAAGAGAGTAGGCCATCAAAGGCCGAATTGAAGCACCTTCTGTGCTGTTCGTTTCCCAGAGTGATGTCCTCCTGCCTCAAGCTTGTGGCAGTAGGTGAGGACGCTATGCTGCTCTTCTTGAGGAATGCACCTCCTCCAGATGCTATCCCCTCCTTCATGATAAAGGACAGGATCCTCCCAATGGTAAAACTTGGCCTTAACTAAGAAGGTCTCAAGTTTCTGCCTGGGCCAACCCTGGGGAACCGTCTTGGCAACAAGATAGTTTACAAAGTCGGCATACCATGGGAGCGAGGAGATCGCCAAGATCGCCTCATCCAGAAATGTCTCTATGATAGGTGCGCTGGGCTCAGATTCCTCAAGGTTCTCTAAACGAGAGAGATGATCCGCCACCACATTCTTAACTCCAGGCTTATCCTTAATCTCAATATCAAACTCCTGGAGCAGAAGGATCCATCTGGTAAGGCGAGCTTTGGCATCCTTCTTGGCCATTAAGTACCGGATGGCAGTGTGATCGGTATAGATGGTCACTCTAGATCCGAGAATATAAGATCGATACTTATCCAAAGCAAAGACTACAACCAGCATCTCTTTCTCAGTCACAGTATAATTCCGCTGAGCGGCATCCAAAGTTCGGCTGGCGTAGTGAATGGCATACGGCAATCCATTCCTCCTCTGTCCAAGCACAGCCCCTACGGCAAAATCAGAAGCATCCGTCATGATCTCGAATGGGAGAGACCAATCGGGTGGTTGAAGGATAGGAGCCGTGACTACCATATTCTTGAGAGTCTCGAAGGACGCAAGACACTTATCATCTACAATGAACTCGGTGTCTTTCGTCAGCAAATCAGTAAGCGGTCGGGCAATTCAACTGAAGTCATGAATAAACCGTCGGTAGAAACCGACATGCCCCAGAAAAGACCGCAATTGATGCATATTGGACGGTGGATTGAGTTTTCTAATGATATCCACCTTGGCCGGATCGACCTCCATGCCCCTGTCGGAGATGATATGGCCAAGGACCGTCCCTTGAGTCACCATGAAGTGACTCTTCTCCCAAGACAAGACAAGATTGACCTCTATGCAGCGCTGAAGCACACGGTCTAGACAGTCAATACAAGCATCAAACCCATCGCCATAGATCGAGAAGTCATCCATGAAGACCTCTAAACAGTCACCCACCATGTCCGAGAAAATGGACAACATGCACCTTTGGAATGTTGTGGGGGCGTTACATAGACCAAAGGGCATCCGTCTGAAAGCATAAGTCCCAAACGGACAGGTGAATGCCGATTTCTCCTAATATTCGGGCGCAATGGCCACTTGATTATAACCGGAGTACCCGTCAAGAAAGCACTAATGACTCTTCCCAGCTAGCCTCTCGATAATCTGATCAATGAATGGCAGCGGGAAATGATCCTTCTTGATGGCCTGATTCAGTCGTCTGTAGTCCACACAGACCCTCCAAGAAGTTGGTACCCGGGTAGCTATCTCCTCTCCAGACTCATTCACAACTGTAGTGATGCTTGTCTTCTTGGGCACCACATGTAATGGACTAACCCACTTGGAGTCGGAGATGGGGTAGATAAAATCGACGCTCCACCACCTTGATATTTCCTTCATGACCACATCTCGAAGATTCGGGTTCAAACGTCACTGGAACTCACGCGAAGGCCTAGAGTCCTCCTCAAGATAAATGTGGTGGGAGCACAGAGTCGGACTAATCCCCTGGAGATCAGCTATACTCCATCCTATCACCTTGCGATTTCTTTCAAGAACCTCCATCAGACGAGATTCTTGTTCTCCTGTCAAACCTACTGAGATAATGACTGGGTGCATATCTGGCTCACCCGCAAGGAATCTATACTTCAGTGACTGCGGCAAGGGTTTCAGTTCTGGACAACTGGGAGGTGGAAGATCTGGCTTCTGATATGTCTGTGTAAAGGCTACCATGTCTGCATGTGAGAACTCTCGCTGAGCATGAATATCTGATGATGTGAACCCTGCTGAATCATCAATAAGCTGTACTGGCTCGCATTCCATCATGGTTGTCGTCTCAGAAGGAATCAGACACAGCAAATATTCAGCAAAATCATCCCAATCAATGTCTGAATCCGAGGGATCTGAATTAGATGAACACGAATGAAAATCATCATCACCACTCGTCCCAACACTGTCAGCCTCAACGGTATCCTCGTCCAGGGGTGTGCTCTTTAAGCTCTCAACTGCCATAAGCTGTAGATATGGTGACTCTGCGGGCAGGGTGAGGGCTTGTGCTACTGGATCTATCCAATTGGATTCATCATCTGTCATCACAAAATCACACTCCTGGTAGATGTCTAGCTCGGCTTCTGTCATCTGCTCAATGTCACTGGACTACTCTGAGCATGCTAATTTTCTCTCTGGTCTCGTCGATCGTCTCTATTTTTATGCTCTCGCCCTCTACACGAAAGCACACCGTCCCACTGTCATGATCGGACACTGCCTTGGAAGTGGCCAAGAATGGGTGTCCAAGTATGATGGGGGCATCGGTTACCGGCTCAGGGATCTTCATGTCCAATACAACAAAGTCCACGGGGAATTTCAGGCCCTGAATGGTAACGACCACGTCTCTCAACAACCCCTTCGGCCTCTTAGTCGACCTATCGGCAAACTGAAGGACCATCCTGCTTCAAAGAAGAGGACCAAACTCGAATCGGTCGAGTAAGGCTGCCAGAAGGAGGTTCATCGAAGATCCACTGTCTAATAGGGTACGATCGAATCACTGCTTTTGAATCTCGCATCTGACATAGGGAGCTCCTACATCAGGTCGCTTGGCTGCAATTTGTTCTGAATGGTGCAACAAGTGTCATGAGTGAGCACATGGATCTGATCTCTGTATCTCCTCTTCCTGCAGACTGTAGTCTTCTCTTTAAAGTTCTTTTTAAAGAGGGGAATGTGCTCAAATGCCTCTCGTAGAGTCAGCTGAATCTGAAATCTGTCAATCATCTGATTGCTGAACTCTATCTGTTGTGTCTTTTCTGGATTTTCTTTTTTAGTCCCCTTCGCCAAGCGGAGTGCTTCAGGGAAGGGGATGGAAGGGGCCTCCGCAGATGGAGGGCTAGGAATCGGTCCCTGTGCCTGTGAAGGAATAAAATCCATACAATGATCATCATGCAACACATATGGATCTGAAGTGTAAACAGAAACCTTTACTTTATTCATTTTTTGTTCTTTTTGTTGTTACCACAGTCCTTAGATACAAAAGGTGGCAACACAATAGAAGGGAACTCAACAAAAGTGGAAGTGGTGGCCTCAGTACCACCAACAACACCTGTCTTTGCGGCATCGGCACCGTGCTCTGGCTCTGCATCAAAAAGGGTGGCATCAGCACCACCGTCTGCATCTGGTATCTGGATGGCCTCAGCACCGTCATCAGGATCTCCATCATTGGTGGCTTCAGCACCATCGTCATCAACATCATCATCAGCGGCATCAGCACCGCTACTCTGCTCATCTAGCGCTCGTGGTTTGGCGTGTGGCTGTCGCTCAGATGAGGCGCCGCCGGCTGGCATCCTACCGCTCCTAGTAGTTACAAAATCAGCATCATACAAAGAAGATGTATCACTCAAATAATCACTAGGAGAAGTATCCTCTGTAAACTGTACCTGCTCAGACTTCCTCTTCAGATTGTTCGAATTTGGTTCAATCTAAGCTGGTATGGCGGCTTTGCCCTTGATTAAATCCCTCACCTCCTGCCGGAACTCATCCATGTCCCGCCGGTAGGATTCTCGGTGTTCAGAAAGTAAGCGGGCGAGGTCATCTAATGCTGGGTTCTCGAAGGCAGGTGCCTGAGAACCGGATGTATTCCCCTACTGGAAATGAGGTTGCTGTTGGGAGGAGAAGTGCTCACGAGGCTAGGGGTATGATTGTTGAGGCTGCTGACGCTGCCTCCACTGTTGTCCCTGATAGAAGGGACGAGGACCATGCTGGTTCTGCTGGTGGGCATACTGGGGTTGCTGTTGCTGCTGTGGCTGGCTATTCTGATATCCTTGAGAGGGAGGTTGCTGCTGGGAAGAGGTGCCACCAGTGGTCCAACGGAATCCGGGGTGATCGCGACGAATCCCAGGCTACGGGTACCGGTCGTACCAAATCCCATTGACTTCCATCAATAAGTCCTACTCAAAGGATGGTGGAGGTAGAACTGCCAGTGGCTGATCCGGCTGATAGACCACCATCTGAGTGTCTTGAGATGGTGGCTGCGAAGGGTGGTACTGTAGCTGCGACACCGGCTCTTCCTGGATGTGCCTGGCGGTAGGGGGCAGAAGGCTGGGGTGAGATGCTACTGCTGGGATCAACCTGTGACCTAGGAGGCTACTGATCTATACGTTTGTGCCTCCTGAATGCAGAGCATCTGCGTCTTCAGGTCACTCATGTTCTTTGTCATGAGCTCCATCTGAACCAGACTCTGACTCTGATTCTTCTCGAGGATCTCGAGGCGGTCCAACTTCTCACTAATGATGCCCATGTCGGCTGCGGTGATTCAGCTTGGGATGCGGCTGCCGACGGAGTATGAGGACCAGTATCGATGCGGGCGATCCTCTGAAATGATCCTGCTCCTTGGGGTGGCTTCTGCTGTATGTAGATGCGGGCTTGGGCCATGATTGTCGAATTCTATGCCATCCCTTCATAGATGGCCCAAACGTCATCTTCACCCTTGGAAAAATAGGACCCACCACAAGAGGCATTTACAAGCCCTTGTAGCTCCGGTGTCAGCCCACAGAAGAAACTCTGAACCAGATTGGGCTTGGATATATCATGATGTGGACACCGGTCAATGAGCTCTCTGAATCGATCCCAAGCTTCATGGAATTGTTCATAAGGGATCATGATGAAATTGTTGATCATGGCTCGTGCTGCGTTAGTCCGGCCGAGAGGATAATATTTGTTGAGGTATGCGGTCCAGAGTTGTGCCCAAGTGTCGACGAACTTTACCAAATGCTTCTGCCAGTAAGCGGCTCTGTCAACCAAAGAGAACGGGAAAGCTATCATCTTGATGGTGTCCTCAGTCACCAGCCTATCATGGATCGTGCTGCAGATCATCTCAAATTCCTGCAGATGGAGGTGTGGCTCTTCGGTCGCCAGCCCATGGAATTTAGGCAGCTGAATGGTGTGGGGGAGAAGCTCAAAGTCTCCATGAACGGGAGGGAGTCGGATCCATCGGTGAGTGAGGGATGCGGCTGGATTGTGCAATTCCCTCATGATTGTCTGTGGCGGTCTCTCAGCTTCAGGATCTCATCCCTCTGCAACGGGTATGTCTCCTCCACCACCTGCAGGTCTTCCCTCTCGCATCTGCGCAATTTCCCTCATGAGGTCACCCATGAAGACTCCCTGGTCTCTGATCTGTCTCTGCATAGTCTCCAGGAAAGCTAGCAATGAATTGTTGATGGCAGCTTGGTCATACAGAAATGGGGGGTGCTCATGCTCATCTGGGTGTTCTCCTCTGTCTACCATGTCTGGATTCTCTGAAAAGGCAAAAGAACCCATCTCAAGTGCCGTCAAATGATCTGAGCTCTGTGTTGCACTAAATTCTGAAACTGCTGGACTGATGGAGGAAGAAGGGTGGTTGAGGGGGAACAAGGTGGAAGTGAACTCAGGTTCGGAGAGTAGGTCTTGACTCCCCGAAACCATCCTAGATGAATAGGGAGGAGTGCTGGATAGCGGCGTCGATAGATACGGCCTAAGAGACCTCCTTCCCATCATCGTGATTATTGAGAAGAGAAAGGTTGAGAAATGAAGAAGAGAGGAGACAAAATTGCGCACAATTGTGCGGTGTTTTTGATCTTGACTAGATCCAACTAATCAATCAAACACAATGCAAAGGGTTTACGAACTCAACACGTGAAGCCGTAAGGGTTTGGCTATTATCTTTGTAGTTTTTAGATGAATTCAGGCATTTATCTTTGAACGAGTCCTTAGAGCGCTATGCCTATAGGAGCGAGAGTACTGCCGGAAGAGTATCCGTACTTGTCCTCCTCCTGTGTAACCTGTAGTCTGCACTTTTTGAGGTCCTTGTAACCCTTCCTGGATCCCTACTCATCCAAAGAAATAGAGAAAGGAAGCCAATAGGAGAAACCAATACTTCGGAACTCGCTCGCAACGGAATCACCCGTGAGCATGCAAGAACCTACTCGGACGCAAGACGATGAGATAGACACCCCCGTGAAGGCGTGGCCTAGGCTCGATACTTCGGACAAGGTCGATGATCTACACAATAGAGAGTCATCAATGGTGACCAAGCCCTACTCGTCCACGTACGATAGAAGCGCCAATACTTCGGAAATCCAGGCGATACACAAGGCAGCCACATACTGGGTTTTGGGCTATAATCCTTACGAAGCCGCTCTCTTACTTGGAAGGAGACCTTCCCATGCAACCTGAATACAAGTGAGGGTGTTACTCTCCCCAAGCTATGAATCCAATTAACCAATTTTATTTAGGTCAAGTTTTCTTTAGCAGTCCCTTTTTTAATTTTTTTGGTGTTGTCACTTGTTTTGAGTAGATTCAATACAAGCGCCTAACAATTTTGTATTTTCTTGATTCCTATTTGATCCAAAAATAGAGGGAGAAGAGTCGGAAAAACCAATGTAAGTGGCACTAAGATGGAGATCTCATCTTAGTGCCTAAATGATGGATGCTAAGATAGAAGACTTACAGTGAATCCCAGCTCTCTCCATGCGGGATGCAAAACAGGAATTTATAAACTAATCTATATGCCGATATGCACATGGAAATCGTCCTAAGCAGGCAATTGCTAGCGTGAAGAACCACAAGTCGGTCACCGATCCTCAATCCAAGAGTCCGGTCTAGACTCACCCCTCCTCTTCTCGACACATCAAGTTCAGGAGTAGCGTTTGATGGGGTGGGCTCGCGGCACGTAGGCTTGAAGATGATGAGGCGACTGTTTAATTAAACTAAGTCCAAATACGCATTATAGGTACATGCAATGGTTATTAGGGTGTTTGGACCTAATCTAATCGATCAAGCAATGCCTAAAAATCTAAGGGCTCAATCCACAAAAGAAAGGAAAAATAAATCAAAACCGGAAAATGACAGCGGTAAACCACGATAAAAACCGCGGTGAGCCCCCAGGTGTACAAATACCTGGAAATTAGGCCCGAGTGTCCTGAGTGTCCAAGTGTAACTGTATTATTACAATTTAAATGAATCTCTCTCTCACAAAAATAAATAAAAGCTAGCTAACACACACACACACACTCTCTCTCTCTCTCACTCCTCCTGCTCTCTCCTGTCAGGTTAGGCTAGAAAAGCCGACTTCGCTTCCCAAGGCTGCACTGAATCACCTAGGTGATCCTCCTCGGTCCGCGGTCCCTCGCAAGAAGACAAGAAAGACAAAGGTTAGAAAGCTCAACAATATATATCAAAAACAAAAGAGAAAAAGAAAGCAATAATGTAAGCAAGCAATCACAATCAATGAGAACTATACGTTGTTGCTCCCCGACAACGGCACCATTTGATAACTAGGGAAGTCGAGGGTTGTACGGTTTCATAAGGCGAAACCGCAGTCGGTGTGTTGACCGCTCAAATATCCCTAACTAATCAACAATGAACCCACAATATATAAGTCAAGCAATGAAGAAAAAATGTGGAGTCAAATTTATTTTAACTCTACAAATACGTGTATTGTGTAAGTATGTGTAGAGTGTCGAACACAGGGAGCAAGGCAGGATAGATCAAGCAAAATGCCAAAATGTGAATGTGACTAAGTGTCTACAAGTATGCTAATTTTTTGTGCGTTTTAACTTTTAAATGTTTTTTGTTATTTTTAATTTTTTTAATTTTTTATTTTGGTTTTTAATTTTCTGATTTTCTATTTTCTTTTTGTATTTTATATTTTTGTATTTTCTTTTTCAATAAGAGAGTATATATATAATATAAGGAAGAGAGGAGTAAAGTATTTATAAAAATAGGGAAAATGCTCAAAAAGTAGGGAATAAAATGTTTTTGGTTTTTTTATATTTGTCTACTATTTTTGTGATTTTTGGGGATTTTTCAGAATATGTTTGGTATTTTTAAAAGTGGAAATACAAGAAAACAGTGAGCTATGCTACTGGACGAAATTAAAATGGGAATGAAAAATAGTAAACAATGACAAAATTTTCCCAAATTAACTTTAAATGAAAGACAATAAAATAAGTAAACTACAGAAACTGAGTTTATCTTTTTAGGATTTTTCTATGATTTTTTAGATTTTTATGAAGTTTTTAGGTGTTTTCTAATTTTTAAGGTTTTTGTTTTGAAATTTTTAATGATTTTGGATTGACACTAAAATATGATAAGACAAGCAAAATATATTTTTTTTAGAATTTTTCAAAACGTTTTTATAATTTTTATGGATTTTCTAATGTAAATAGTGCTGAAAATGCATTTTTTGATTTTTAATGAATATCAAAATGCAACAAAAATGCAATGTAAAAACATGGCGTGAAAGAGCAAGCAAACATGAGCCTATGGTAATTTTTTGATGATTTTTACTAATTTATGGATCCATGAAATAAATAGAGACAACATCAAGAAACTACACTACTAGCAAGGGCATAAATGCAAATAAGCAAACATCCATGGAAAAAGTTGCAATTTTCACACAAAATATATTACTGAATGTAAAACTTAATGGACCAATTACAAATATCAAGACCCGCAAGGGTATGCCTGCAAATAATCCACCCACGCGCGTGACTAGCACGCACCTGGGAAGGGTATAAATGTAATTTCCAAAATCCGGGGGCCTTGATGCAAAATAACCAAAAGTATTACACTTAATATTTAAATCCCTGGACTGACACTAAATATCCAAACCCGCAGGGGGTCTTGTGCAAAATGCCCTTCACCTCACGTGTACTGGTCACGTGAGGTGACGTGGCGAGGATTGGAATGCAATATACAAAAAGGTTCAGGGGCTACATGCAAATATTACAAAATTTATGAACGACCTATGAATGTTTTAGTACTAAATAACTATTACAAAAATCGATAGGGGGAGTTGTGCAAAATACCCTGCCTTGCGCGTTGATGGATGGTGGGATCTCTCCCACTTAACACGTGTCGGGCTGAGAGCGCGCGATGATGCTTCGCCGGCAACGGCCAGGATTAGAAGATCGGGGAATGATCAAACGGCCTGTGCTCGAGCAGATCCAACGACAGCTGACCAATCTGGAGCTCCGCCTTGATCCAACGGCTCCGAAGATCGGAGCAAGAACAACGGGGGAGCGTCGGTGAGGTGACTTTCTCCGAGATGCTGCTCCTTCTCCGACAAACTTCTGGGCTCCAAAAGATGGCTGGAGGATCCTGAAGGTCGGGGCTAGCTCCTGGGGGCTTCAAAAGATCTCGGTGGTGGCCGAGGCTCGTGGGGGAGGGCGGCGGAGCTGGGAAGCTCCACGGAGCTCCGGCGAGGCTCAAAAGTGCACCCAAGCACGAGTCAAACGTCTTTGACCTGCAAAAACAAGTGAGAGGACCCAGGGAAAAATGCCTGGGTCCCGAAGTGGTGAAATGGTGGCGTAAAGCGACGGGGAGGAGCTCGGCCGGAGGGGCGCTCCGACGAGGTTGAAATGGAGGGTGATTTGGTCGATGGAAGCGAACGATTCTTTGGGGCTTTTAATCCTAAGGGAACGGGGAACAAAATGCGAAAGAAAGTAAAGGAGAAGGGGGATGCCTCGACGGTGGTGACCGGAGGGAAGGGGGTACCTCGACCGCTGGTGAAGGGGGAGGTTGTGGAGCCGCCTCAGGTGCTGCTCGACCCGCCCAAAGGTCTCGAGAGGAAGCTATCACCTTCCTCGAGCTGTTGGGAGCAAGAAGGGGTGCTAACCTATGGAATGAGGGGTTCAAAATTCAAAGGAAAGTCGGGGCTCCATTTTACGTGGTTTGACCCTGTGGCGAAGAGGGCGAGAAGATCGAGAGATCTGGAGCGTTGCAGTGATCCACAACCCGAGAAGAACATAGGGCGAGTCAGAGGGATGGAAGAGGAACGAGTTTGCAGAAGGACTCGATGCAAATGGGTGAAAGGAGCGTCCTCGAAAAATCCGCAAAAGCGGGTCAAAAACGAGGTTTCTGACAGCCTAAGGGAGGAGGTCAGACAGTTGACCTTGGGTCAACTGTCAGAGCCACCTGGTTGGTCCACGTGGACCAACCAGGAAAAACCTCGTGAAAATTCTTTAAAAAATGATTTAAAAATAGGAAATGATTTATTTAAGATATATATAAGTATTTTATTTTTGTATTTCTTTTGAGTTTTTAGTCTGATTTTAATGTACAAATATATTTTAAATATTATTTACAAAATTATAAAAATATAAAAGTATAAAAATAATGAATAAATAATACATTGAATATTTTAATATGTACAAGTATACAAGAGGGGCCCAAAACTCAACTTTGAAACCGTAACTCCAAAAAATGTGAAACCACCTTCATTAAATAAATTATTTTAAGCTATATACAATTAAATGTGAGTTTGGTACATTTTGAGTTTTTATTTGCAAGATACAGGTCTGGGAAGTTGGAGTTCTGGAATTTTATTCAGATCATAACTTTTTATCTGTAAATTATTTTTGAGTGAAATCAATTTTGTATTTTTATTTATTTAATTATCTATAAATTTCATGTACAAAGTTTCTTTATTTGAGGTATAAAGAGTGGAACCAAAAATAGGTCCCAAAATGAATAAAGAATGAAGGAATTTTTATTATATTTTTACCCTTATCCCCCCTACTTTATTCCTTGTCGACCTATTCATCAAGATGCCTAGGTCTCGGAGTTTCGGGTCATAAAATATTTACAATATTTTATTCTTTTTCTTTTTTTATTTATTCTATAATTTTGGCTTAAATTACAGTATTTTATACACTATTTACATGCACATGCATGAATGCTAAGATGCTGGATTTAATGCTATTTATACTCATTTGTTAGGGTTTTTGATGCCAAAATGATAGAATAAAGATGATGAAATGTAACTTCGTCATGAGGCAGTTTGGGCAGATCCAGTCGCACAAGCCATCCTCTCACCTTCAGAGTTAGCTGATGCAGAGATGCCAGCAGAGAAGAGCTTGGAGAGCGCATTCCCGGTCCAAGATACATCTCAGGCAGCAGAGCCGGTTCCCAATCGCGAGACAAATTTTTGCGATTCTGATACAGATCCCTCAGAGTCAGATATTGATTGGGCAGAGTTCGATGATTCGATACCATGTCTGACTCCCACTAAGCCTACAACTAGGGAGGAGGTTGATTCCGTGCAGAGAAGAGACAGTCAAGCAGAGCAACCTTCTCCAGATTCAGATTGTGAGCGAGAGTTCTCATTCTCCCATGCAGATTTGGCAGCATTCACTCAAACTTTTCAGAGGCCAGATCCGCCAGCACCTACTTGTCCAGAGCTGAAGCTCTTCCGTCGTCGCTGAAGTATATGTTCCTTGCGGATGAGCATGAAATGTGCCCATTCATTATCTCCGTTGATTTAACTGGAGAGCAGGAATCCCGTCTGACGAGGGTTCTTGAAAAGAACCGCAAGGCGATAGGATGGAGTTTAGATGATCTCCAGGGGATAAGTCCGGCCCTGTGCTCCCACCATATCTATCTCGAGGAGGAGGCAAAGACGTCGAGTGAGTTCCAGCGGCGGTTGAACCCGAATCATCGAGAGGTTGTCATGAAGGAGATCTCGAAATGGTGGAGTGCCGATTTTATCTACCCTTCTCCGACTCCAAGTGGGTCAGTCCATTGCATGTGGTGCCCAAGAAGACGTGCATCACAACAGTTGTCAGTGAGTCCGAAGAGGAGATCGCTACCCGGGTACCCACTTCTTGGCGGGTCTGTGTGGACTACAGACGATTGAACCAGGCCACAAAGAAGGATCATTTCCCCCTGCCTTTTATTGATCAGATTATTGAGAGGCTGGCAGTGAAGAGCCATTATTGTTTCTTGGATGGGTACTCCGGCTATAATCAGGTGGCCATCGCGCCCGAGGACCAGGACAAGACTACCTTCACCTATCCCTTCGGGACATATGCTTTCAGACGCATGTCATTTGGATTGTGCAACACTCCGGAGACATTCCAGAGATGCGTGTTGTCCATCTTTTTGGACATGGTGGGGGAGTGCTTGGAGGTCTTCATGGATGATTTCTTGGTCTACGACGACTGATTCGATTCTTGTCTTGACTGCCTAGACCGAGTCCTTCAGCGATGCATTGAGGTACAACTTGTGTTGTCTTGGGAGAAGAGTCACTTCATGGTAACTCAGGGGACGGTGCTTGGCCATATCACCTCCAACAGGGGCATGGAGGTTGATCCGGCCAAGGTGGATGTCATTAGAAAACTCAATCCACTGTCCAACTTGCGGCAGTTACGGTCTTTTCTGGGGCACGTCGGTTTCTGTAGGCGCTTCATTCATGATTTTAGTCGGATTGCCCGACCATTAACGGATCTGCTGACGAAAGATACCGAGTTCCTCGTAGATGATAAGTGTCTATCGTCATTTGAGACTCTCAAAAGTCGTGTTGTAGAGGCTCCTGTTCTTCAGCCATCTGATTGGTCTTTCCCATTCGAGATCATGACGGACGCCTCCGATTTTGTCATGGGGGCCGTGCTGGGACAGAGGAGGGATGGAGTCCCATTTGATATTCACTACGCTAGCCATACATTGGATGCCTCCCAACGAAACTATACAGTCACTGAGAAGGATATGCTAGCCGTAGTTTTCGCCCTAGATAAGTTCAGATCTTACATCATTGGATCTAGAGTGACCATCTATACTGATCATACCACCATCAGGTACCTCATGGCAAAGAAGGATGCCAAAGCCAGATTGACCAGATGGATCCTTCTACTCCAGGAGTTTGATATATAGATTAAGGATAAGCCTGGAGTCAAGAATGTGGTGGCGAATCATCTCTCCCGATTGGAGTATCTTGAGGATTCTGAGCAAATTGAGCCTATTTGTGAGACCTTCCCAGATGAGGCGATCCTTGCTATCGCCTCTCTCCCATGGTATGCCGATATTGTGAGCTATCTTGTCGCCAAGAAAGTTCCACAAGATTGTCCCAGGCAGAAACTTGAGACCTTCCTCGCGAAGGCTAAGTTTTACCATTGGGAGGATCCCGTCCTTTATCATGAGGGAGGGGATAGTATCTGGCGTCGGTGCATTCCTCAGGGGGAGCACCACAGCGTCCTTACTTACTGCCACAAGCTTGAGGCAAGAGGACATCACTCTGGGAGGAGAACGACATAGAAAGTGTTCCGATCCGGCCTATGGTGGCCTACTCTCTTCAAGGACTCTGATGAGTTCGTGAAGAGATGTACTGACTGTCAGAGAATGAGCACTTGTGGACATCGTGATATGATGTCGATGCATCCCATACACTTCTGTGAGGTTTTTGACGCATGGGGCATCGATTTCATGGGTCCATTCCCTAAGAGTCAGGGATTCGAGTACATTCTGTTGGCCGTGGATTATGTGAGTCGTTGGGTTGAGGCCATCCCCTCCTGAACCGCAGATGCTAGGGCTGTTTGCAGATTTTTGAGGAAGAATAACATTTCACGGTTCGGGGTACCTTGAGTATTGATATCTGATGGGGGGGTCTCATTTCATCAACAACAAGGTAAAGGCCCTTGCTAGCGAGTTCAGCATAGACCATCGAGTTGCCACTCCATACCACCCTAAGACTAATGGTCTTGCTGAAGTGTTGAACAGGGAGATCAAGACTATATTACAGAAAGTCGTCCGCCCTGACCGAAAGGATTGGTCACAGCTTTTGGACTCGGTCTTGTGGGCATATAGGACGTCTTTTAAGACTCCTTTGGGTACATCTCCCTTTCACCTCGTTTATGGCAAACCCTGCCATTTACCTGTTGAGCTAAGACATAGGTCGCTTTGGGCTGTTACCGACATACTGTTGTATCCAGAGAGTGTAGGAGACCAGAGGAGGGCAGAGTTAGCAGCCCTGGAGGAGCTCCGTGATACAACCTTTTCAAACAGCCTACATTACAGGGAGAGAGTGAAAGAGTGGCATGATTCTCATATCAACCACACGCAGTTTGAGCCAGGACAGAGAGTATGGATGTTTGATGCTAGGCTTCGTCTATTCCCAGGGAAGCTACAGAGCAAATGGAAGGGACCCTATTTAGTTAGAAAGGTACATGACAATGGGAGTATTGATATATCTGAGTTGTCTTCTGATGCTACCTTTCGTGTTAACGGCCAGCGGCTCAAGCCATATCTAGATCATGAGCCGCGGGTCGTTGACGTTGCCCCAATTCACTTTGCATGAGATGTGGTATCTTGACTCACATCTATTGCATCTCACGCCTGATTTTCACTATTTTTCCGACTTGTATAGATCCAGTTGTCCATATCACTCTATTCTTTAGTCCCACACTCCTTCTCTCATCTTATGATTATGCTATACTTAGGGTGTACTTTACCCTAAGTATAGGGGGGTGTAGGACTCTCGGGTATTCTATTGATTCTTTCTACCTCTATTTTGCTGCCTATACTTAGGGATATTTTACCCTAAGTATAGGGGGGAGGTAGACCCTGTATATCCTTCCACTCGGATTTCCCTTCATGTACAACTTGCTATACTTAGGATTGCTTGATCCTAAGTATAGGGGGAAACACCAAGTCTTCCTTATTCTATTCTTTGATTCGTCTTTGTATATACCATTCCTTTTCACTTCCCTATACTAAGCACGAGTTATGTCTTCTTCATCGCTCTTGATCACTCTGAGGCCATTGTTCGAGCTAAGTATAGGGGGGTGTCGTATATATTTCATATATACTTTAGCCATAACTCGTACTTTGTGTGAGTGTGTTAATAAATAAAATGGCTAAAAATCCATAAAAATTTAAAAAAAATTTCCTTGAACATAAAAATTCTTCCTGTACATACCTATTTATAAAAATTATTTTTGTACAAATGATTGTAAAATCTTTTTGTGTAAATAATGTGTAAATAATGTGTAAGTATGTTCATATCAAATTTATGTATATAGTACAAAATTTTGTAAAATGTTTGGAAAATAAAAAGTTTGTAAAAACTTTGTGTAAATTTTTGTAAATATTTTGCAAAACTTCACATTCATGCATACATCCATGTTTTCAAACATTTTACAAAAATTTTGCACAATTGTAAATAATTTGTAAAAAGCATCTTTGTAAATTCTTGTACAGTTTTTCCAAATCATAGTTGACATTTAAACTAGCCTGGAATTAAATTAACAAATGGAGCTTGGTTAAGACCTTAATCCACCTAATTATAAGAGGAACCTTATAGGGCTTAGGATTGAGACTTTTCAGGTCCATTGGGACTTAATTCTTTGAGTCCACTAGGCTATGAGCATATGTCATCTTGATGAGCCCAAGTAGAGCACTTAACAACACACGCATGACTCTCAGAGATAATGGCTTTACTTGCACCAACACTTTACACATAGCTCTCCACGGATGAGGTGGTGAGGAGGTAGTTTCCTTTGGCTTGGGGTAGCATATGAGGGTAGTATTTCTAGGCGGAACCTCTCTTCTTCTTATAGTGAAGGAAGTGCGTCTCAACTTGGTCTGGTGGTTACGAAGTCTAAAGACAGGAGCTATGGGTTGCAATAAAGCCTCAAAAGAGGATAGTCCACTGGTTCAAGAGGAAAAACTCCTTATGTATATATGCTGCACCATGTAGATATGTTGTACATATGCACATGAAAAAAATGTGCAAAGAAGAAAAACTCCAAAAAAGTGGTGGGTCGGATTGAAAATTTAATAATCCACCGGAGTGTATATAGTCAAATAAAGCAAAGTTTATGTTATACATGACCATCTCATAAAGCTTGCAGCGGGAGACTCAACTACACTGGTTAGAGCTCCCAAGGATACATGGCTACACTGGTCATGGTCCATTCTCTTCTTCCCCCTCTTCTTGAGTCGGTTGTACTTGAACTTAGAAGGGAATACCCCGCTCCTCGAGGAAATAGTTGCTAGATTGAGGCATAAGAGTTACCAGGTTGAGAGAGGTTGTTTCTTTATTACTTCTGAGGTGGGGAGCTACATATCACTTACACAGTACAAGGAATGATCCATGGTCATTAGAGTTTGTGTATGTAGACTTGTTCTGATCTGGTTTATTGAGGAGTCTTGACCATAGATTGTTGGAACTTAGAGGTTGTTAAGTTTTAAGCTTAAGTCCAAATAAGGTTCCGACAAATTAATAATCCAAAGGTCTGACTGAGCTTTCAATTTAATGAAGGAAAGTTTAATAATCAACCTTGATTTCCTGTCTTTTTCTTTTTCTTTCTCTTTTGCACTTCTTTTTCAAATAAGTGTTTGCTAAGGGACTAGAAAAAGTAAAGTATAGGGGGGGTGATGAATCCTCATTCATCACTCTTTATTCCTTTATTTTAGGAATAAATCTTGGAAAAATACTATTAAATATTTGTAAATATCATAAATTATCAAAATGCATGCATCATGTAAATAAAATAAAAATACCTTTTTATTCCAAATTTTATGATGTAAATAAATGAAATATAAAATTGGAATAATTGTACAAAAATAAACAATTAAAAATAAAAATAAAAATACATATGCATATATACCTATATATAATAATAATATAATGTAAATACATAATTTATAGTTCAAAAAAATAAATAAAAATTTCTAAAAAATACTTTGAAAATAAATAAACATTTTTTGTGTTGAAAATATTTTGAAATAAAGCCATTTACTATTTTTAATTTCATTTACAAATATTTAATAAATGGCGGCTCCTTATTGGTCCACGGGGGATGTTGACCCCCGGTCAACTCCCCCCCTGGACCACTCCACCCGGATCAGTGTGCTAGTGCCCGACTTTGCCAAATTTTCTAGACCCGATCCGATCGCCATTCACCTAAACCCCAGGTCCGGATTAGCATTGATTCCTCACTAACCCACGCCCGGGGATCGTTCTAGGGATCCGTGCACCACAGTGCCCTGCACGACTCCATCTTTGCCGGATCTCCACCATTATTTAGCTCAGCTCCACCGCAACTTTCACTCCATCTTTGTCCA
Source organism: Ottelia alismoides (assembly GCA_037367405.1). Taxonomy (NCBI): domain Eukaryota; kingdom Viridiplantae; phylum Streptophyta; class Magnoliopsida; order Alismatales; family Hydrocharitaceae; genus Ottelia; species Ottelia alismoides. The sequence goes on from JAZKJV010009547.1 coordinate 247,796, forward strand.
TCTCCTTCCAGTCCCAGGACCTCTATTCTTCTTCCTAGAGTGACAGCTAGCGAGGAGGGTGTCGCAACGAGGATTCGAGGTCTGCAGCCACTGATCCGACGAGCTTCGCCGCCGTGCTCCGCCATCGAGCGAGCTTGAGCCTCTGGCCTCGACGAGCCATCTAGGCGACAACCCCAGGAGCTCTTTGATCTCCAGCACAGTCGGTTACAACCATCAGGTAACCCGTTCAGCCTTTGTACACACTTAGATTTCGATTTTGCGATTTAGCACCGCCGGCAGTCGCCAGCCATTTCACTTCGATCAGATCATCCTTTTGTCAATCCGACCCGACTATCACTTCCATAAGATCCCTCTTCATCTTCTACACCCCTCCGATCACTCTGACTCGCCTCGGAGCAGGACCCTCGCTTTCCCCCGCCGTCGCTTCGCCGGAGAGCGCCGCCCTGCCTCATTCGATCATAGATTCCACCTCTCACCGGGTCGAGGCAATTTGCCCTCAACCCAGGAAGCTTTCTGTGCAGGTTGAAAGCCAAGAGGGGACTCATCCAGAGGTCCTACGTCTAGGAGCAGGAGCTTCGAGTGGTCTTCGTCGTCGGAGCGCTCGCTCGCTCGAGGCGCCATCGGAGTCATCCACGAGATGTGGAAGACGTCGAGCATCATTTCGCCTATATCAGTAGCATCCGAGGACCTCTCCACCACGCGTATTGGGCCGGCAAAGTTCGCCGGCGACCTATTCTTCGAGAGTCCTCCAGCACCGTCCGATCGCCCCCTTGCTCTAGATCAGATCGTCACCATCCGTTTGCAAAGGGGCCAGGACCGTAGATCCATCTGAGGGATCGAATCAGAGACGTCCGTTCACGAAGGCTTAGCCACGCTTCTCCACCGTTGGATCTCCACGTGGCACTTCCTCGTCCGTCGATCATAATAATAGGGGTAATTTCACTTTGGCCCCTCCTCTTTTTGCATTTGTAGTTTAGTCCTATAAATATCTTTCGTAGTTGTTTTTATTTTGGGTAATTTGTACTTTGGACCTTCTAGTTTTTATTATTTGCATTTTAGTCCCTGCCTGTGTGAGATACGTGCTTCGATACATGAGTTTTTGGACATTTTGCATGTTTAGGGCTGGGGTTTGTTTATGTTATGAAATAAAGAATAGTTTTGATATTTGCAGTTATACCGCTGTGCATGAACTTATTTGGACATGTGCTGATTGTTTGCAAATTTTACACTTTAAACCTTAAGGTTTTCACCCGTGTTACAGTTTAGCCCTCCGAACTATGTTTTCTTGCAAATAGGTCCCGGTGTACCGTAGCTCTTTTATTGGTTGAATAAAATAGCAAATAAACTCCAAATCAAATGAAATTTGGACGTGGCTCCTACCACTGTGTAAAAAATTCACTAATTTTTTGGGACATTTTTGTGGCTGCTTGTTATTTTTAAAAATTCAAAAACACGTAATTTTGCTACTGTTTGAAAAAGAAAATCAACTTAAAAAATAAAATATTTTTTAAAAATTCTAAAAAAATTAGAGATTTTTAGTTTTGTGGTTTTCCAGCTTCTATCCAATTTTTGTGCTATTTGGATTTATAAAACTCAAAAAAATTGAAAAACCCTAAAAATCTTATAAAAGTCATTAAAAATTCTATAAAATTTAAAAAATGCAAGCTCTTTTTCTGTAGCTTAGTTTTTGTATATATTTTTCATAAAAATTGTCTCCAGATTTTTATATGCGAATTATATATTTTTAATTAGCCTTTCAAGTCTGGCTGCACATTGATCCACTGTTTTCCCCTTTCTTGATTTTTAGAAAATCAACTAAAAATGATAAAATTCCCATAAAATCCCCAAAAACACTTAAAAATATAAAAAAACACAAAAATAATTTTATTTCAATTTTCTGAGCATTTTTACGTGTTTAAATAAACTGTTGTAGTTGCTCTTTTATACATTTTCTTATATAATTAAAAAACACAAAAAATTTAAAACATATAAAATCCACCAAAAACATTTTATTCATTTTTTATCTTTTTGACTACTTCGTAGGTCGTAAGGCCAACCCGTGCTCCTTAAGTTCGACCCTGGTCGCTATACAAGGTTAAATAAATAGCGAAGACCGCTATTAATGTTTCGTTGTTTTATCTCTGATTTGGTGGTCTTGATTTTTGATTGACTGAGCCTCTCGATCCGGGTCGCAACGACCCTTGAGTTTATACCTTCACCCAGATCTTGGTTTCACGATTTCTCAGTCATCAGACCTCGAACTTCAACCTTCGAATAACCCATCGCCGCTGCCAAATCAGTTTGTCCACCTTTCCGAGGGGCTTCGCCCAGCACCTCTTCGCCTCACCATGACAGGGGGAGGTCAGATTGAAGACGCCAAGACAGCCTAGCCTCTGGTGCCGATCCCTAGCCATGGTAGGCCAGGTCTCCAGCGCTTGCTCGCTGGCGAGCTACTCCCAGTTGCCGTGGGAGTTCAACGACGCCCATGGCTTTGCCTAGAAGCCCTCGCCCAGGCTCTCGACCTGCCAATTCCTCCAGGTAATCTCTCGATCTCTCCTTTTCTTTTTATTTGAAATCATCCTATTTTATTAGACTTCTACTCGTACATGCATCGTTCGTCGATTATTCTTTGAGTTCCCTCGCACTTCCCCCATGCACGCTTTGGCTATTGAATTAACACTTGCAGGTATGATATGATTCAATGGCTGGAGCTGCGGGCTTGGCTCTGATCTCCCCCAATGCCTCTGACGGAGCACCACCTAATGGAGAATCTAGCAATCCAACATCTTCCTTGTTATGGACCTCTTCGCGAGGCTACCATGGATCATCGAGGACCATCAGAGGATATGGTGGAGCATGAAGGAGATCCAATCACTTGCCGGAGTCCCGTACGCGTTGCTAGACCATCAACGGAGAAGGAGATCTAGATCTTACAAGTGTCGTTGGATGGCACCCTCACGGTGGCCATCCAACAATGAGCATTTGGTCACATTGCCACCTCCATGCATTCACATCTACTGTTTGATCCGAGATCGGATGGTCCACAGTCCACCACTTGTTAGCTTCGAGCGGCAGCACCAAACCTCCAGACTCGGAGCATCCGAGCCTCCTGAACTACGCTCGGAGTCTGAACCAGCATCCAAGCATAGTTCGAGCCTCCTTCGAGCCTGCATCCCCATCGAACCTAGACTCATGTGCTCAGTCACGTGCGGGCTGGGTAACTTATAGGGAAGCACCGATACTTCTTCAAATTACATTGAGATCCTCATATCACGTGCAAAGCACGTGCACTTAGGGTAAATTGCACCCTGACCCCCTCTGGGTTTCAATAATTGCATTTTTACCACCACGTATGTGGGTAAATTACATGGAAGGCTTCGTGACTTTTCATATTTACATTAAGGTCCATCAAGGGGCTTGTTTGTATTATTTTCCTATTTATTTTGCATGTTTTTCTTTCGTTTATGCCCTTGGACTATTTTGTGAATATCTTGCGCATATGAGCTCTATTTTAGTTGATTTCAGTTACGTTTCGAAGCTTGTTTTATTATCTTTCTAATGGCATGGATTGATCTATGTTTTGACCTTTTAATATTTGATGCTTTATTTTAATAATTAAGTGTCACTCATGTAATGCTTTTCATGCCTCAAATTAATTCATCAATTGAACTTGCTTCCTTATCGAACCTGAAGTTGGCTATTGTTCATTGGCTCAAATATTTTATATCATTAGGGCATCTTTGCATCATTGTAAACTTGCATTTTGTTGCATGTTAAAAATCAAAGAAAAAATGCAAGCTCCATGTTTCTCTATGCGTGTGTCTGCATTATTTGTATTTTTGTGCGTATTGACCTATTAGTTTGTAAATTCGACACTTAATATGAAGAATGAGAGTCTAGATGATCACTTTAGAGGCTGGTTCCCATGAGTTCGACCTTGGTCTTGACCAAGTAAAATAAAATAGACCGCTTTGATGTAATTGATAAATTTTCAAGCGGTTTTTTGGTGGATCCAATTCAACCAATTACAACTCATTAAATCAACATATTTAAGAGATGAAATTCCTAGTATATCAGGGGGAAACCCTACTTTCCCCATAGTGCATATATAGGGTTTTATATTTATAAATAAAACTATATATACAAAAAATTATAAAATATTTTTTTGTGTTTTTTTATAATGTTCCTCTATTTCTGTTATTTTTATTGTATTTTTTGATAGTTTTTAAAATATTTTAATTGATTTAAATATAGCAAAATAGTAGTTATAATAAATAGGCCGTATTGTTTTGGGTTTTAAAAATAGATAATGAGTTTGAAAATTCCTAAATCTATTTTTTAACATGTAAAATATAATAAAAATTAGAAAACTATTTTTTGGATTTTTGTAGAAATTTTATTGATTTTTATGAAATTTTTAGGGCATTTCAAATTTTAAGGTTTATATTTTATTTTTTTTATTTTTGGTCTGGAGCTATATACACTATATTTTTGGGATTTTTAAAGTTAGTTTTATATTTTTTATATTTTTTCAAGCAAGCAGGGAATAAATAACTCATATTTTATTTTTAATACGTGGGAAAATACAATAAATATTAATAAAAAATATGGCATGAACAAGCATCATTTAAGGCATTTATTATGAATTTTTTAAAATGTAGTAAGCATAGAGCTATTTTAAGAAAATAGACATGCAAATAAGTAATTTCAATATTGGTAGGGGTATATCTTTAATAAAAATATAGTTTGAGTCTTACATGCAAACAACATGAATTTTTAACACTTATTTTACAAATTTTAATACTAAATATAAATAGAAGGAGATGTGAGGGCTTCACTGCAATTTGACCATCTCACGTGGGTCGCCACGTGAGATAAGCTGGCATGGACCTAAACACAATATACAATAAGTTTAAGGTCGTTTCAAATTTTACACAAAATATAAAATGTGATTTAATATTTATAGGACCTTTCAATGAATACAAAAGTTATGAGGGCCACTAATATAATTACCCACTAAGGCACATGATTGGAGGGTGAAGGTCGTTCCACGTGGTTCGATCTGATGGCTGGAAGGTGGTCCCGCCTTGGCTAGAATGGAGGGGCCGTATTCTAGATTTGAGCCCGGATCTTGATCGGACGATGGGGAGGCACGTTGAACAAACTTGAAAGATCATGTGCCTGGACGAGCTTCGATCGGTGAGATCTCCTTCCTCTATCCCCCTTTCTCCTCGTTGGCGATTCGTCTAAGTTCCTGGGGCTCGGATACTTTTGTAGGAGGATTCAAAGTAGTTCAGGGTCCATCGGAGGGACCTCGGAGCTCTAAGCACCTGGAGGTCTGATACGAACCTCAAAATGGGGTTCCATGTATTGTTGGAGGCTCATTCTTGCACAAAAAAGTAAGAGGATGATGAGACGGTCATGGTCGACCCTCTCTTGAAGCTGGATGCACAAAGGGGTAGTGGGGCGATGGAGCTCAGGAGAGATGCAGAGGGAAGAGCTCAAAAACATGGATTCATGCATAATCCGAGATAGAAACATGAGGGAAATGCGGAGAAAATGAAAGGGTTCAAAGGTTGGGCGGAGATGAGTCGAAAAATGAAGGAGTTCACAGTGAATCAGAGCTGGAGCTCAAAGCTCTAGCTTCACCATAATCAAAATTATCCCTAAAAATAAATCTAATTGCTAAAATTTAAAACCTATTATATGATACTAGAAAGAAATTACAATTACACTAGAAAAGCAAGAAAGGAACAACTCGTACACGATAGAACACGGAGCAGAGAAAGCTCACGGGAGTTGTTCCTGCAAAGCTTGGACCATCACAATCCACCCATTATCATGCCAATCAAGCTTGGAGACTCATGCTGTCATCAAGAGCTTCGACAAGATGGTTTCCTAATGGTGTTACATGGTGGTAACATGATCAAAATGAAGAAGGAAGCCAGGGTCGATATTTAGAGGAGTGCTAAAGGGAGAAAAGGCAAAGCAAATGGCGTGAGATCTGGAGGTGGTTGGTGGAGCCTATGGAGTGGGCAAAGGTGAGGGATGACAAGGCTATCGATTGGGTGGAGCTTGAGGAGAAACATCGTAGAGGAGGAAGCATGCGAAAGGGGAGAAGTTGGGTGGTCACGAGGTCTGACACGGGAGGAAGCACTTGCCAGGACCGTTGACCTACCCAATAAATAAAGAATGCACATCGATTGGTCAATGTGGACCAACTAAGAAAAAGAATGGCTAAATCCCCTTGATAAATTCATAGTAAATATTGAATGATTTTATTATTTTTTATTAAAATATAAAAAATGTTGTAAGATTATGTAGTATTTTTAGGTTTTTTTCATTTATTTTTACAATATTATTTATTATGTATTGATATTTACATATATATACAAAGGTATGTATACATGTGTTTAGTATATTTTATTTTTATTTGTATTGTATATTTTATCATTTTGTATGCATATATTATATATGTATAACTTATTTAATTACACATTTTATTTTTTTCTCTGAATTAATTTATTTATAAATATGTATATAGAGGGCTAATCATGTGAGATCCAAGAATAATGAGAGCATGAGAGGAGTGAGTGTGGACCATTAGATTCTGCTCATCTCTCTCCTCCTCCAATCAGCTAGGGTGTGATGAGCATAGTCTAATGGTCCAGACTTATTGCTCTCATGCTCTCATAGCTTTTGGCTCTCACAGGATCAACCCTCTATGTACATATATTACATAAGTATAGTTTACATATATATTTTAATACATTATTAATTTTAATGTATTTTAATGATTTATTCTATATTTATTATTTACAATTTTTATATGATATTTGCACATTTTTAAAAATATAAAAAAGCTAAAAATATAAAGAGTAAATATATTGATTATTGTATACATTTATATAGTACAATAGGGATCCAAAAGCCAACTTTTACATCTCAACTCCAAATTTAGTGAACAACCTTCATTAGATAGATAATTAAATTTTATGAGCAATAATTACGAGTTTGGTTGATTTTGAATCTGTATAGAGGAGACACATGTCTGGGAAGTTTTCTTTGCAGCTTTTTGTTCTGTGTGCCCTAGGTGAACTGTGTATTTTTTGAATGGAATACATCTTGTATTTTTCTTTATATTTTTATGTACGATGTTGATGTTCAAAGTTTATGATTTAAGTTATAAAAATAAGAAAGCAAAATAGGTCCGAAAATACATTTATTGATGAATAAAAATTAGGGTTTTTATGTTGTTCTTTGTACAATTAGGTTGCCCTCTCCACCTACTTTATTCCTTGTCGACCAAGTCATCATGATGACTGGGTCTCGATGTCTAAGATCAAACAGTGTCTTTGACACTTAATTCTTTTGCTTTTCTTTATTATTTTATTTTGGTATTAAATATAATATTTTATACAAATATTTCCATATCAGTTACTGAGTGTTATTTTGCACAAATTAAGGCTATATACATGCATTTTAGATAGGGATTTAAGGCTAAAATAAAGACTAATGGTGATGAAATGGATATTCATCGCCCCTTATACTTGCCTTTGCTAGTCCCTAGCAAACAGTTATGATATTATATGCAGAAAAAGAAAATAAAGAAAAGAAAAAGAAATAGCTTGGAATAATTTTTGACTTTTAAACTTGTCTTAATGAAATCAAAGTTTGGAGACCAGATCAGACCATTGGATTCGTGGTGTGTTCGGAACCGCGTCAAGGTTAGGAAATGTGACACAACAACCCTCAGGTTCCATAATCATATTATTCAGTCCAAGCCACAATCTGGTCATAACCATCCGTTCAATCGCATACCCTCACAATCTTGAAATGACAAGTACCATGCGTGTGAATTTGCTAGCTTTTCCCAGACAAACCGCTGAATAACCAAGGAGTCTCCTCCTCCAAGAACTCATCCTCGGGGAGACAAATATTCCCTTCTAAGGTTAGGTGTGTGCTAATCCTCTACCAAATGAGTGGAGAATCTAGAAGAATGGAAAAAGAAGTGTGAATTTATTAGTGTAGTCTCATTCTCTTGCAAAGATCGGTCAGTGTAATCGAGTTTTCACCAAGAAGCATGCTTTTTCTGGAAGCTCACTATTTTTATGGAGTTTTTTATGTTGGCTTCTTTTTGGATATTTTCTTTGTATTGCATTGCTCTGCATTCTTGTTTTGACCCGACGGATATATAATCTTTTGGTTCGCCCATATTTTGGGGTCTTGGAAAAAGTTGTGTTAGCAGACCATTACTCATCCGAAGCATTTTCAATCTAGCTACTAGTCATTAGAGTCCTTGAAGTCTCGATTTCAGCAATTCCCAAGAATGGTTCCTGAGCCACTCTTGACAAAGCGGCCTAGTATCATCCCGACTTAGATTACAAGATTTTCAATCAAGTGCGAGGTTTCTAGTCAAGCCACTGTCTCAAGAGTCGTACGATTGACATGAAGGATTCTAATTATCCATAATGAATTGACTCACTAACATAGTCTCATGAAACCTAAAGAATTAAGATAAGGTGACCTAAAGCATCTCGATTCTAGTCCTTAATGGGTTCCTCTGAAATTAAGTGCATTAATGTCTAGACGAAGCTCCAGCCTTCAGACTTTATTTCAAACTTGTTAAATTGTCTTGATCATTCTGAAAAACACAAAAGTTGTATACAATGCAACAATATTATATTGTGAAGCTATTTATGATTTTTGAAATTTTTATGTATTTTTAAATAAATTTTTAGGAAAATTTTGAATATATTTTGTAAATTTTCATGGGTTTAGAAAATTTTGATTTTTTAGGGATTTTAAATGAGGATTAGTGATAGAAGTATGTGCACATATCTATAAAGGAGTGCGTGTGTATTTTAAAGAATTGGTTTAAGCATTTACACTAGGAATTTGTACATGTTAATTAGTTGTTATTTAAAGTTTTTTATATGCAAGAATTGTAAGGAATTTTTATTTGCAATAATTATGTATAAGGTTGTCAAAATAATTTCAAAATATTATAAAAAAACATTTTGAAAAATTTATTTGAAAATATTTTTTACAAAAAAATTTGCAAATATTTATAAAATCTTAGAAATCAATTTGCAAATACTTTTCAAACAATATGTATAGATTTTTCAAAGTCTTTATAAAACCATTTTCCAAACAATTTGCAAACTAGATTTTCAAAACTTTATTCAAACAAATGAAAAATATTTTTACAGCCTTTACAAAATATTTTACAAAGGTTTGAAAATATTTTATAAAAAGTTTCTAAATGGTTTCAAAATATTTCTCGAGACAATCTATAACCATTTTTCAACTCATTTTACAAAACATTTTTATATTGATTTATTCGGAACTTTTTTGAAAATTTATACATCACTAGGAGTGTATTCTTTATAATTAATTAATTGTGTTCCCTTATCCAAAGAGATATTATCCATATTATTCAAAAATACGAAAGTATGAGTTACGACTAAAGTATATAGAACGTATATACGTCCCCCCATACTTAGCTTGAGTTATGTTCTCATAGTGATCAAAGAGAGAAAGGAACACATAACTCGTGTTGAGTATAGGAAAGTATATACTACAATGACTAAAAGAATAAGAAGTTGACCATCCCCACTATACCTAGAATCAAATAATACTAAGTATAGTAGAGTGTATAGAAAATTGAGATGATTGTGGTTCTAGAATTTACGAACTCAATGGGCTCATCTTGTCCCCCCTATACTTAGGAAACAATATCTCTAAGTATAGATAGAGTATCAAAAATTGAGAGACAAGCAAGAGAATAAATAATGAATACCCAAATACACTCATCCCTCCTATACTTAGGATGAAGTATATCCAAAGTATAGCACAAATGAATGTGATGAGTGCCACACAGAAGAATGAAAGAATAGAAATGAAAATAATAAAATCAATAAAAGATATTTTCATCTGCATTGTCCAGCTTTGACTAATGCTGTTGAAACTGTGAACTCTTCATAAAAAATTACTTGAACAGAATCGATAACAGTCAGGAATGTGTCGTGCTCTAGATACAGCTTCAGCAATCGACCGTTGATGATGAATGGTTGTACATCAAGTGAAAATTTTGATATCAAAACACTTTTGTTGTCACGTACAGTTCTGACTCTATAACGCTCTGTCCATTTACTCTTCAATTTGCCTAGATAAATCTTTAATTTTATGTCAAACAACCACACATTCTGTCCAAGTTCAAAGGTCTTTCTTCTGATATGCTTATCATGCTAGCATTTAACCTTCTCTTTGTACATCAAGTTGTTGTCATACGACGTAATCTCAGAATTCCATGAGCTTGTTCAGATCCAATTTCCTTTGCTGACTACCTTTTTGTGAGTCGAGGTTACATATATTTACTTTTAGGGGAGATTTGTGAATGAGTTGCACATGCAAATGGCAAGGATTTCTGTACACAAGATGATAGGGCAACTTGCCCAAGGGAGACTTGTAGGTGGTTTGGTATGCCCATAGAACTGAGTCCAACAGATGCAACCAGTTCATTTTGTCTGGCTCACTAGTTTTTACAGAATCATCTTGATTTATCAGTTTGATAAATCCCAGTCCATTTGACTGAGGATGATAAGGAGATGCGTATGGATTATCGATGTCATGCTCCTTGATAAGTTTCTTAACCTCTTTATTGATGAAGTGGCTACCCCCATCTGAGATGAGAATTTTTGTATCCTGAACAATGATATAATATTGTCTTTTCAGAACTTTATAAACTATTCTATTGTTTATGGCTCAAGCAAGGATAGCTTCATCCCATCGACTCACATAGTCTACGACAAGCAGGATGTATTCATGGCCCTAACTGTTAGGACACAGACCCATGAAGTCATTGCCCCATGAATCAAACACATCAGATATCTGGATGAATTTGAGGGGCATAGAATCTTTGACACCAAGAGTTTTTCTCATTTTTTTTACAATCACTATAGGCTTTGACATATTTCGTTGCTTCCCTGAATAATATAGGCCACCAGACACCATATTGTATTATCTTCACTTCATTCGACTTCCTGGATGATGTCCACTAGATTCGATCTTATGACAGTGCTCGAGGACACTTGTGTACTCCTTGTAAGGAATACACGGATACCAAATATAATATGTGTCTTCCCAGAACATGTATGGGTCTTCCCATTGGTAGAAATGGATATCGAACATGAATGTGTCCTTATTGATTCTCGTCCAATCTTGTGGGACTACCCTATAGATGAGGCAGTTCACAATATAGGCATACCATGGGAGAGATCTGAAGGAATTGGAAAGATCCTTAAGCACATCACAGAAGCATGATGACGTATCGTATGCGATTAGGAGCAACTAGTCGCACCAGTATCTCAGGAAGCATAATTTGACCATCTGAATGGCAGATATTGGTCGGTGCCTCATATGATGGAGTCAATGAACGAGGGATTGGTAAGTCTAGCTCATGAGTCCATTTCTGTGAATATATAGGCTCTCCGAATGTGTGACATGATGGATGGTTAATGGAAGCTTGATCACTAAAGTCAATCAAGTCTGGAAAATCATGATGTACAAGCCTCTCCATTCGTGTTGTTCGATCGACCAAGTTATGCCCTAAGGTCAAGTCGGGATGTGTATATGTAAATTGTGGTATGGTCCCCATTTGAGGTGAGAATGAAGTATGTGGGCGCATATAATTTTGCCAATCATCTATCTCAACAGTGGCTTGCTCTTCATTCGATTCTTTTATTCCTGCAAGCTCTCAAGAGTAAGGACAGTCAGCCCATGGTGGAAGTAGATCCGGAGTGTTAGAATATGGAGTAGGTGAGAATTGCAAAGAATTGGAGAAGTTAGTCGTAGTTCTGACTTCATCATCGGGTTGAGGTGGAACCGACCACGGGTAAGGATCTCTCGTGGATGGCGGAGGATATATGGAAGAAGGTGAAGGCGAAGATGAACGGTATATGGTCGAGGAGAAATGACCAGAGGTGTATGGGGACCAATATCCCGACATCATGAGGAGGAAAGGATGTAAGCAGAACGAGGTAGAAAATGTGCAATTACAAAGGATAACACACACGGACAGACACAAAGACAAATGCAAGAGCAAACCCTGAGTTCACACTCAACATGGTGAAGGATCCCAAACTGAGTCCGATTAGTCTGGTTGATTGTAAGTGTGAATTTTCAGACAAGTAGCAAAGGTTACGCGGCCTATAGGGGTGTCGGCTAAAAAGTCGGATGCGTCTCCCCTGTTTAACCTGTCGCCTAAAATAGCTGCGTCCTTCCTTTCTTCGCTACTATCCCAAGTTGATGGATTCAAAGACCATGCCCCTATCTACCTGCAAGTAGGCGGAGGCTGACAAGGTTGGAACTTCAACCCGAGGGGTTACTAGCAACTTGTCACGAAGTACCGCTGGTTCACCCCTGACTACCTATGAACAGGCGGAGGTTACTTTGGTACTAGTCAGTGAATATGAAAAAATTCAACTCGTGATATTTGCTAGGATCAGTCAGTACGTGATATGGAAGGTGGGGATTTGAGCTCTACCTTAAGGTGTTCACACACACTCAAGTACCCTCACTCGCCATGAAAACAAGGTCGAAGTTACTCCCCTGCAAACAAGGGTTATTTTAGTCAATTTTTTTGGTCAAATTCAATTAGCAACCTCGATTTTAGAGATTAGTTATCACTGATATTAATCCACACAAGCAATCACGTCTATCGTCCAGTCCCGATTCCTTTATCCTAGTTTAGAAAACCAAGAGAGAGAATCGGAAAAAGCCGATGCAATTGAGAAAACGACGATGAATGCTTAAGAAGACTTACAGTGCCTCCAGCTCTCTACACTGCGGGATGCAGTACTGAATTGAAATTTTTACACTAAATGGAATGCAAACGATGAAAAGCCGCTCCTAGACAGGCAGTTCTATTAGTGAGTGAAGAACGGATTTAATTTTGGCTAAAGTCCTGAGGTCTAAGTGCATCTTTTAATGGTGAAGTGTGGTCCTAAATATTACGAGCACAAACAGTCTTAGGAAGCTCTAAGGGCCGCAAGTGCAGGTCCTATTCTACGTTAAGCAACCACACAGCACACGGGGACACGTTTTATTATGACTTACACACGCGAGATCCCAAACGAGAACCGCTGTAAATGCAGACACTTTTTTTACAAGTTAACACAAATATTTTTGGCCTCTCAACAACTGTCTTGATCCACGAAACGTCGGCCTCCGATGCACTTCGAGATGCATCGACTTCAAGAAAGCCACTCCAAGTCCACCGGGCCCTCGCTCAAAAAGATAAAAATTATGTCAGAAAGAGATATATACAGAAATGGTCAGAAAAACAATTAAATAAAAAATGGATAACTACAAGATGTCTCGGGGGTCAGACTACCCGAGTGAATAGAAAACGTTAATCTAACTTTCTAAAGTGATCCTAAGCCGTTTGCCTCTCCGGCAACGGTGCCATTTGATAATCGCAGATTTTTCCCTTTCAATGCCGTCGAATTGACGTTTTCGTTGCAGTTGGATAAATCCGGATCGATAAAAAATAACCGCACAAATCGATGAATCGTCGAATGAATTAACGTGTGTTTTATGTTTGTTTAGCCTGGACAAGCCCCAGGGTCGCCTCAAGGAGGCAAAGGAACAACTCGGGATCAAGCTATAGGGATTAGATTGCGGTTTTCCAAGGGGGATTTTTTTAATTTCTTTATGCAATAAAATGCCAAATGCAATGATGTGAATGAACTAGGTTATTAAGAAAATCAACAACTTAGCCAAATTTATTTTAATATGAAATTAATCCAAATTGATCAAATTGTATTTTTAACATAAACCTAATTCAATGATTAATGCAAACTGATTTTTTTTGGAATTTTTGGATTTAAAATGCATAAATGAAAAATACAAATTTTTTTTGGGTTTTTATATAATTTTTCATGCAAATGATATGCAAAAATTATGAAAAATATATTACAACATCAACACGATGAAATTAATCTACATTAATTTTTTTAGAATTTTCTGACACTTTTGATTTTTTTTATGATTTTTTTATTGAAAACATAACAATGGTGAGTATTTAATTCCTAATAAATCCACGAAGTCAAATTATCCAAAGAACTATTTATCTCAAATAGATATTTTAAAAAGAATCCAGGAGAGATTAAAATAGAAATTTCTCAAAATTTTGTTCGTGGAATTAATTAAAAATCAATTATAGAAATAACTCTATAATTTATTTCATGCACAAGACAACTCCTAATTGGACGAAATTTGGATTGTAATTAAAGCACACTTAGAGGCATCATCTACAATTTTTTTGTAATTTTTGGAGCAATAAATAAATATGTTCGAATTTCAGAGCATAAATGGGCAAAATATCTTTGATTTTAAATCTCTGATTTTTAATAAATAATCTGATGCTCACAAAAATGAAAATAAATAGCCATGAAATAAAGAATTTGTTGCTCTACAAAATGTTATTTTTGATTAAAATAAACGATGCAAGATGGTTGTCCAAATAAATGCACAAACACAGGGTTGTTCGTGCAATTACAGAATCCAAATGGAATGAACTGAAATGTGCTCAAGGTCACTTTTAGAATTATATAAAGATGATGGGCTGACTATGCAAATTGTCCAAGAAATAAAATAAATAAAAAAATGAAGGCGGTGAGGGGGCGCTATGGGAGGCGGTGCGGGGGCGCTACGGGAGGCGTTCGTCGAGCGGCGGTAACTGGGTCACTTCTGGTGCGGTCGTGGCGAAGCACACGACCGGAGTGCGCCGCGAAAGGAGAATGGAGGTGGTGCAGTTGGGGCGGCCGTCGATCGCCTGGGGTTGGCCACAGGTACGTCGAGGGCGGCCTACGACTGATGCGGGGCGGCCGTGACATGTGCACGAGGTTCCTGCGATCTGGGAGGACACGAGATCGTTGGGGGTCGGGCTGGAGGCATGGGGTGCGGCTGCGGCTAGGCGGTTGGTGCGGCTGCGGCTAGGCTGTGCCGCAGGGAGGAGTGAAGGATATTGTGAATCCTTAAGCGCATCACGGAAGCGTGTCGATCGCATCGTATGCAATCGGAGCAACTAGTCGTACTAGATGCTAGATGCAGCGGAAATTAAAATTTTTTAACTTTAAAGATGAAACCACATGATCACGAGAACACTTCTCGGATCGTTTCATCAAACCACAAAGTACAAGGAATACCTCTTGAAGCGTGGTTGTGATCGCGAGATCCCAAAGTAGAGATCCTCCTATCTTAAGTCCGATCCACGAAGAACGCACTTGCGGGCGTGATGATGAGTCACGTTCCTTCCCGCAATCCTCGATGAAGATCCAAGCGATGGCTCCCCTGATTTCGTCAAACAAAATCCGTCGTCTTCCTTTAGAGTAAGCAACTCCAAGGAAGATGGAGATCCATGAGTCGTCGAAGGCGAAAACCGAGAGTCTCTCCTTTCTCAACACAAAGTGGACGGCCACTTGATGGAGAAGAGAAAGAGAGAGGGAGAGAATGAGAAGGAGAGAGAGAGAGTTGTAACCTTGCACAACTCTTAATGATGTACCATGGAGAGGCTACCCTAGCCCTCCTTATATACTAGTTTAGGATCCAATGGATCTCAATCCATGGGACACATGGATCCAAGGGATATGCTTGGTCCATGATAAATCAATGGCCATGATTTGTTGTTGGTTAAAAACAACATCAATTTAAACATTAATTAACTAAGAGATAATATGATAAATGTAATGGAGCCAACCACCCTCCTAAAAAAGGGGGCGTCACCCATGAACCATTCATGGGTGACGCCACCTATGAAGGTGGTTATTGCTCCATTTTATTTATTTAATTATTCCTTAATTAATCACAAAAAATATTCACAAAAATAATTCTAAATTAATTTGTGAATATTTCAATCATGCCATTGAATATTATGTGAATCATATTCACAACCCAAACTAGTTAGTAAATTGCATTTCCAATTAATTAACAAATGTGAATCCAATCCACATTATTAATTAACAAATGCTATTTACATAAATTCTCTCTCTTATTATATGTATATTATAAATCATATTTATAACACACATATATCATGGATAGTGTTATCCACATTCTCTTAATCTTTGATAATTAAATCTCATTTAATTATCTTAGATAATCATTTTCACAATATGAATCATATTCATATTTAAGCTTGATAATTAAATCACATTTAATCATCAAGTCCTTGCTTGGATATTTCATCAAAAGAATTATTCTTGAACCCTTTCATGAATAATGTGCTTTCTCCGCAGATACTTGGAGATAAGGACAGGGCGATTGTATTATTCCATGTATAGTGACTTGGATATTGAGATCGTATCTCAAATCCAGATCTTACGAACCTCCCACAGATGCTTGATTAAATCAAGACCGCAAATCCAATCTTCTCTTTGAATCTGAATCTCATTCAGATCAATGTCCAACACTTGGACTAAGATCGGATCGCTTCTCTACTGAAAGGAGTCACTAAAATCCAGACCTGTTTCATCACTCCCTCGGAATGGAAGCGTCATGGATATACAATCGTTTATGATCACATCACCCTTCAGGTATTCCCAATACCTGTACATCCTGCATACTGGAAGACCCATGATCAACCCGAAGATCAAGATCAATTTTACACCGTCTTCTTCAGGGTTTGATCACTAAGTTTCTCATTTGATCATTGGGATTTGGTATCGATCATATACTTTCCAAAAGCATATATCATACCTAGGTCTTGATCATATACATTCCAAAAGTATATATCAAACCTACAAATTCAGTCAAGCTTCCAAAGCGAGACGACCGTGCACAGAATTTGATTCTTCCCAATATCTCATGAGTGAGCTCATGTCTTCCGGTTCAGTAGTGAACCTGTATAATCCCTTTGAGAGATCGTATTACTCATATGCCCTTATATGCACACCAGCGCGCCGGTGTATAGACCTTGGTTAGGTCATCAACCTTTTGGTCTGCCAAATGTACATACTCAGACATATAGCAATACATCTGTCTCCGGTCAGAGGATGCGTGCCTATGCTGTGACAGCATTCAACATAGGACTTAGGTTATCTCGATATCGTTAAGTCAACTCTTTGACCTAACTAATCTGACACCTCCGAATCTCTATTCCTATGCAGAGGACCTGCATCAAGAGGTCGGTCAGATATCAGCCTATGTGAGAAAGGATTGCCATCTCCTACTCAGGCTGGAGATCACATCTTAACAATCATTTGACGGTGCTTGATGAGTCCTCAATCTAACTCTTTAGATATTCATCCAAGCATCAGCCTCTATGATTCAATAATTGAATCAACAGCTGTATGATCATTAAGATAGCCATGGTACATAACCCTAATTGTACAGAGGGACCTATTATGCAAATTATTTATTCTTCATTTCAGATCAGGGAATGATATTTGCAATAACATTTATTGCATAATGGCTCGCCGTGGGCTCACATGTCCAACAATCTCCCACTAGCCCAAAGAGCCATTAATGGGCTAATCATTTAAACCCACACTCATGTGACAATCATAGGCTATTTAGAAAATAGCTAGGTAAGCTGATCAATCACTCTGTTCCTAAAAGACTATGCCAAGTCCTTTTACGGCACTTGCATATCCCTAGGTAACAGTGCTCGCATCCAATGCGAATGTTGCATCTAATGCAACCTATACTCAATCTAGTCAAAGCAGTTATAGTGTCTTTGACACTATTGCTTAATAACTATTATAACCAGTATTTCCATAATCCTTATCAGAATACCCTTATTCCGGGAGATCACTATCTCTCAAGGTATCCACAGTTAAGACCTTTTAGATCTCTATCTATAAAGTCTTAACATCTTGAAAATAAGACATAGAGATCACCATCTCTAAAGCCTTGTCATCTTTGAAGATATTGTTATTTCTGCAATCAAGTGTTTCATCTCCATAATAGGATTAGTAACAGTTTACTACTCCCACTGCATGGCAGATATCTGGCTTTTATACACATTTAGTATACATTTAGCTTCTCGTAACTGATGCACAGGTGCAAGCAGTTCTAGCATTCACTTCCTCAACTCTTTGAGGTGCTATCCCTTTAGATAGGTCAGTACCAAATCTCAAGGGAAGGAAGCCTTTCTTGGAATTTCCAAGAATGGAATATGTCCAAGGTGTACTACAAATGTGACAGTCCCAATACCCTCTTTTCTTTGCTTCTGAACAACTTCAGAACTAAGATCTAAGAGGTATTATTGAGATCATATCTCAAGGTATGGAATAGCCAGTCATAAAACACTTATTGTCATCCTTATATCATTCCAAATGATTAAGATATTATCTACATTTAGCACGATGAACACAATGGCACTCCCACTAAGCTTCACATGGTACATCAAGATTCTATTTGAAATCATAACATTTATAATTTCATCAAATCTTATGTTCCAACAACAAGAAGCTTATTTGAGTCCACAGATGGATTTCTTTAGCTTTCACACCTTACTTTCCAAAATCATGAAGCCCTGGGGCTACTTCATGTGAATATCCTCAGAGAGGTATTCTTAGAGGAATGCAATCTTGAATTACATCTTGAAGATGCAACAGTCAAGTTGTGTAGCTAGGGTTAGCAATATTCTGATGATTTTAAGCATGGCCACTGAAGAGCAAGTCTCATTGCAAGCAATGTCTTCTCTTCCGATGTGTAGCTTATGACTACGAACCGAGCTTTGAAGGTCTCTACCTTCTCATCAGGTTCCCTCTTCTCTTGAAGATCCATTTACACCTTAATGGGTCTAACCCTTATAGGTGGATCCTCGAGGGTCCATATACAACATTTGTATATGAAGTCTACTTTAGACTTTATTGCTAATATCCATCTTTCCATGTCATGATCCTTAGGAGCTTCATCACATGAAGTCCGATCATTGTCAGACTCAACTGACACATGGAATACATCCTCAAACTCATTTGAAGAGGTATTAATGTTTCATCTTTAATTGTCATTTTAGTTTCCGATTTCAGGAGTCTCATTATCTTCTCAAGATTAAATGAGTTCCTATACTTCATTTTCATCTTGATTCTTAAGAGAGTCATCCTCTAAGAATCATATTCTCAGAAATGAGATCTTTTAAGAATCTCAAGGTCATAAAGTAGGTATCCAATACCATACTTTATTTTCCTAATGAAGTAGCACTCTCAAGTGCTAGATTCCAGCTTACATCCATGGAACCTTATTAAGGATATATATTGTATTCTCTACCACACATATATACCAGGAAACTAAGAGGATAATTATGCTAAAATTCATCATTGATCAAATCATGTCACACATGATCCAATTGTATCTCCCTACAACTCCATTGAGTTTAGGTGTATTAGGAGGAGTGAGATAGAAATGATATTCATATCTCCATAAGGTATTCTTTGAATTTTATCTAATAGGTACAAGCTACCTAGGTTAGATCAAATTCATTTCATCTTTCTTCAAACTTTGGTTCTAAACCAAAATTGTGAAATCTTTGAACATTTCAAAGGTTTCTCAGGTGAAGAGAAGAAATCTCATATCATACATAATCATCAATAGATATCACATATCCATAATGTTTACTATGATATAGATGATCTACATACATCAATATGTATGAGATCTTGAATACCTCGACATCTAACACCATTCCCATAGAAGGGTGTATTGGACATTTTACTTTGAATACAATATTCACAAGTATGTAAGATTTGAAATTTTAGACACTCTAAAGTTTCGTATCTTACTAGTCTATTGATCAAATCAACAACAAATGTCCAAGGCTTGATGCCAGATCATTGTCAAATGATCTTCATCCTCCTATTGATCTTATAAGGTTTGATTTTCAGTATTAGAAATCTTAATGAACTATTCATTAATTTTCTAATTTTGTGGAGTCCACTAGATGTTAGATTACTATCTGAAATATATCCATCATAACTCTTTATGATAGTTCTATCTCAGAATTCATGTTTATTTCCAATATTTAGAAACAAACAATGAGGGTATTCTAATATCTAGGTCATAGAGACATTCTCTAAGACTAAGGGTTCTCCCACTGAGAATATGAAGTCCATCTATCCAACAGAGATTGTCACAACAATTGCACCAATATCCATGTAGATGACTATTAAACCTTAAGATCAAATTTCTAATCTTCTAGTATATATATGCAACCAATTGCAAATGTCATTAGAAGATTGGGATACAATTGTCAGACTTTATCTTATGAAATAATAAAGTCAGAGTCAATGATTATATGTAGATTATTCTGATGCTCTATCTGAGTCCTTCACTAAGGATTTTAGACAGACTTGATAGTCATACTATCAACACATCAACATATTGCAGTATTGGCATTCATCCAAATCTTTGGATGTCATATGGAAGTCACAGAAGTAGGTCAACTCTTTGACTTTCCTTCTTACTCGGGTCTGACCCATGCTTCCACTGCGCTCTCTTCATCTATAAACAACCATTGTTCAAGACAAAGAATCTCTTATGTTAAATTCAAAAGGAATTCAATGTAAGAGCATTTCAACATTTATACATGCTTCATTAAATTCATACAATATGAATATTATGAAGCTTCATGAATGACTAGAGTATAGATAATAGAATGATGACACTCATCATATCTACATACATCTTAACTCTTAGAGACTTAGGTTCAGGTAGGTATTCAAACATTTTGAATACATCATCTCTTTCGAGCTACCATTCTGCATAATGCAGAGAACCATGTCATTCATGATTAAATGTCTAGAGCACATATGTATGCCAAAATATCTTCTTCTATTTTATAAGGATTATTCGACAATTACGATCACCATCGACATGTCACTTCCAAAGTACATTCGATGAAAGATCAAGACTACAGAGACATACAAACCCTAAGGTGATGTCTTATTGTCTTATTTAATTGTCCTTCCTAATTATGTTGAGGGGACTTGCACACTGCAACAACATACATTATGTGTCCAATTGCAAGTACAATATCTGGATCATGAGTCCAATCCAAGATATTTTTACTGGTTATTATTGAGTATAACATTGAGTGGGTTTAATGAAGGATTATCTGAAATAAGAAATTTGCATAAGTGTATATATATTATATATACATATTTTACTTTGATTTAGAAATTTTTATATCAAAGTTGTCTTGCCTTGTCAACACTGAAAGTTCATTCCCTCAATCACTTTCAATGTAAGAGATATTCTTACCATTATATCTCTAGCAAGATCTGGGATCTCCTTTCCTATCTTCGTTGCATCCCAATAATATGAGAACCTACAACTCGGATAAAAAGAAGCGGGAACACATTCCGCCTTGCAAGTCCAACTTGCATTTCCCAATTCGGTCTTTAATACCCGGGCCCACCACCCCTAAGATGATGTTGACCCGTCATTAATTGAACCAACCGTCAACAGGCTTAATACTCGCTATACGCAATCCAATATCGCCCCAATAATATGAGGACCCGATATTGGGGTCACTACGTATACGGCCTTACTCTTTCGAGAAGCAAAGAACCCGATCCAATTAAATCATGCACAGGATCTGTCACTTCGGACAGGCGTCTCCCATACACAACAACTGGCGACGGAATCCTTTGCCTTGACGGGAGACCATGGATGTCACTTATGTGATCCTCCACCTCATATTCAAATTGTAATTAATTATCGTGAATCATATTCACATAATTAATTCTTCCAAGGGAAATATACATCTATTCATAATAGAGTGTTTATTGGATATAATTAATTTAATCACATTAAATTAATCATCAATCCAATCATCAATCAACAAACATGTCTTTTACTTGAATAGTAGGTATTATCTCAAAATACGTATTATTCGAATTTTAATAATTAGAAAAATACATATTGTCTGTCTCCGGTATTATACAGTCCCTACCCGCTGTCATGGCCAGTACCGACGAGAGTGGGACGGACCACATACGTTGCAACCCGCGACCCCAATGCTCTCCGACTAGGCACCACATCCGCCTCGGGAAAGGATAATACCAGATAGACCATCATGTATTTTGAGATGTTCATCGGTTTTTCAACCGAAATTATACCATATAAAATAAATCAAAACATTTTTGATTATAAGGAGATTTGCTAGACAAATCCCTAATCCTATTCAAGCAAAAGGGTTTTCATGTAAAAGTTGTCCTACAACAATTGTAGGATAAACTATAGTTTTCATGAAAGCAATGTTTGTTGATGAAACAATGATCAAGATCTAATATCTCATCATTGTAGTTTAGGCAAGTGTCATTCAATGAAATAATTATTTCTTTAAATATTTCACAAATATTTATCACTAATTATTCCAGAAAATTAAAATTAATTTTCATCATGATAATTGAATGACATATCACAAGGTTCAAGATCAAAATTGTTAATTTCCAGCAGTGACCCCCAATCACTAAAATTAACTTATCTTGATCAATTTAAATCCAAAAATTGCAAACTCAGTTTCCAAAGATTACCTATTTGATTTATTAAAGAACCCAAGTGATAATTCACGCATTTCAAGGCGGATTAAAACCGTAATCATCTCATTAATTACGTTCAAATCCGCAGTTCCCGCAATCCTCGATGAAGATCCAAGCGATGGCTCCCCTGATTTCGTCAAACAAAATCCGTCGTCTTCCTTTAGAGTAAGCAACTCCAAGGAAGATGGAGATCCATGAGTCGTCGAAGGCGAAAACCGAGAGTCTCTCCTTTCTCAACACAAAGTGGACGGCCACTTGATGGAGAAGAGAAAGAGAGAGGGCGAGAATGAGAAAGAGAGAGAGAGTTGTAACCTTGCACAACTCTTAATGATGTACCATGGAGAGGCTACCCTAGCCCTCCTTATATACTAGTTTAGGATCCAATGGATCTCAATCCATGGGACACATGGATCCAAGGGATATGCTTGGTCCATGATAAATCAATGGCCATGATTTGTTGTTGGTTAAAAACAACAACATCAATTTAAACATTAATTAACTAAGAGATAATATGATAAATGTAATGGAGCCAACCACCCTCCTAAAAAAGGGGGGGCGTCACCCATGAACCATTCATGGGTGACGCCACCTATGAAGGTGGTTATTGCTCCATTTTATTTATTTAATTATTCCTTAATTAATCACAAAAAATATTCACAAAAATAATTCTAAATTAATTTGTGAATATTTCAATCATGCCATTGAATATTATGTGAATCATATTCACAACCCAAACTAGTTAGTAAATTGCATTTCCAATTAATTAACAAATGTGAATCCAATCCACATTATTAATTAACAAATGCTATTTACATAAATTCTCTCTCTTATTATATGTATATTATAAATCATATTTATAACACACATATATCATGGATAGTGTTATCCACATTCTCTTAATCTTTGATAATTAAATCTCATTTAATTATCTTAGATAATCATTTTCACAATATGAATCATATTCATATTTAAGCTTGATAATTAAATCACATTTAATCATCAAGTCCTTGCTTGGATATTTCATCAAAAGAATTATTCTTGAACCCTTTCATGAATAATGTGCTTTCTCCGCAGATACTTGGAGATAAGGACAGGGCGATTGTATTATTCCATGTATAGTGACTTGGATATTGAGATCGTATCTCAAATCCAGATCTTACGAACCTCCCACAGATGCTTGATTAAATCAAGACCGCAAATCCAATCTTCTCTTTGAATCTGAATCTCATTCAGATCAATGTCCAACACTTGGACTAAGATCGGATCGCTTCTCTACTGAAAGGAGTCACTAAAATCCAGACCTGTTTCATCACTCCCTCGGAATGGAAGCGTCATGGATATACAATCGTTTATGATCACATCACCCTTCAGGTATTCCCAATACCTGTACATCCTGCATACTGGAAGACCCATGATCAACCCGAAGATCAAGATCAATTTTACACCGTCTTCTTCAGGGTTTGATCACTAAGTTTCTCATTTGATCATTGGGATTTGGTATCGATCATATACTTTCCAAAAGCATATATCATACCTAGGTCTTGATCATATACATTCCAAAAGTATATATCAAACCTACAAATTCAGTCAAGCTTCCAAAGCGAGACGACCGTGCACGGAATTTGATTCTTCCCAATATCTCATGAGTGAGCTCATGTCTTCCGGTTCAGTAGTGAACCTGTATAATCCCTTTGAGAGATCGTATTACTCATATGCCCTTATATGCACACCAGCGCGCCGGTGTATAGACCTTGGTTAGGTCATCAACCTTTTGGTCTGCCAAATGTACATACTCAGACATATAGCAATACATCTGTCTCCGGTCAGAGGATGCGTGCCTATGCTGTGACAGCATTCAACATAGGACTTAGGTTATCTCGATCTCGTTAAGTCAACTCTTTGACCTAACTAATCTGACACCTCCGAATCTCTATTCCTATGCAGAGGACCTGCATCAAGAGGTCGGTCAGATATCAGCCTATGTGAGAAAGGATTGTCATCTCCTACTCAGGCTGGAGATCACATCTTAACAATCATTTGACGGTGCTTGATGAGTCCTCAATCTAACTCTTTAGATATTCATCCAAGCATCAGCCTCTATGATTCAATAATTGAATCAACAGCTGTATGATCATTAAGATAGCCATGGTACATAACCCTAATTGTACAGAGGGACCTATTATGCAAATTATTTATTCTTCATTTCAGATCAGGGAATGATATTTGCAATAACATTTATTGCATAATGGCTCGCCGTGGGCTCACATGTCCAACAAGGAGGTGTTGCCCGGGCCAGAAGCTCCTTCCCTTTTTTCTATTTTTAATTTTTTTCTGTATTTTCTTTGCAATTTTTTGTATTTTTTATGTCAGGACATAAACATGCAGGAATAAAGAGGGGATGATGATGGTTGTGGTTTTTTAATAGTTATGAAAGTGGTGATGATAATGATATAGAAATGAAAATAAAAAGATATGATTATGAGGTGGTGTGGTGAGTGATGATGTATGGTTTGAGTGATGAACAAAAAAAATTGTTAGATAAAATAAAATGACAAGATGAAGATAGAGTACTTACATGTGAGAATCGCCGAATTTGGAGGCGCAATGATGCACTCTGATTGTCGCTTCAAGGAGACGGCATGTGCTCTGAAGCTCAACGAGCGTCGTGAAACTCGTGACGGTGGTGCGGACCACCGGATCTCGCCTTGAGGTTGTCGTTGCTCAACTCGTCTCCTACAGCTGTCACCTGAAGGTTAAAGGGGCTCGACCTCACTTCTCTCAAAAACGGCGAATGATGAAAAATGGTGGAGGATGATGTGAATATAAAGAGGAGGAGGGAGTTGGAAAAGAGATGGAGAAAGTGGAGAAAATGGTGGATTGGAGTAGAAGGCAAGTAAAGGAGAAGAGGTAAAAGGAGAATAAAATAAATAAATAATAAAATAATATAGTAGGCTAATAAAAATAATTAAAATAGTAATAATAAAATACTAATAATAAATTCGAAAATAATAAAATAAATACGAAAATAATAAAAAATGGGGTGACATGTGGCGACTCCAAGAGCTGCCACATGTCGCTCCCAGAAAATTCAAAAATTAAATGTAAAGAAAAATAAAAGAAATAACAAAAGGTATTAAATCAAAAAGTGGTCAACACAAAAGTTTCTCATCTCGACTAGATCTACAACTTTTGTGAAGGGTCGAAAATCAAATAAAATCATCTGTACAAAAATGTATTTTTGGGTGGTACCTTATAGGTATAAAATACCACATTTTCCTTTTGCAATTTTTTTGTCATTTTTCAATAAGAGAAAAATTAAAATAAAAATAGAAAAAATGTGAAAATAATATTTACAACTTAATCTTATTTTTTATTTTTAATAATTAAGAAAATGCAAGGATAAAATGCTAGGGTATTTTGGTCAATATGTACAATATACAAAAGGGTCCCAAAACCCAAGTTTTGCATACGAGCTCCGATTTTAATGAAATTAGCCTTGTTTTGAAGGTCTATGAATGTATATTACTTTAAAAGTGAGTAGACCTAATTTAGAGATTGTTTGAGAGAGATATGTGCATTTTAAGGCTCCTAGTTTCAAACTTGGATTGAGGGTTTATTGGTCAATTTTGCAAGTTAGTATTTTTTTGATATTTTTCTTTAATTAGTGTTAGTAATATATACACTATGGAGTTGATTTTATTGGATTTGGAGTTAGTATGAAATATATACAAATAGGTGAAATATGGTGAATATACAGGTGAATATTTACAAGTGAAATGGGCTTCTTATTTTATGCAAATGAATGCTAAAATGCAGATGTTATCAATGCATGCATTAATGCTAATTATGCAATATAAGTGGAAATATACATCTAATTACCCGAGAACAAAGCTCTATTTTCAACTTTTAGAGTGATGAATCACAGATTAATCTGCCAATGAATTCTTTTCACACTTGTGATTTAGAGTCTTGACATCACGATTCAACTTACTAGTTAATGATTTATCCTAAATTTAAAAAGTTTACATTGTTAATATTTTATTCTCAGTAATTGATATAGTCTATAAATAAGATGACAAAATACCTTGGTTTCGGGCATCTCCCATTCTTTGACCAGATTTCCGAATTGTGTCATGTCAATGCGAGCGTCCTCCATCAACTTTGCCTTTAGAACATTAGGTTATCTACGATGCTTCTCCCAAATTCTCTTAACTTTATTTTTCCAATTTCTATACCGATGGTGAATGACATCAGAAGTAAAAGTGACAGCATTCGGATGACCATCTAAGAAGAAATCCCTCTGTAAAATAATAGATTCACATAAACTCTGCATAAATATTATGTAATTAAAATGTGTGTTGCTCATGTCATACAACTTTTATTGAAGCTACACCAGTGTTTAAAAGTAAAATCCCATTGCTGCTCTTGCAAACTTGTTATGGAGATGTGTATAGTTGTGAGTATCTTATATATCTTTACTAACTAACGTACAAATTATGGTGTTTGTAATTTTTCCTGTTTGTGTTGTTGTGGTGTATTTATTGTCTTAGCTATTAGTAGCAACTTTACAAGATGCGAGTTAAAGCAGGTAAGTCGGACTCAGTTATATTTCAGAGCCGAGATATCCAGCTAAATGCAAGATGGGCGAATTTCAATAGCAAAAATGGCCATCCAGCATACTTGTAAAGAGCTACAATACACTAACTCCAAGTACTGCAAACAGATGAAATCAAGAACAATCACTAAAGTCATCTGAAATATTGGGGCATATATCAAGAGCACAGACACACAGACTGTTTTCTTAACAGTGCGATTTCCAACAAGCGAGAAGGAATTAGTCCTCAGATGTAAATTATCAACAAAAAAATATTTTTCTGTTAGTCAGAGAATAATCTCTTCCACTCTACCCCCTCACAACAATGAATCCACTTCCTCACCCCACCATTCTCATGATTACAAAAAGCTAATAAAAGAGAGCCAACTGGAGTTGGCATATTCCCCTCCCATCGCCTCCACAACTTTACAAGACGATGCTATACAAGAAACCGACCAGAAATTCTCTTTCCATTACATGATATCAATTACATTTGCGACAAAAATGGTAAATTGCATTTCTTCCAAGAAACAAAAGCTTCATTAAAGCTAAAATAGCACACAAACACCTCCATTAACTACATGTCCTAAAAATTGGATGCACGTTCTTCCACAGCAAAATAAGTTTTCACGGAGGACATTTGAAACTATCTAAGTACTATACACAAAAGAAAATCGGGACTAACTTGTCGTGTACATGTAGCAGAGCTTATTTGAACACTGTTGTTTCTCAGTTTCTTGGTTACTATTGGCTTCTACGAACAACATTCGAAGATTCGAAAAAAATATAGTGAAAAAAACAGAAAAGAAACAATTTTAATGCAGTTGAAATAGAAATAGAAATAGATATTTGGAATATTTTTTTAACTAATAAATTAAAAAATGAAATTATAATTAACTAAAAAATGTTTATACCTCCAAATATTTCCAAGTATCCAACAATGCATTTTTAGGCATGTCCTTCAACTTTCTATCAAGAGGCCAAAGCCAATGACACCGTGCATAATATGCACAAGCAGAACGAAATTTCTTTCATCTATCACCAATAACTTGTCCATTCTTGTTCTGTAACACGTGACGCTGTCCATTTTTACATGCAAAGAAAGCTCGTGTGTTATGTCCTCGACCTCTTTTTTTAATAATATGTGCATCGCTGACATTACTATTGGCTTCTTGTACTTCTTCGTTATGTCCATCTTCATTCATGTTTAAGAGTATAATGTCATCATGAAGGGACATGAAGGAAACACCAAAAAAATAATATCATACAAAAATACAAGACTTCGAAGAGCATACATATTAATACAAAGACAAGATTGCAGTATGGATTACCATTTTGGACATCTATTTTCTTGCAATATTATTGTGGGTGACACATTCACCTGGAATATCATCTCTCATCCAAGCATCTACTTCACCATCAATAGGTATTTGGCTTGGATGCACTGTACCAATACCATAAACACCATTAACAGGCATATCATATATATCTCTTGGAGGAACCTTGACAATAACATGATAATCTCCATCTTTTGTGTTATCTTTAATGTAAAAACATTGTTGAGCTTGCAATGCTAAGATATATGGATCATCATTATGCTTTTCTCTTTTCAAATCAATGGATGTAAATCCATATTTATCAGTGTGAAGTCCACCCTCATCAAACCAAATGCATTCGAATAATATTATTCTTATATCTGGACCATACTTAAGCTCAATGACATCCTTTAATTGTCCATAGTACAATGTACTCTTAGAGTTGATACCACAATCGTCTGTATGAACTCCGCTATTTTGAGTTTGTCTATTAGCATCTATATGTTTACAATGAAATCAGCATCCATTGATAATATACCCATCATAAGAGGTTGCTTCAATAAAAAGGCCAATAGATAACCATTTTATTTCTTTGGAGACATCAACACTACCTGTAGCACGCAAATTTAAAAACTAATTGTAGAAATGCAATTAGATTATATTATATATGAAACATCTTGAAATAATTGAAGTATTTTAAAAGATCCAAAACTTACATGTTCCTTCACCCAATATGGAAATTGAAGACGGTGTCTTCTATCAAGAGTCATTTTTTATATTCGAGGATAATGAGATTGCAAATATGTCACGTGTTCACTGCTAAAATATATGTTAGATCTTAAGATTACACATTATATTTACAAACCTAAAATATTAAATAAAAATCATACCTTCGATATGCATCCATCGTAATGGTGTTAAACATAACGATGAGCTTGATCTAACTTTATTCTACTTA
This sequence comes from Ottelia alismoides, assembly GCA_037367405.1. Classification (NCBI taxonomy): domain Eukaryota; kingdom Viridiplantae; phylum Streptophyta; class Magnoliopsida; order Alismatales; family Hydrocharitaceae; genus Ottelia; species Ottelia alismoides. The sequence goes on from JAZKJV010009547.1 coordinate 277,214, forward strand.
GTTGATGAATCGTCCCTCCACCAATTACGTTTTCATCGTAATTTCTCACTTGGCGATTCAACTTGGATTCAAAGGTAAAATAACGTGAACAAAATGTCAAACACTCTTCAACCAAATAACCTTCTACAATAGATCCTTCAGGGCGACTCATATTTTTAACATATTTTTTTAGAGTCAACAAATATCTTTCAATAGGATACATCCAGCGATAATGTACTTGACCTGTAACTTTTTCTTGGAAAGTAAAATGCATTGGTAAATGCATCATACTGGTGAAAAATGAGGGAGGAAATATCCGTTCTAACTCATACAAGAGAGTGATGATCTCTGACTCAATCTTGGAAAACTCTTGGACATCAATGATTTTGGAGCATATCATACTGAAATAAGAGCATATACATACCATTGGCAAGCTCACATTATATGGTAATAAATCTCTTATTGCAAGAGGAAGTAATTGTTGCATGAGTATATGATAATCATAACTTTTCAATCTGCTTATTTTTTTATCAATCATATTAACCTTTCTGGAAATGTTAGAAGAATAACCATCTGGAACTTTTATTGAACCAAGAATATTAAAGAAAGATTCTTTCTCAGATTTGGACATTTGGTAAAATGCCGAAGGCAGATACAATCTATCACCTGATAAGGTTTGGGGCCAAAGATCTTCTCGAATGCCCATTTCCTTCATATCTAAACGTGGCTGTACATTATCTTTACTTCTTCCGCTGACTTGCAATATCGTATAGAGTATGTTTTCACATATATTTTTCTCAATATGCATCATATCTAGGTTGTGCTGGATTAGGAGATACTTCCAATATGGTAATTGGAAGAAAATGCTGACTTTTTTTCAAGCATGTAGAAAATGAACACTTCCTTCTTCATTATCTCTCTCTATTGGAATTCTGGTATGCTTTCCAAGTATATGCTTCTTCCGAAATTGATTCTTGCAATGCTTCAAATTTTCAAATATCTCCATTCCAGAAAATGGCATTGGTAGGGTTCTCAATTCCTCTTACCATCAAAGCTTCTTCTATCAAACTGAAAGCTATGATTTTCTTCCAAAAACAAGGATGAAAGCAATATGCTTGCTTCTTCCCATTTCTCAATCGTAATGATAATGTGTGTTCATGACAAATAGGGCATGCAAGTCATCCTTTTGTGCTCCAACCAGACAGATCTCCATAAGCTGGAAAATCATTTATTGTCCATAAAATCATAGCATGCATCACAAAGTTTCTCTTTGAATATGAATCATAAGTTAATACACCATGATTCCACAATTGTTCTAACTCATCTACAAGAGGTTGTAAATAAACATCTATATCCTGTGGTGGTGATCTTCTTCCTGGAATAAGTAGAGTTAAAATGAAATTTTGTTTTCTCATACACAACCACGGTGGGAGATTGCATGGAATGACTACAACATGCCATATACTATACGCATTATTCATGTTTCTAAAAGGATCGAATCCATCACTAGCAAGTCCAAGTTTGATATTACGAGATTCTTTTGCAAAATCAGGAAATTGGGCGTCAATGTAACTCCACGCTTGTGAATCTGCTGGATGCCTTATTAATCCATCATTAACTCGCTCATCTTTATACCATCGCATTTGTTTGGCTAAATTTTTATTCATATACATTCTCTGTAATCAAAGAATCAGAGGAAAATGTCTCAATACTTTAGCTACAATTTTCTTCTTTTTATTATTATCTGCATTGTTTGTTGCATATTTAGAAGCACTGCAATGATCACATTTCTCTTTATCTTCAAAATCTTTCCAAAACAACATGCAATCATTAGGGCATGCATCGATCTTCTTATAATTAAGTCCTAACTCCTCAACAACAAACTTTGCCTCATATAAGATGATGGAAGGCTCTCTGAACCATAAGGAAGAACGTCTTTGAAAATCAACAATAATTCAGTAAATGATTTGTTACTCCATCCAAACAAAACTTTGAAGTGAAATAATTTGACTATAAATGAAAGCTTGTTATATTTGTCGCATCCATTATAAAGAGGTTCATCTGCATCTTTTAGAAGTCTATAAAACTTATCAGCATTCTTGTTAACCGGTTTTTCTTCCGAACATGCAGCATCTCCATCATCATTTGTTTGATCACTGAAATAATTGTCGTGATCATGGTCTCCATAAATATCTCTAAGTAGCCCATGAATATCATGCTCTTCCCCTTCATATGTACCACTCCCTTTCCATCCACCTAAAGGTTCTCCATGATGGACCTATTCATAATAATCTGAGGTAAATCCCTTTACTAGAACATGCTCGAAAACTTCGTCTGGCTTTCTGTTATATCTGTTTGAACATTTCTTGCAAGGACAAGGAAATACATTGGTTGAATTATCCTTGAAGTTTTCAAATGCAATTTCAATAAATTCTTTAACACCAGATTGAAATCTTTCACTGAGAGGTTTGTTGGGAATAGAGTACATCCAACTTCGATCAATTAAGAAGTCCATCATCCTAAATTCAAGTGTAAATTTTCTTGTCAATATGAATACATAAAATTCACTCAATGACAAAGAAATAATACATATTCCTGGGGAATTAAAATCATATTCCTTCACATACAAAGCAAATCCATTGTGGGAGGGAAACTGATTAATACAGAAGAAATAATTTTTAGAAAAGAGAACTGATGATCATTAAAGGTTAATGACAAAAGTAATACAGGAGAAATATTTTTTTGAGGATCCCAAATACATAAAAATCATTCCATTTTTTAAATCCCTCTATTTTCATTACAAGTATGGGAAAAAGTGTTTTAATTTTATTTATATGTTCTAGTTAGATCACAAACACGTGAAACTTGGTCGAAGGGAGATTTGTTTCCCCGTCTGTCATTTTCTATTTCATCATGGATATCAATCTCTATTGCTATTCAAAGTGTTTGTGATTTTGTTTCAGTTTTATTAGAGCCTATTAAACAAGGGATTAGTGACTACAGTACTATTCTTAGTACTTGCTATATTTAGCGTCTATATTGACGTCATAAATTGCAATAGCATTTACTACTGCCACTATTTCGTATTAAAAAATACTATTTATTTGTTGAAAATATATCTTAAAGAAAATTTGACCATAATAGAATGTGTATTTCTTACCCACTATCCTCACGCTCAGTCGTTCGATCACAACCCTCAGTCTGTATGTTTGTTATCTGCTCAACTGCTGCCCTTTTGCTCCAACCACCCACATTCCTTGCACTTTATCAACAAAAGTCAAAATACAAAATCCAAGTGAATCTATTAGGCATAAATGCATTTGACAACAAAATAATCCACTCAAGTTAGAATTTAAAATGTTCAGTTATAAGTTAGAATAAAAGTTAGAATTGGTAAAACATGAATCATAGCACCATCTCTTTTTTTGGTGAAAATCTTGTAGATTATCCTTTCATGTTAAGAACTTGCACTCAAGTTATTTTCATGCTTTTTCTAATTATACTGGTAATGCCAGAATTTGTGAAAAGAATGGAGAAATTTCTGTTGTACAAATTTACTTTGACCTGTGTGTTAATCTTATCACATTATACTAAGCTTTTTCAAGTCAATTATTAATGCTGATTGAAGTTCTATTTGGGAGGAAGAATTTCTTCCACTTTGTCAGAATTATAGGGTTGAGCATTGGGCTGGGTCGGCATGACCCAATACCAAACCCGACACGTATAACCCCGTCCAAGCCCAAATCTGAAACTATTTGGACGGGTTGTAGCCCGAAATGAGCCCATATGATTATTTTAGAAGTATTTACCCAGAAAGAATTTCCACATCAAGATCTGAAACTTAAGTCAATCTTGACTGAAACAAGTGGATGTCAAACTTGGCCATCAATACTTTACTTCATCACCAAGTTGTGACATTTTAGCCTCCCTGATTCCATTTGGATTGGTACTTCCTAACATACTATTTAGTATGTGAATATTATTGGAATTGGGATCTTAAAGAAACATGGGTATTTATTCTTGGACTATATATACAATTTATTTACATATTAGAACAAACCAAAATTTCAAGTCACAAATGGCTTGCACCCTATGAAGCTGGATGGACACCCATCATTCAAATTCTTTGAAAATACTCAGCCAAATACTCTCAGAGACAGCCACCCTGAGACCAAAACAATAGCATGCCTTCCAATATGGCCTCTGAAGATATGGTGTCTCCAAATGTTGCCATTTTTACAATGCCACGATGTCGAGTTGAAAGCATTCTCCTTTAGATCTAGAAAGGACAGAGACCATACGTCCTTAATGATTTTGAGAAGGGGGGAGATATGCTCCTCGACTAAACTCACTTGTTGCAGACTGCAATGACTTCTTTAACCATATGTGCAGACTACTTTTCTCACTTACCCAACAATCTGCCACATTCCCAGAAATTCATACTTTAAGCCAGCTTGCTTCTTACCATGTACACCCTCGAAACGTTAAGAGGACTTGGGAAGTTGTAGATACACCATATTGTCTGTCTCCTCTTTGACATGAACATAAAAAATGAAAGCTAATGCAGGAACTTACGCTTATCAAATTCCATAACAGGTAAAGGTGATCTATAGAGAAATATAAAGAAACAAATGAGTGTATATGAATAAAGTGATTCATAATCAACCATAAGGACTCATACGAGTACAAGATAAACTTTAATCAACCTCTCCACACACAATACTAAAGTTGGTAGAGATGCAGTATACCATAATCTACCTTGTATCTAAACTTTCTCAAAAAATCCCTGCATGGTATCAATATTCTGTCCAAGCATCCACAGGGACCACCTCCCAAGGGCGAGTACTAAAAATTGTCTGACACATAACCTAAATAAGACCACCTTCCGTAATTTTAAAAACCTCTGCACTTTCTTCCAGTCCCTCGTTTGAAAAAAATGAGGTCAGAAAATGCTTCCTACTTTTCCCCAAAAAATGCATCCTACTGACTTATTTCATCCTGGGATTGCCTGGATCACATGAACACAACTATAAATGCATTGGAATTACAGAGCAGAAAGAAATATTATTGTCTACATCCATCTTCTTGTCTATGATTTTCAGCTTGTAGTTCTGGATCTATGATATTGTCTACATCCATAGAACACAACTATAAATGGATGTTGTAAGGCATAGGCTAGCTGAGTTGTACTTGTGAATATATGAATTAGTGTGGACACTTTTGCGTGATCATCCCATATTTTCTCCAAAAAAGCTAAAATTGCTTGTTCAAATAGCATGTTCCATAAATATAAACTCAAGATAATGATTACTATCCTTGTGAGAATTATTGCATTGGTAATAATCGGGTGTGATGGATATCTGATCCGATCCAAAGATGATTTTGACTCAGTTGGATGCCAACCTAGTTTAGTTGTGATGTCCCATTTGAAATGATCAGGATCGAGCTGGTTTGTCACTGATGCTCCCATACCCAAATTTGATGGCGAGATTATAAAAGAGAGAAGTAATAATAAGTATATATGTCTTGCCTAAACGGTTCAACTTCCTCCGAAAATCCCTCAACACCTCAAACCCAATCATCTCCTTGTATTTCTCATTTCAATATCTTTTGACCATTGGAAAACCAATCCTTGTAGTCGTAGCCCTCAAGCATGCGGTCATATATTTCCATCATTGGAGAGCCTTGTAGCCACAAGGTTCCTGTTGCATGCAGTTGTGTGATTCTGGCAAATAATACATGCTGTCCCAACGAGTCAGTCTACTATAACCCGTAGGTAAATATACCCCAGTTAACATTCTATAAAATCCATCTTTTATTTTTTATTTTTTTGGGCGCTGGAGTTTCTGGCTATATCAGTTAATATCATATTAAGCATCTTGTGATGAACTACATGTTGATGAAGGCAGAAAAATATATGCTTCTACATTTCAGCTTGCGGTTTACATCCATCTTTCGGAAAATATTATTGTCTATGGTTTTCATACGTAAATAGCACATACCTAAATGAGTTGTGCCACAATTAGATTATTCATTTCTTTGAAGATCCATACGTAGAAGACAGTAGATGATAGTATACGAGTATCTAAAATCTAGAAATAGATTGAGCATCCTTACATACCATGATGGGCCCCAATGCTACCCCCAATGCCGCCGCTAGCATGCCCTCCAGCGTCGCCCCCAGCGCTACCCCCAGCGTCACCGCCAGCACGCCCTCCAGCATCGCCCCCAGCGCTACCACCAACGCCGCCACCAACACGCCCTCTAGCGCTACCCCCAACGTCGTCGCCAACACCATCAACAACACCGCCAAATCCCGTCAGCACCGCTGAGAAGTGTCGAGAGGTTGAGTGGAAGAAAGATTTGAGAGAGGGGAGAAAAATGGTGGTTGGTGGTGTCGTTAAGAAGGCTAGGGTTTTTTTTCTGAAAAGGGGACTCGGGCTGTGGTGGTGGGTTTTTCCGAAAAAGGGGCACGAGCTCTCATCCCGTCCAGCATGGCACTTAAGTGACGGGTTTAGATGGCAGATTTCTGTCGCATTTATTTCTCTCACCTAAAAACCGTTGCAATAGCTGTTTTCTGTTGTAGTGTAAGAAAAAAATAAAAATGTATGCAACTGAAATAAGATAAAGATAAAATAAAAAGAAAAGGAAAAATTACAAAAATGTCAACATGGAAAATGTAGATCTAGATGAGATCCATATTTCCCATGTAGACCTTGAAATCAAAACAAAACAATACATATACGAAATAGATTTTTTTGATTGCATTTTAAATAATTAAAACACAATTTTATAGTTTTTATATTTTTATTTTTTAAAATATATTTAAAAAATAAAAATAAAATAAAGATTAGAAATAAAGTAAAACACGAATATAACTTTTTTAGAGTTTCTAATAAATAAGAAAAAGTAAAAGATAAAAGGAGGAAAGATCAATATTACACTATATACAAAGTCACTTTGTATTATTTTCAACAGCAAAATATTTTATTTTGAATTTTATAATTATGTAATTTATTAAAATATATAGTAAAGAAATTCATAAAAAGATGAAAGAAATGAAAACGGGTTAATTTTGTACATAAATGTTAGTGTCAAGTTAGTACATATATACAATATACAACTGGGTAACGAAACCGATATTTCAAAAACAAGCTCCAATTTTAATGAAAATACTTTCATCGGATAGAAAATTTTGTAATTTGATCTTTAAAATTGAGTTTGTTGAATTCGAAGTTCATACGGAATGGGAATTCACCCAAGAAGTTGGACTTTACGGATTTTTTGGTTCAAGATCTAAAAGTATTTATTCAAGGTGGGAATTGTATTGTATTTTTTATATTTTTATATAAATTTTTATGTACAAGTTAGAAAAATAATTAAGTTAAATGGAGTTAGTACGGATTTACTAAAAACTAAGGAAGTTTGGTTAATGATAGGGGATTATTTGCAAACAATATTCAACACATTATTATTATTAATTGTCATTTTTTTAATTATTTAGTGGACTTATCTACAAGAGAAAAATACATTATAGTCCATTTTATTAAAAGTTTGTATTTTATTAATTTATTGGCTTTAGGGACATTTTTGTGTTTTATTTGTGGAATCAAGCTAAGATTAATATAAGATGATGAATCATGGATTCATTAAATATGCTAAATGACATGAGGAGAGAGAGGGAGGGAGGGATAGAGAGAAAATAGAGGAGGAGGAGGAGGAGGTGATGATGAACAAGGAGATGGACATCGCGAAGGATCAGTAGATGAGTCGAGGAGAGAGGCTCCCATGCCTACTATCAAAGAGACATGCAATCCTATCTCTGGTCAGATGGCAAAGTGGATACATATCCCTGTAGTGCAAGGGCATTTTGAGTTGAAGGCTCAATTTATTTTCTCTTCTTCCCTGGGAACACCAACTAGGAGCCCTACATCCATCTTCAACAATTCTCTCGCATCTGTCAGACCACTCACTACCTAACATCCCGTTAGGTGTAGTCAATATGATCGCATTCCCCTTCAACCTTTAGGACAAGGATTTATACTGGATAAATCACTTAGGGAAAGGTCGTGACAAACTGGGAGGAACTTAGTCTGCATTTCTTCAAAAATACTATCCTTTAGGTCGCCTCAATCAGATGTAAGCACGTATCATTAACTTCTCCTAGGGATCGTACGAGTCCATTCATGAAGCAAGGGATAAATTCAGAGATTTGCATGATAAGTTCCCCCACCATGACATTCCTCGGACTATCCTGGTCCAAGACTTCTTTGGGGGCCTCACTCTAGAAAGTCAGAGGCTATAGATGTCGTTTGTGGTGGCTTGCATTTCAATAAGGACGAAGAAGTTGTCTGGTAGATTTTTTATCTTCGTCACATGCATATCAGAGACAAGCCCAGATCCACCACAAGCTTGTCATCATGGTGACATCCCATGAGCAGGATAAGGATGAGATATCCAACCTTAGTATCATCAGGAGCCACTTGTCTATGGTCGATATCATTAAGAAGCTATCACATGACCTTGAGAAGTATCCGTGATCGAATAAATGACCCAACATTTAGACAAGCTAGATCAAATTTCCAAGCAGTTGGAGCTGTTGGTCAGCACCATCAATGTCATACAGACTGCAAATCTGGCAGCCACAACTCCTGCTAAAGAGCCACCATCACCGCATCAGCCTCAATCGAGTCCAGGTCAACCTTAGGTCCAGCAAGATATTACGTGTATGCACCTGACCAGCCACCTCCGCAACCGTAAGAGCAGATCATCATCTACCAGACAGAAACCCAATCCCCATCATATGCAGATCCATTCTTCGCACCACTACCCTAAATTCAAAAGGTGAACGACATCTAGAACAATGATGCATAATTGGCCCGTGTAGGCAGATAGCAACACAACCAATCCTCCACCATCATGTCGTATCACCAGCTCTCTAGTGGTAGGTTTGTCTAGAAAATCAACCTCTAAAAGACCAATCTCCACCCTATTAGAATACATGGAGACCAAACCAAAACTACTAGCAGCCCACGTATCACCAGTATCAACCGCAATACCAGTACATAGTTGCTCATCAGAAGAAGTACCTCCCTCCTCCTCAATTTCATCAGCAATACCTACCTCCTCACTACAACTCTCAGTTTTCCCACTAGTAGCTTCCGTAGTATCACTCCAAGCGTGGTCAGCATGTTGAATCATCCGAGGCATCTTCTGTGAACCATGCTCTTGATTGCTTGGCCCAACTTGTCAAAGACCTAGCAGAGATGAGTCAGAAGCTTGAGGAACTCATCATCACAAAATTTCCATTCCAATGCATGTCGAGGCCAACTCCCAACAATTTCAAAAGGAAAGAGTAGGTAATTTGTGATATCGCAGTCGATCCTGAAGAGTCGTGTATTTCATATTTTGTGTTGTCTCATGTAGTGATCCTTAGGATCGGTATGATATTATAGCCATTTGTCGCAACGAAGGGGGAAAACGAAACATCTTCTAGCGAGTCATCTTCTGCATCATTCGGTTCAACAACAAAGCTTAGTGAGGAAGAAGATGGTGAAGGAGCAACACCGGTCCACCACCATCAAGAGAAAGAATAAAAAAATCAGCAAAAAGAAAATACACTAAAAGAAAGAAGAGATGAGGCCAAGCCACACCATCCATGGAAGAGCCAATACCAGCAGCACTTTCAACGCAGTCCGACGAAGCCGAAGCTCATGTACATTCATTTTTGCATGTTTTGCATGACGACCCACCTTCTGGCCAACCATTTGTATATAATGATGTAATTAGGAACAATGCATTTTTTCCTATGAATATTCCTTTTCCTGACGTAATGAAAAATATATAAATATCAAAATTTTAAAAAATGCATTGTTTGACCATGGTGTGGTTGAAATTGTTGAAAATATAATTTTACAAATGCCATCGATGAAGCCCATGGAATACATGCCAACAGTGAAGAAAGGTTTGAAATAGGCATGCACCTCTAAGCGTCAGAGGCGCAAAAACAGATGCAGCTAAAGAGAAAAACACATCTAAACCATGTCCACTATGAATGTTATCAATGATCTCTCACAAAAGAAGAAAGTCAAGGGGGCACCTTTTATCAGATGTCAGATTTTCGATCAAAGTTCCAAGCGAATTCTACTTGATAGCGGCTCTTTTATAAATGTCACGCATTCCTCATTGCTTGAAGAATTTAGTCCGGACCGCTTAAGCCTACTCGTATGATCCTGCAATTTGCGGAAAGATCCATCAGATGACCCAAGGGTTTATTAGAAGATATTATCTTGATTGCGTAGGACATGCACTTTGTGGATTTTGTGGTCTTAGACATGGACTCTCCTATAACATCACTCCAGACTCCCATCATTCTTGGTTGATCGTTCCTTTGAACTACCGAAGCGATCATCGACTACGGGTCTGGAATGATCACATTTCGCTCCTGCACTGATAAAGTTACTAGGGATATGATTAGCAAGCCAAAGTCGCATCTGACGAAGGGAATGCATCATCAACTGAAGACTGTGATATTATTGATATCAGTGATCAACAAATTTCTTTGAATGACATTATGACACGGGAAATCCTCTCTTCATAGGAGGACCTGGAAAGCACAGTCGATCCATACTCAATTTTCAACTAGGATACAGATATAGATTATAAATCACTGATCAGCATATTCGAATATGATTCATGACAAATCGAACACGAATCATTGCAGATATGTTTGATATATTGTTATCAGAGCCAACAGTGATAGAGGTGAATAGCACCTCATTGAATTCATCAGTATATCATCCACATATCAGCATAGTTTCTGAAGTGTCTGTAGAGCAGACTCCACAATTACCTGAATTAAAATTGATCACGGCAGGTCTGAAGTATACATTCCTTGTAGGTGAAGAGAACATGTATCTGTTCATCATAAAAAATAGGATGACTTCGGATCGTGAATCTCAACTTCTCGAGGTTCTAGAAAAGAACTGTAAGGTACTTGGTTGGAAAATATCTTATCTTCGAGGGATAAAGTCGACCTTGTGTTCACACGATATATATCTTGAAGATGATCACAAACATCTTGAGAATTCTAAAGAAGATTGAACCCTAGTCTTTGGGACATAGTAATGAAGGAAATCACGAAGTGGTGTGAACAAAGGTTTAATTACTCCATCTACGACTCCAAATGGGTGAGACCCCTGCATGTCGTTCAAAAGAAATCATAGCTCACTATGGTTAAGAATGACTAAGGATATGAAATCTCTACCATGTACAAATATCTTGGCATGTTTGTGTTTATTACTACCGCCTGAATTCAGTGACAAAGAAGTACCACTTCCCGCTTCCATTCATTGATCAAGTGCTTGAGATATTACTTGAGAAAGAATTTGTATGCTTCTTAGATGGGTACTTCGGAGACAACCAGGTGGAGATTGCCCCTAATGACCAAGAGAAGATAGCATTCACCTACCCATTCGACACTTATGCTTTCAGAAGAATGCCTTTGGATTGTGCAATGCCCCTGTCACATTCCAAAGGTGCATGCTTACCATTTTTACTGATATGATCGAGAGTTTTCTCGAAGTTTTCGTGGATGATTCTCAGTCTACAGTTATAATTTCGATTCATGTCTTATGCACCTTGATAGAGTACTACAGAAGTGCCAAGAAGTCAAATTGGTCTTATCATGGGAAAAGAGCCACATCATGGTCACTGGAGGGATTGTGTTAGGCCACATTGTTTCCAAGCGAGGCATGGAAGTCGACCTGACAAAGGTGGATGCCTTTGCTAAATTAGACCCACCTCAAAATGTGGAGAATGTGAGGTCATTTCTAGGGAATGTTGGTTTCTATAATCGATTCTTCAAGGACTTCAGCGTACTTGTCCGACCTTTCATAGAGCTTCTCTGTATTGAGACCGAGTTTATTATTGATCAAAAGGTCATTCGATCATTTTGTCAGCTGGGGGAACTTGTCACTCAGGCTCCAGTCCTACAACCACCCGATTGGTCTCTTCCCTTTGAGATCATGATGGATGCATCAGATTTCATGGTTGGAACTGCTGTTAGGGGTAGTGAAAATGAATGCATTTCTCTTCGATCAATAGGACAAGCCCTATACTAGGTAAATCATTTGGTCTCGGTTAGTACAACTAGATGTGAGCCAAGATCAACAACTTTTCTTAGTCTACCCACGAGTCCATCCATGAAGCTTGGGAGTTATTTATAGACCTGCTGGAGAAGTGCCCAACAATGAGGCGAGAACATTATATTCGTCGCTTGGATCATCAACATGGATTGCGATGAGCACATGTTTCATCAACACGCTCGCAAGCACCTCCTCCGTTGGATCGTACTGGAGACAGGAGGTCTCTTCGTTTAGAGACTCGATCACAACCATGCTTCAAGAGGTAACCTTTATACCTGCATGTGATTTAGATGAAGCAATATGATAATTATTCTTGGATCATGTGGTTTCATCGTTTTTAAAATTTTAAATTCCACTGACCTGAGCTACTAGTGCGACTAATCGCTCCCGATTGCATACGATGCAATCATCACACTTCGGTGATGCACTTAAAGATCCATATCCTTCAAGTGGTATCAGAGCTAGGTTGGAGGTTTCGAATATGATCCATAAACCTAAGATGACATGGGCATTTTTGGTTGTGCGAATTTTCATCGCATTTTATTCATGCAACCATATTTTGTGTGATTTGTTCACCATGTTTATTTAATTTAAAACTCTAGATTATTCTCCCTGTTAAATTAGAAAATCGTAGGACTTGAGTTTGCGTGATTTGGAATTCGTTTGCTCAAGTTATGATAGTTTTAGTGGACATGTATCCACTATTACGAGAATAATGATTTTGAACGTAATCATGAGATAATCACAGTTCTAAAAGGCCTAAAAATACATGTTTATGTTTCTAATCAAATTAGAAAATCAAAGAAATTTAGTTTGCTTTATTTGGATTTTATTTGTTCAAGATTAGTTAGTTTTAGTAATCTTGTGTCACTGCTAGAAACTTAACAAATTTGAATGGAATCTTATGATTGTCACTCAATTAGTTATTGAAAATTGAAGATTAGTCTCCTGGAATACTTAGTTTTTAAATATTTGTGAAATATTTAATAATTGATCTTGATTGAGTTGGTCACGATGAACTTTCCAACAAACATTGATGCTTGAATAGGATTGGGGATTTGTTTAGAAAATCTCCTTATAATATTAATCAAAATGGTTTTGATAAATCTTATGTGGTATAACTTTGGTTGAAAGACTAAATATCATCTTAAATACAATATGATCAAATCACATTATTGTGAAGGCAGATATGATGTCTAGTCAGGGATCATTGGTGTAGCAGGTTGCTCCGTAAGCGGTCTGTCCCACATCCTATGCATACTGGTCACGACAGCGAACAAGGAAAAGATAATGTTTGAAATGATCATGAGGTATTTTTCTAATTATTAAAATTTGAATAATACGTATTTTGATATTATACCATCCTTCAAGTAACAATCAAAATTGTTTGTTGGTTAGTTGATTGGATTAATAACTAATTAATATGATTATATTAATTATATCTAATTAAAATACTCTATTATGAATAGAATTTTATTTCCCTTGGAATAATTAATTATGTGAATATGATTCATAATAATTAATTAGATTTTGAACATGATATGGAGGATCACATAAGTGATATCCATGGTCTTCCATCATGGTGAATGGTTTTGTTGCTAGGGATTGTATGTAGGAGATACCTGTCCGAAGTGACAGCTCCTGCATACAAGCACAACTGGATCGGGCTCTTTGCTTCTCCAAAAGTAAGACCGTATACGGAGTGATCCCAATGTCAGTTCCTCATATTATTAAGGCGGTATTGAATTATGCATAGCGAGTAATGGACCCATGTGTTAAAGACCGTATACTATTCTTGTTGACAGTTAGTTCAAATAATAACGAGTCAACATCACCTTAGGGGTGGTGGACCCATGTGTTAAAGACCGAATTGGGAAATGCAAGTTGGATTTGGAAGGCTTCTGAGTTCCTTCTTCTTTTTATCCGAGTTACATTTTCTCATATTATTGGGATGTAACAAAGATAAAAAAGGAGATCTCATATCTTGCTTGAGATATAATGGTAAGCATATCTCTTACTTTGAGAGTAAATAAGGAAATGAACTTTCAGAGTGGACAAGGCAAGATAAATTTGATATAAAAGTTCCTAGATCAAAGTAATATATATATATGTGCAAATTTCTTATTTCAGATAACCTTCATTAATCCTACTTAATATTATATTCATTAATGACTAGTAAAATATCATGAATTGGATGCATGATCAAGATATTGTACTTGCAGTTGGACACGTAATGTATGTGGTTGCAATATGCAAGTTTCCTCATAATAATGAGGAATGACAATTAAATAGACAATAAGACAACAACCTAAGGTTTGTGTGTCTCTATAGTCTTTATCTCCCATCGAATGTGCTTTGGAAGTATCATGTCCATGATGATTGTAATTATCGAAAATCATTATAAAATCTAATAAGATGTTTTGACATACATATGTGTACTCACCATTTAATCATGAATGATATGGTCCACTGCATTATGAAGAATGGTGGTCTGATAAGAGATGATGTACTCAAAATGTTTGAGTACTTGTCTGAACCAAAGTATTTAAGAATTAAGATGGATGCAGAAATGATGAGTGTCATCATTCTGATATCTATACTTTAGTCATTCATGAAACTTCATAATATTCATATTTTATGAATTAGATGAAGCATATATAAATGTTGAAATACCCTTATATTGAAATCTTTTGAGTTCAACACAAGAGATCCTTCATCTTAAGCAATGGTGGTTTGTAGATGAAGGAAGCACATTGGAAGCATGGGCTTGACCCAATCAAGAAGGAAAGTCAAAGAGTTGACTGTACTTCTATGACTTTCATATGACATCCAAAGAGTTGGATGAATGTCAATATTATAATAAAGTCGATGTACTGGTAGTATGACTATCTAAACTATCTAACTTCCTTGAAAAGGTACTGAGATAGTGCATCGAAATAATCTACATCTACATAATATCATTGAAATTTACTTAGTTATTAGATAAAATCAAAATCTAATTACAATATCTCATTTTTCTAATAAAACTTGTAGTTGGTCGTATATGTTTTAGACTACTAGAAAATTTTGATTTTAATGTTTAATAGTCATCCATATGAATGTTGATGCAATTGTTGAAACAATCTCCATTGGATAGATAGACTTCATAATTTCAGTGGGAGAGCCCTTAGTCTTAGAGAATGTCTATATAACCTAGATATTAGAATACACTCATTGTTTATTTCTAAATGTTGGAAATGAACATGTAATCTGGAATAGACCTATTATAAAGCGTTATGATGAATATATTTCAAATAGTAATCTAACATTTAATGGACTCTATGAAATTAGAGTATTAATGAATAGTTTATTAATATTTCTAGATACTTAAAATTAAACCTTAAAAGATCAATAGGAGGATGAAGATCATTTGACAATGATCTGGCATCGAGTTTTGGACATATGATCAATAGACTAGCAAGATATTGAACTTTAGATTGTTTAAGGGTACGTTGGTTGTCGGGTTACCCCGAGGTAAACTGGTGGAGGGTAACCCATTTTGTGTTTTGGTGTTTGGATAGAGGGTTTTGGGTTGAGAGGGTTTCTTTTGATGTGATTATATTGAAGTTAGAAAAGTGAGTAGTTATTATGATGTGATTGTATTGAAGTTTTAAAAAATGAGGAGAAGTTAAGTAGTTTATAATTTTTAGATGATATGATTGTATAGTATATTATTTTTTGATGGAATAGATGAAATAGAAATGATTTATTTAATGTATTAAAAAAAGAGGGAGAGTGGACCTCACAAGTGAGAGAAAGGGTGGGTTTTGGGGGGTAACCCCTCCCCCCAGGGGGGGTTAACCCATCAACCAAACATGGCCTAAAGGTTCAAAACTTACACTCAAAGTAAAAATGTCCAATATACTCTTCTTTGGGAATGATGTTAGATGCCAAGGTATTCAAGATCTCATATATATTGATGTATGTGGATCATTTATATCATGATAAACATTAAATGATATGTGATATCAATTGATGATTTTTGTGATAATAGATTTCTTCCCTTTACCTTAGAAACCTTTGAAATGTTCAAAGATTTCATAATTTAAATTTAGTTACAAAGTTTAAAGGAAGATGAAATGAATTTCATCTAACTTAGGTAGCAAGTACCAATTAGATGAATTTAAGGAATATCTTATAGAGAAATGAATATCTTTCCTATCTCACTCCTCCTAATACTCCTAAACTCAATAGAGTTGTAGGCAGATGCAATTGGATCATGTGTAACATGATTTGATCAATGTTGAATCTTAGCATAATTATCTCTTAATTTTCAGGTGTGTATATATAGTAGAGACTACAATATATATATCTTTAATAAGATTCCATGAAATCTAAGTCCGAAAACCCTCATAAGCTATGGTTTGGAACCTATTCTAGTGTTGACACTTGAGGATTTAGGGTTTCTTGGTCCATAACTTTGTCATGGATGCGAGTAAGATGTAATCTACCACTAGAGAGTGCTACTTCATTAGGAATATAAAGGATGGTATTGAATACCTACTTTATGACCTCGAGATTCTTAAAAGATCTCATCTCTGATGATATGATTCTTAGAGGATGACTCTCTTGAGAATCGAGACTAAATGAAGCTAAGGATCTCATTAAATCTTGAAAAGATAATGAGGCTCCTAAAATTAAAAATTAAAAGGACAATTAAAGCTGAAACACTCATACCTATTCAAATGAGTTTGAGGATGGATTACATGTGTCAGTTAAGTCTGACAATGATCTGACTTCATATGATGAAGCTTCTGAGGATCATGACATGGAAAGATGGATGTTAGCAATAAAATCTAAAGTAGACTTCATATACAATTATTGTATATGGATCCTCTATGATCCACCTATAAGGGTAAGACCTGTTAGACGTAAATGGATCTTCAAGAGAAAGAGGGAACCTGATGAGAAGGTAGAGACCTTCAAAGCACGACTCTTATGTATAAGATACACACGAAGAGATGATATCACTTCTGATGAGACTTTCTCCTCAACGACCATGCTTAAATCCATCAGAATATTGCTAGCTATAGTTACACAACTTGACTATGACATCCACAAGATGGAAGTCAAGATTGCATTTCTTTATGAATTCCTCATCAAGGATATTCATATGATGTAGCCAGGGCTTCATAGTTGAGGAACACAAATTGTGTAAGAGAACTCCATCGATGGACTCAATAATCTTCTAGTAGTTAGAGCATGAGATTTGATGAAATTATAAATGTTATGATTTCATATAAAATCTTGATGAACCATGTGAAGCTTAGTGGGAGTGCAATTGTGTTCATCGTGCTAAATGTAGATGAAATCCTAATCATTTTGAATGATATAAGGATGATAATAAGTGTTTTATAATCTGGTTGTTCCATACCTTGAGATGAGATCTCAATGTTGCCTCTTAGATCTTATTTCTGAAGATCTTCAAAGCAAAGAGAAGAGGGCATTAGGACTATCACATTAGTGGTACACCTTGGACATATTTCGTTTTTGGAAAAACTTCAATAAAGGCTTCCTTCCCTTAAGATATGGTACAAACCTATCTAAAGGGACAACATATCAAAGAGTTGAGGATGTGAATACCGAAGCTGAATTTATAGATCCGGGAATGCCATCAAGTTGGTAAAAAGAAAGGGTTGAATCGAGTTTTTTCATTTTACTTGATCCATACAAGATGTATAATCAACAAACAAAAAAAATAGTAAATTCTTTTGTTTTCTTTGTTTATAGTGTTTTTTGTGTGATGTTTAGAATTAATTACTTATATCCCATTCCTAGTAATTGATAATAGGTATGAAAGGAAAGTGAAATACAACGAAAAGGATAAATGAAAGAAATAAATCTTTCTAGAGGGGATTACTAATCTTTATAATCATTTATTCGACACAAGAAAGAGGATTTTCACCATTTTTCTCGTGTCTAAATTAAATAAAAATTAAATAAAAATCACTCTTGCTCCTATTTGTCAAAGATTCTTATTCTTATCTTATTTTTCGATATATTAGAACTTCTTTGTTTATATAGTAGTATATGTAGTGAACAAACAAAAATGAGTAGGTGTTAGCAATTCATTAAGCAAATCAAAGTTATTTAATTATTCTATTCAATTAAATTTAACTTCAAAAAATAAAAAAAGACTTCCGTGAATGCTAGATGTGTACAAAAGGTCAGATGTTGTCATGTAGTGGGAGTAGTAAACTGTTACTAATCCTACTATGGAGATAAAACACTTGATTATAGTAATAAAAACACCTTCTAAGATGGCAAGACTTTAGAGATAATGATCTCTAAGTCTCATCTTCAAGAACTTAAGACTTTATAAATAGTGATCTAAAAGGATCTTAACTGCAGATACCTTAGGACATAGAGATCTCCGAGAATAAGAGTATTCTGATAAAGATAATAAAAATCACATAGTGGTTATAACGATTATTGACCTGTAGTGTTAATGACACTATAACTGCTTCAAAATTGTGTATTGGTTGCATAAGATGCAACATTCACATTATATGCGAGCACTGTTACTAGGAGATATGCAAGTACCGTAAAAGGACTTGGCGTAGTTTCTTCGGAACAAAGTGACTAGTCAGCTTACATAGCTATTTTCTAAATAGCTTATGATTAGCACATGAGTGTGGGTTTAACGATTAGCCCATTAATATCTCTTTGGACTAGTGGAAGATTGTTGGACATGTGAACCCACATTGAGCCATTATGCAATAAATGTTATTGTAAATATCATTCCCTGATCTGAAATGAAGGATAATTAATTTTCATAATAGGTCTGTTAGTACAATTAGCGTTATGTACCATGACCATCTTGATGATCATGCATCTGTTGATTCAATTGTTGAATCATAGAGGCTGGTGTTTGAGTGATATCTAAAGAGTTAGATTAAGGGCTCATCAATCACCATCAAATGATTGTTAAGATGTGATCTCCAGCCTGAGTAGGAGATGTCAATCCTTTTTGTTTTGGCTGATATCTGACCGATCTCTTAATGCAGGTCCTCTGCATATGAATAAAGATTCGGAGGTGTCAGATTAGTTAGGTCTCGACCCGGGATTACATGCCAGAGTCTAGGTATGTTGAGTATGAGATCCCAATATCTCAGCAGTATCCTCCAATTGATCAGAACTCTCCCATGATTTGTTATGAGAATTTTGTTGAGGATGACATCTCTAGACTTCATATCCTCCCCGACCTCCAGAATGTTGAGAGAGATCGTTCAGCTGGCTGATCGATCCATCAAACGGTCTAGAGAAAACATTTCAGTCATCTTACTTTCCAAGGTGCTCTACTCCAGGTAGACTTCACAGTTATTGACATTGAGCACCGAGGAGAGTTCACCCAGTCTCCGATTATTCTTAGGAAGCCGTTCTTAGCCTCAGCTAAAGCGACTAAAGATTACGAGACTCGGGAGATCGACTTTTCATCATTGAGAGTCGCACTCCGACCTCACCCATTCTTTGATACTCTTTACTCTAAGGTGACCTACACATCCGATGACAGTCGTGACCATCGAGAGGTAGATGAGTCCCACCTCTCTGCTACAATTGAGAGACCGACAGCCTGGACGACCGTTGGTTCTGAGACTCTCCACAAATTCACTTCATCAACTGCTTGCACAACCACCGTGACAGCTTCTAAGGAGGACTCATGACCAGAAGTTATCATTAAGCCGGACATGACTTTTGTTGATTGCCTTGACCATTTTCATGATCCGACACAAGAGCCCAAAAATGCCAAGCCAACTGAGACTACTAGCACCTTCCCGAGACATGTGCTGACCCTTTGGGAATATTACAATCTATATGGTGACTCGTCTGATGAGGAACCCATGGTCAGCATCACTCCACATCCTGGACCTTCAAAGGAAACAACCAAGACAAAATTGACTCCACATAAAAACACGATTGCTCCCTGTTCTAGTCAGCTATCTAGTGAGAGGAAGTTGAGAATTGATTCCTCGAGATGTTCCCACAAATCTCTCAAGGCACATCGCTCTCATCTCCCTCTAAATGATTCTAGTTTTAGAAAATCGACTAAGAAAGTTTCTTTCAACATACCGGAGAAGGAATTTTCTGAGGAGTCCTCATCTGGTCCGGATAAGGTGATTTATATGAGTGAGCTCAGTTCGGCTGTTCTCAAGCCTTATATGAGCAAGTAGCTGTGTGTCGACCCTCGTTGGATGATCCCTACACCTCACTATTATTCATCTGAGGACGATTCTGACAGTGACACATATGTATATTATCCACCTCTTCGCATCCGCAAGAAGGTTCGTCACAAACCTTCTTAATCCTTGTATATTCTTACTCTTTCTTGTATATATTTTCTTTCCCTCCCTCCCCAGTGATTCGAATCACTCGTCCAGGTTCCCTAACATTTCATGATTATACTTAGGATAACCAGATCCTAAGTATAGGGGGAGAGTGACCTGAGTCTATTCACTATTCATTGTACATCCTCCAGATCACATCGGTCCTCATACTCACTCTTGTCCTATACTTAGGCTGACCAGAGCCTATGTATAGGGGGGGACCGATGCCCGCAATGTATATACTCATCCATTTCCCCTTTTGCCCTCATCCTCCCCATTTTTGACCTTTTACACTTAGGCTGCCAGAGCCTAAGTATAGGGGGGCGGAGCGACTTCTATGCATTTTGTAAATTTAGCTCTCCTATGCTTAGAACGAGCTATGTCTTTTTCATCGCTTTTCGTTCTCTGAGGACATAACACACGCTAAGTATAGGGGGTGTGTATATATTACGTATATACTTTACCCATAGCTCGTACTTCCATGTATTTTCACGTACTTTTGTATATATTATGCAATAATTATGGGGTGGGTAAAAATAAAAAAATTACATGTATACGTGTATAATATGTATAAAAAAAGAAAAACAAGGTTGTAAAATTCTTGTAAATAATACTCGTGTAATATTTGTTGTAAAATAGGATATAAACCAAAAAAATGTATACGATGTACAACTTTTATCAACTAGAAATTGTTGTAAATAATGTTGTATACAAGAAAATAAAACAAAAATGTTGAAAATAAAGGCTTATTTACTCTTGCATATCATCCTTGCATTTCAAAAAAAGAAAAAAAGAAAGAAGGTCTTACATTTCATACATAGCATGTCATCTGCACCTCATCTGCATATCTTGCATATGCAAGGTGAAAAGCTAGTGGGTTCGGAACCAAGTTATAAATAGATGTTGAGGATGGACTTGATTTGACCTTAATCCAGCTAATTTCAGAGGAACCTTATAGGAATTGGAGTTAAGATTTCTTAGGTCAAGTGATGTAATTCTTTAAGTCTGCGAGTCTATGTTCACATGTCATCTTGATTAGTCTAAGTAGAATATCTCGTGCACACGCATGATTCTTTTAGACAGTGACCTAACTTGGACAAGCACAATGCACGTAGCTCTTCATTGATGAGGTGGTGAGGAGGTAGAATCATTTAGCTTGGAGTAGCACACAGGTGGGAACATCTGTCCTCCTCTAGGGAGGGTAGTGCATCTCAACCTAGTCTGGTGGTGTTGACGTCTAAGGACAGGACGTTGTGGGTTGCAATAATGCTTCAAAAGAGGGATAGTCTACTGGCTCAAGAGGAAAAACTCCTGATGTACATGCTGCACATTGTATATAGTTCCAAAAAAAAGAGAAAGAAAAAATGCAAGAACTCCAAAAAAAATAGACAAGCCAAAAAAATTTGCCTGTCGAAGTATATATATTAGCAAGAAGCCTGCAGCTGGATGACTTGGCTACACTAGTCAGGCATCCCGGGATAGGTAGCTACACTGGCTACCGTCCATTCTTTTCTCCACCCCCTCCTCTTGAGCTGGTCGCACTTGAACTTAGAAGGGAATACCCCGCTCCTCGAGGAAAGAGTTACTGGACCGAGGAATTAGAGTTACCATGTTAGAGGAGGCTGCTTCTTAGCCATTCCTGATGTGGAGAGTTACATTTCACCTACACAATACAAGTAAGAATCATAGTCATCAGAAATTTGCGTCTGAGGATTTGTTCTGACCTAACTATTGAGGAGTCTTGAATAGAAGACTTATGGAACTTGAAGTCTGTTAGGTCTTAAATTCAGATCCCAATAAGGTTCCGTCGTACAATTAATCCAAAGGTCGAGTCAAGCCCCATTTTCAACTTTTGTTCATGACCTTGGTATGGAACCCAATCTCATTTCACTCTTGCATTTCATTTTAGTTGCTCGGCGACGAGCAAGGTTCAAGTAAAGGGGTTGATGAACCTGTGATTCATCACTCTAAAAGTTGAAAATATAGCTTTGTTCCCGAGTAATTAGATGCATATTTCCACTTATATTGCATAATTAGCATTCATGCATGCATTGATAACATCTGCATTTTAGCATTCATTTGCATAAAATAAGAAGCCCATTTCACGTGTAAATATTCACCTGTATATTCACCATATTTCACCTATTTGTATATATTTCATACTAACTCCAGATCCAATAAAATCAACTCCATAGTGTATATATTACTAACACTAATTAAATAAAATATCAAAAAATACTAGCTTGCAAAATTGACCAATAAACCCTCAATCCAAGTTTGAAACCAGGAACCTTAAAATGCACATATCTCTCTCATACAACCTCCGAATTAGGTCTACTCA
Source organism: Ottelia alismoides (assembly GCA_037367405.1). Lineage (NCBI taxonomy): Eukaryota > Viridiplantae > Streptophyta > Magnoliopsida > Alismatales > Hydrocharitaceae > Ottelia > Ottelia alismoides. Next base: position 300,043 of record JAZKJV010009547.1, read on the forward strand.
CTTTTAAAGTAATATACATTCAGAGACCTTCAAAACAAGACTAATTTCATTAAAATTGGAGCTCGTATGTAAAACTTGGATTTTGGACCCCTTTTGTATATTGTACAAATTGACCAAAATGCCCTTGCATTTTATCCTTGCATTTTCTTAATTATTAAAAATCTAAAAAAATTAGAATAAGTTGTAAATATTCTTTTCACATTTTCTCTATTTTTATTTTAATTTTTCTCTTATTGAAAAATGATAAAAAAAATTGCAAAAGGAAAAATGTGGTATTTTATACCTATAAGGTACCACCTAAAAATACATTTTTATACAGATGATTTCAATTGATTTTTGACCGTTCACAAAAGTTGTAGATCTTGTTGAGACGAGCAACTTTTGTGTTGACCACTTTTTGATTTAATCTCTTTTGTTATTTCTTTTTTATTTTTCTTTACATTTAATTTTTGAATTTTCTGGGAGCGACATGTGGCCGCTCCTAGAGCCGCCACATGTCACCCCATTTTTTATTATTTTCAGATTTATTTTATTATTTTCAGATTTATTGTTATTATTATTTTATTATTACTATTTTAATTATTTTTAGTAGCCTACTATATTATTTTATTAATTATTTATTTTATTCCTTTTTTACCTCTTCTTCTTTACTACTTGCCTTCTACTCCAAGCCACCATTTTCTCCACTTTCTCCATCTCTTTTCCAACTCCCTCCTCCTCTGTTGGAGATATTACAGATGTAGGAAACGAGTTGAGCAATGACAACCTCAAGGCGAGATCCGGTGGACCGCACCACCATCACGAGTTTCACGACGCTCGTTGAGCTTCGGAGCACGCGCCGTCTCCTTGAAGCGACAATCGGAGTGCAGCATTGCACCTCCAAATTCGACGATTCTCACAGGTAAATACTCTATCTTCATCTTGTCATTTTATTTTATCTAACAAAATTTTTTTGTTCATCACTCAAACCATACATCATCACTCACCACACCACCTCATAATCATATCTTTTCATTTTCATTTCTATATCATTATCATCACCACTTTCATAACCATTAAAAAAACTACCACCATCATCATCCCCTCTTTATTCCTGCATGTTTATGTTCTGAAATAAAAAATACAAAAATGCAAAGAAAATACAAAAAAATAAAAAAAAGGCAGGAGCTTCTGGCCGAGAGCACCTCCTCCCTGCGGCATCGCCTAACCGCATCCGCACCAACCACCTAGCCGCAACCGCACCCCGCGCCTCCAGCCCGACCCCCAGTGATCTCGCGTCCTCCCATATTGCAGGAACCTAGTCCGCGTATCACCACCGCCCCGCGTCAGTCGCAGGCCGCCCTCGACGTACCTGTGGCTAGCCCCAGGCGACCGACGACCACCCCAACCATGCCACCTCCGTTCTCCTTTCACGGCGCACTCCGGCCGTGTGATTCGCCACGACCGCACCAGCGGCGACCCAGCAATCGTCGCTCGACGAATGCCTCCAGGCCACGCTGCCTCCCGTAGCGCCCCCTCACCACCCACGCCATCAGGTCGCGGACGCCAAACCCGCGCGGCTCCGCTCCAGCATGCCTCTGCTCCAGCGCGCTGCCCCTCCGCCCAGTTTGCCCGCCGTGCTGCCGCCGCGCGCTGCCCATATTCCCCCACCCCACCCCCCCCCCCCCCCACTCGCGTGCCCTAGCGTAGGGAAGGGGGTGGGTTCACATCTATAAGAGGTCCATTTTTTATTTATTTTATTTCTTGACAAAATTGCATAGTCAGCCCGTCATCTTTATTTAATTCCAAAAGTGATCTTGAACACATTTCAGTTCATTCCATTTGGATTCTGTAATTGCACAAACAATCCTGTGTTTGAGCATTTATTTGGACAGCCATCTTGCATCGTTTATTTTAATCAAAAATAGTATTTTGTAGAGCAACTAATTCTTTATCTCGTGGCTATTTATTTTCATTTTTACGAGCATCAGATTATTTATTAAAAAACAGAGATTGAAAATCAAAGATATTTTGCCCATTTAAGTTCTGAAATTCGCACATATTCATATATTGCTCCAAAAATTACGAAAAAAATTGGATGATGCCTCTAAGAGTGCTTTAATTATAGTCCAAATTTCGTCCAATTTGGAGTTGTCTTACGCATGAAATATATTATAGAGTGATTTTTGTAATTGATTTTTAATTAATTACACGAATAAGATTTTTCAGAAATTTCAACTCTCTTGGATTCCTTATTAAAATATCTATTTGAGATAAATAGTCCTTTGGATAATTTGACTTCATGGATTTATTAGGAATTAAATACTCACCATTGCTATGTTTTCAGTAAAAAATTCTTAAAAAAATCAAAAAGTGTCAGAAATTCTAAAAAATTAGTGTAGCTTAATTTCATCATGTTTATCTTGCAGTAAATTTTTCATAATTTTTGCATATCATTTGCATGAAAAATTGTATAAAAACTCAAAAAAGTTTGCATTTTTCATGTGTGCATTTTAAACCAAAAAATTCCAAAAATCCATTTTGCATTAATCATTGAATTAGGTTTATAGAAAAAATACAATTTACTCAATTTAGATTAATTTCATATTAAAATTAAATTTGGCTAAGTTGTTGATTTTCTTAATAGTCTAGTTCATTCACATCATTACATTTGGCATTTTATTGCATAAAAAAATTAAAAAAATCCCACTTGGAAAACTACAATCTAATCCCTCTAGCTTGATCCCGAGTTGTTCCTTTGCCTCCTTGAGTCGACCTTGGGGCTTGCCCAGGCTAAACAAACATAAAACCGCGCATTAATTCATTCGACGATTCATTGATTTATGTGGTTATTTTTTATCGATCCGGATTTATCCAACTGCAACGAAAACGTCAATTCGACAACATTAAAAGGGAAAAATCTGTGATCATCATTGGCTACACTACGCGATAAATTTGTAAGTGGTTTTATGGATTCATATATTGATATGTTTTTATCTATTAATATAAGTTATATTAATATAAGTTCTCTTTTTAAGGAAAAATAGAATAACAGAGAACCATCAGATCTAGACATGATGAAAATCATGTATCCGAATACTGAAGAGGCGGTGAGTAATATTAGTGGCAACAACTATTTCACGTATTATTTGTTAAGTCTTCATTTTGCGACGACTATTTCACTTGTTTCTTGAAACATTGACAGATGCATGTTATTGAGCATTTTTTCTACTGTCCTTTTATAGGGGTATTTGTTTTATTGTATCATCCCAAATATAGTTCACATGAAATAAGCACAATGTAGTGCTTTAGTCCTTTGAACAGACTTATGGCGATCTCCATAAATCTTATCATTCTCCCTTCATGAAATTAGAGATGCAATTGTCTGATCTCAACTTTGCAGTGATTACTTTGGTCCCTTAAAGGGGGAACCACTTAAAAAATAAAAAAAACTCCAGGCCCATAAGTTTGATAGTCTGCTCTATCTAATTTATGCATAAAGCAATAACATTAAGTTAACAACTGGTATCTAAGAACCTCTTGCCTAAAAATTTCAATTCTTTTCAAAAAAATTAATCCATGTTGGATTGCTTATCCTCTACATCAAGATTTTATACAGAATTAGTAACATCATATAACTAAAGGTGTTATAATGAAAATTGATCTTCATCATACCTTCAATCTCGTGGAATGGAAGTACCTTCTTGATGCCTTAAAATGGTTCAGATTCCCCTCACTTTTTATCATTTGGATTATGATACCTACGTTGGTCAAAATTCAACATTAATGGACAACCTCATTCTCTCAGCAAACCTTCAAGCATAGTCGGATAAGGTAATAAGTTGTATTTCTCTTCTTATCAACACATGTGTGTTTTATACCTCGTCTCTTTCACCGAAGACATAACAAATAATATATGCTTTAGCTCATAATTTATTTCTATCTTTTAACAGATGACAATGGAAGCTAATATTCAAGAGATACAATCACAACAACCAACTGTTGCCTTAGATGAAGTTGAGGCAGAAGCATATGCAGGAGACGCTAAACCTTTAAAAGAAGATTATGTTCGATTTCGTGGCATGAGACATGACAAGTCACACAAGTTTTCTGAATATGAAAGACTACAGGAATTCCTCTAAAGAAGCAAAATTTATCAGGTACCTATATACTTTGTAAAGATGATTCCATGAACATTAGTAGACTTTATTGGTATAAATAAATAAGTTTAGGTAACTTTAAACGAAATGCTTAGTGAAAATGCAGTAACATGATTGTACTTTGTATACATGTCTTTGTGCTGCTCTTTACAACTAGTTTCAAGTGTCCTCTTTCCAAAAGAAATTGTTTGTATTCTTTACTGTCAGCCTTTTTTAGTAAATGTAATGCTTGAGTATCCCTAGATATGATTAAAATGTCCAGATTTTGATCAGAAAAATGCCAGAAACAAAATTCATGTGATTTCAAATCTAATTTCATGTGACTTTATTGTTTTTAATTCAGGAAAGTAGAAAGAAAATGGAGGAAGATGTTGCTTCTTTGAAAGTGTTGGTTGATGAGAGAGTGGAACAACGTGACATCGTAGTACATCAACTTTGTCAATATGTTGGATTTCCATATCCTTATTCATATAGACATGTAAGAGCATTTTAAACAAGTTTATATATCTTTAGTTGTTGAAGTTTCATCATTAATTATTTTCGTGCAAAATGTTCATGATCCTTCAGGATTAAGTGGAAGTGTGGGTGGGACAAATGATGACAGTCATGATAGTGGTAATAATAGTCACACTGGAAGTGATAGTGTTCAAAGTCGTGGAGCTGAAGATGCAAATCATACTATTGCTACTAGTTCTAGATGTCTGCCATCTTTTATAGGTGGAAATCCAACTTTCAGCCAATATGGATATCTACAAACACATCCATTTCTTCCATTTTCCTTTCCACCACAAGTAAGAACACTTTATGATGTGATTTTTTTATAAATGATATTTATTCAAAATTTTTAAAAAATTATAGGTGCAATTTCCAGAGCAACATTATGGGAGCCGAATCGAGACACCTCCTAGTTATCCACGGGTAAATAGACCAACTATTTTATCTTTGGATACAAGTATAACAACATGGGCTTAGATTTGTTATTCCTATTCGTTCTTTACTAAAAATTTTACTTGAATGTATATATTACTGATTAAACAATCATTTCTACTAATCTTTGATTTACTACATAATTCTGAAAAACTTGTATACATTTTTCCTTTTTTTGACTTTTACTAACAACAAAATTTTATTAAATGCTTAAGCCAATGAATATATTGTATGGTTTCAAGTTTTAATTGTTCATTTTTTATTTATAGGCTCGCAAATCTATTAGTGATCCAAGTAGGATTTTTCAAGTATCGAATCCAACGCAACCCTCATCACGTTCTCTGGTATTAGAGTTGCCAACCAATATATCTCTTCATTTTTGTTTGAACTCTTTTTGCATTCACACTTTTTTCATTTTATCTATTGTAGAGTCGAAATAAAGCTTGATTTTTAAGAATGAAGGCAATAAATAACATGAGAAAAAGGTAAATCTCTCTTCATTAAGTTTAATATCTTCTAATATTAATTAGATAAGCTCGCATATACTCACACTCTTTTATATGTTTATAGTTAAAACGTACCATGATGTTTGTGTCCATCTTTTGCTTATATTTCCATCGTGAATGCTAGCTTTATTCTGAAACTTACCACAATGTTTGTGGCGTAATCAAATATATAGGTATGACATTTCCCTCTCTGCATGTGTATATGGGTGATCTTTTATAACAATTTGATTTATAGATCCAACTTACATGATTCGGGCAATTCCAAGCAATGCATCTGACTGTGTCTACTGCACGCTACTCGCCCACAACATCCAAAGATGCGAGGTTGGAATACGTGAAATATGTTTATAATTAAAATTTTGCTATACTGAAATATGTGAAACACGGTTTTGGAGGAATTTGCAGATATAAAAGCCATGTCTAATTTAGTATAATATTTTTTATTCACAAGGGCACGAATTTCCTTTAATATCACACGCCATAACTATAATAAATTTTGTCATTTTTTATTCTTATACGTGACAAATGAGCTGCCTCTTTGAGGAGCTAACTTGACTCCATTGCTTTATTTTTCCTATTTTTCTCTCCATATCTTGTTTTTTAATCATAGACTCATTACTAGAATTTTATTTCTCTTCTTTAGTAATGATTGTTGTTTATCATTCGTTTCCGCTGTTTATTTTAGAATAGTCATCCCATAATCCACAATAACTATCACTTGTTTCAAATTATCAGCATTAACAAACAAATAGAGTGGGAATTAACTTTCCCATTTCACCTTTATTTTGCAAACACAGAGTGACAGTTGCTAGTGTGGTTGACGCCGGCTCGTTTCTGAACTACGATAATCTATATAAAATGCAAGTCGGGTGGCCGTACAGGTTTTATATTTCTGGTGCATGTGCATGGGCATTTCTCTGGTATTTTTGGTTTTTTTAATGGGTACTGCTCTTAAATTTTGTAATTTCATTTATGCTTCTCTTTTTTTCAATATCCGTTGTGCCCATATATTCTAACCAAACTCACATTTCTGTCGTTTCATTAAAGATAAAATAAAGATATAAGTAATTTTACAAAAGGAGGGAACTGTGAATTTCGCAGAATCTAAGGACATAGCTGTGAAAACCTTTTTTTTATTAATTTCTCTGGATAGCTTCTCATGTTCACGTCTTTTGACTATCTTCTGATACCGTGTATACTTGCATGGAGTACATTCTCAAGTACTTAAAGAGTTGTGTTTGTGTTATAACTATTAATATTATTTATTGCTTGTTTTTTAAATTAGTAATGATATTGTATTTGTTGTTATATTATCTATCCGTGCAGTACATTCTCAAGTATTGCACGGATTCATGGCAGTTTTGTTGTGTTTATTTTTAAATAGATTATGTTTGGATGCTCATATTTCTTCTTTGAAATCATATTTGACATATTGCTGCAGGTTCCTTTGAAGATATTGATTGTCATCCAAAGGATTTTCAAGGAGGGCTATCCAACTTTAACCTTCATGGAAGAACTTTTAAACATATCACAAAGGGGGCATATACCAAATTGTCGAATTTTAATATTCTAGTCCAATTACTCAATTCATGCTTGGACGTTTATCTACACGTATTTTGATGTCTACAAACGTTGGCTAATAGCGACTTTGTTGTAGTAATTTTCAATGTCTTGTGGATATTGTTGATATGCACAGTTATATACTAGATGGTTGGATACTCTGTCTCCCATTGTATTATTTTTATTTGCTTTTCGGTGAGAAGTTAACTTTATGGTGTTAAAAAAAATTTATTTTGTCATTGATTGTTTTTAATTGTTCAGAAGAGGTGTAGTGAATCTCTCATCAACTAAAGCAGATGATATTGGCTTGTTTATAGTAATGATTTTAAGTGACAGATTTTTTGTCATACAATACCATGGTGACGGATTATCTGTCACCAAAAGCTTTGGCCACGAAGGTTTTGGTGGCCTCCTTACGGTGACGGATATCTGTCGTCATAAATTAATCTCACCTAAACTCACAATTCTGTCATCATAGATCCGTCACCAAAAACCTTTTTTGTTGTACAATTATTATTTTCTACCAACTTCCATTCTTCCATTCTTCTTCAACTTCCAAGCAACCTTCTCCACCTCTTTCCTAACTCCTACTTCTTCTTCCTTTTACTCTCTTCTCCTCATTCTTTGATTGTCTACCATCTTGAGCGCAAAATCCTCGAGTTCCACCCTCTTCCCCGTGACAGCGAGTGAGGAGCGACGACAGGCCACTTATGCCAAGCAAGATCCAAGGGACGACAGTGTCCCTTGCCACAGCCACTTCAGGCTGCTCGAGCTCCGTCTAGCCGCGATGTCCAGCGAAGATCCAAGAGTTCCATCCAAACTTTCAACCCCAGACCTCTCGTCAATCACTCACAAAAGGTAATCTCGTAAATCTTTCTCCTCTTCCTCCTCCATTATCTTTTTCTCCTTCCCCTTCACCTCATCTTCCGTCTTCCCGGTACACTTACACCACACACACCACAGCCACGTACTTCACACGCACACACGCTCACAGCAGCAACCGCTGATCTTCCTTCGTCTACCGTCGCCACTGTCTTGGTACAGCACCCGCAGTCAGCTCCTCCACTTGTAGCTGCAGGAGCCCGATCCCAACCCACTGGCATGGTTGCTTTAGCACCGCCCACGCGAGGCCCGCCCCAGCAGGAGCCCGCTCCCAACTGCCTCATGTGGCTGCTCCATTACCGCCCATGTGCCATCGCGCCTCCGCTCCCTTCTCCTGCAGGAGCCCGCTCCCAGCCGCCTTGCGCAGATGCTCTAGCGCCACACGCCCTAGCCGCACCCCACCGTAGGACTGCCACCGCCTGTGCCCGTGCGCCTCAGCCTACACCTCGCGGCCATCCACCGCCGCCAACCTACTGCTCTGTCGTCGCCGCCGCATCCTCCTTCCAGCAGGTCGCCTATCAGCGGCCGTGCGCACCTCCACCCTATCGCGAAGGAGTCGTGGGGCCATTTTGGGAACCCACGTTTCCAAAAGAGAAGTTATCCCCTATTTTCTTTTGGAGATATTGTGCATCAGCCCCTCCGTTCCTGGGTAATAAAAGAAGCACCACGCGATATTTTCTTTTGAATTTCTTTTATTTTATTGTTTTGCAGAAAGACCCATGTCTTTATGCTCTTGTTTCAACCTTCATTTGACATCATCTTTTAATTTCAAAATTTGCATGATATCTCTTGACTATTTATTCATAATTTTGTGAGCATTGGATAATTTGTTAAAATTCAGAGATTGAGAATCAATGTAATTTTACCCATTTAACGCTCTGAATATCATAGTAATTTAATATTTTTCATAAAATATTCGAAAATTCAGGGATTGGGTGTCTTATTATTCTGTAACCTATGCCCAAATTTCATGAGAAATGGAGATGTCTTGTTCTCGAAGTTGAATTCATAATTGATTTTTAGTTTGTTCCAGGCATAATATTTTTTTGCAAACTAATTTTCCTCGATGGCATATTAATATATCTACTTGAGATAATTTTGGTTTAGTATGAATTTTAGTTGTGGATTTGTTAAAATCAATTACTCATATTCAATTTATTTCAATACAAATTCATATAAAAAATCATATATTTTCTGAAAATTCTATTAGTGTCAACCCATTTCATCATATTTGAGATTCTATCCAAGTTTCATGATTTTTGCATACTGTTTCTTTTTGAAATTGCATAAAACCCATGCAAATCGTTCATTTTTCATTATTGCATCATAAGCCAAAAAATTCCAGAAAATCACATTCCACATGCATCATTGAATTACGTTTATAGGAAAAAATATCACTTGTCTAATTTGTATGATCTTGAATTAAAATTTGATTGGGCTAAGTTGCTTGTTGTTCTTAAGAAATCGATTCGGTCACATTTGCATTAACAATTCTTATTGCATACAAAAATATAAAAAAAGTTCTCTTGAAAATCGTATATTAAGTGATCTGACTCGAACCCTAGGTTGTTCCTTTGCCTACTTGAGTCGACCTTGGGGCTTTCCCAGGTTAAAAATACATGAAACCACACATTCCTTAAGTTAGATTTGTTTGTTTATGTGGTTGATTTTTAATTGATATGATTGCTTGACTACAATAATTCGACTAAATTTAGTAGGACTTTTCATGGATTAATCAAATGGCACCGTTATCAGGGAGGCCAATGGCTTAGGATTATTTAGAGAACTTAGTGTTAGATTATCGACTGTTTCGGGTAGTCTGATTCCCGATCTCATCTTGTTTATATTTCTTTTATTTTTGTGATTCTTTTTCATTTCTTCTCCTTGCTCATTTTTGTATATATTTTTTACATCTTTCCTACATAAATTCTATCTTTTTGTGCAAGGGTCCGATGGACTTAGAGCGACTTTCTTGAAGCTGATGCATCTCGAAGTGCATCGAAGACCGACGATTCGTGGAGTGACCCGATTGCCGAGGCCCCAAGAAGAAAAAATACATTTGAAGAGAGAATGTAGAATTGGGATTTTATTTATTCATTTATTTTTGTAAAATAATTTGTAATAATTGTTTTATTTATAGTAGATTTCATTTGGAATCTTGCATGTTTATGGTACTGGACACTGGACCCGCGTGGTTTATGTGGTTTGCTTGACGTAACATAGATCCTGCATCCGTACCTATTAGATCTTCATAGGTTTAATATATGCTTGTACTCGTAACTCATAGGACCACACCACACTTTTAAATAATATGTACCTTAAATCATTCTACTTAGTCAAACTGAAATCAGTTCTTTCTAGCTAATAGAACTTTTTAATAGGTGTGGTTTTCTCTGACTTGCATTCCATTTAGTATAAAATTTCAATTCAGTTGTACATCTTGCATTATAGAGAGCTAGAGGTATTGTAAGTCTTCTTACTCAAACATTCATCTTTGTTTCCATTGACTACATCGGCTTTTTTCGATTCCCTCTCTATTTTTTTTCAAACTTAGGATAAAGGAATTGGGACTAGATGGTAGACGTGATTGCTTGTGTTGGATTAATTATCAGTGACAATTAATCTCTAAAATCGGGAGTGTTAATTGAATTGACCCAAAAAAATCTGAATAAAACTATTCACTATTTTGAGAGAGCAACCACATCCTTGTACACAGGTACATACCTCCAGATAGAGTGGGTGAGGATGTACACACTAGGTTAGAACCTGAATCCCAGACTTGCACCCTAAGTCTCCAAGTCTGATTTTTACATGCTTGGGAGTTTCAAATGTTTGCCTTCGACCTTAGAGAGATGTTTTGGTGTTATTCTCACTATACTCCTTAGGGGCGTGATATAATCCTGTAGCCCAGACAGATCGTCTCTTTGATAGGGATAGTAGGAGTGTATGTTGGGTGTTATGCGACTCACCTTGTGTGCTTGTGTAACAAAGATTGATTGGTCATCTAACTAAAATTGAAAGATAGCGTTCGATCCTATGAAACTATCATCGTGTTGAGTAGGTGAAATTGGGATTGCTTTTATGTATTGTCTGTTTGTATGTTATTCTATGCACTTGCACGTTTTCGATTACGATCTAATTTCATTTCATTCATCTCTCTCGAAGATGTCAGGATATTGGCCCTCATACATAGACCCCTCAGATCACTTTTCCTTGACCATATATCATTTATCTTCACCTTCTTCCATATACCCTCAACCATCCATAGGACACCCTTACCTATAGTTGGTTTCATCTCACTTTGATTATGAAGTCTGAATTTCGACTGACTTCTTCATATTTCTCACGTACCCACATTCTTACACTTCGAATTCACTTCAATCCTAGGTTGACTCATCATATTCACGAGTGCTCATCAGAATCAAAGAACCATTCACAGAGCAAGCCGTTATTGAGACAGATGATGGGTAGAGTTATTTACCGCCACAGACCCCATTGTCTCCTCATACAAATGTTGGGTCAGGTCAACGATTCACACATACACATCCTAACTTTACCTTAGGATATATCATGATTGATCGAACAAACCAAATGGAGAGGGTTTCCCCTTATGATTTTCCAGACTTGATTGACCTTAGTGATCATGCTCACATTGACCATCCTTCGTACCACCCATTCTGAGAGCCTACACATGTAGGGGATTGGAACATGAGCATGTTTTACATGCCCCCTGAATCTTGACTCCATCACATGAGTCTCTAACCAATATCCACCACATGGATGGTGTATACTCGGCCCAGCATCACATATTAGAGTCTAGGTATGTTGAGTATGAGACTCCAGGTTCTCAACAATATCCTTCAAAATGAGTAGACTTCTCCCATGATTTGTCATGAGAACTTCTTGGAGGATGTCATTTCTAGACTTGTCAAGAGACTTGAATCATTTGGTGACAAGTTGAAAAATATCGATGACATACTGAGTTCATTTTCTTCTAGCTCAAGTACGAAAGTGGAAAATGAAATGAGCATATTCAATATTGAAAACCTAGAGGACACTAGGAAATACACACACTCTATATAGCTGGAGTCCCTTCTAGTTCCCTTTCTACTAACCAGTTGTCCTTCAATCTAGAGTCTATACATTCTCCTAATCCTCCATTCATATATCAGAATAGAGATCTAGATAGAGATAAAGGGGTTGTGAAAGAACTTCTTTCCTCTCTAGTAAAGGAATCTTCGAGGTGAGATCCACGGCGAGGATTGTCTTGCTGCTTCTCTTTCTACTCGCGATCAGCCAAACTATGCCTCTTCAATGGGCATTGAGCGAAGATCATAGGTGATGTACCTCCATTCCATGCGAAACCACTCCAGGTGAACTCTTTTTTCCCTCCTCCTTCTCCTTCGTTCCTCTTCTACTTCCCCTGCTCTTATTCTTCCCCTTTGTCCCGATCAACTTTGCACTTCACGAACCAACTTCGCTACCTTCGCCATCAACACCCCCCATCTTCACCTCTTGGCATTCACTTCTACAACGCCTCACCCTTGACTCCTCAATCTGTAGGAAACCACTTCCTTCGGTCGTGCCTCTCCACTAACTACATCCACTTTGATACCTCCGACTACATTGCAACCTTGCCCAACTTCTACACCACCATCTTGCTACCATATCTTGACCATAGAGACACGTGAGCCCATGGGTGAAGCATGCTCGACCCTCGAACCTCGTGCTGCTCTACCACTTTTCGTCATCACACCGCCTTCATCACCTTTGAGTAGCCTCGCATGCTACCAATTTCCCTCGCATTCCACTACCTCGGCATTGATCGCACCTCATAACCCCTTGTGCTTCACCACCCATGTCTTTGCTTCGAACTTCATGCCATCGAAAATCGCATCTCCACCCTCGTCGTACAACGTGTCAACACCACCACCGCCACTCTGCACTCCATCGAGTCACCTTGCTACTCTACCCTTGGGATGTGAGCCTTCAACCAATAGATTCTCGCAACTCGTCAAACCTCTACTCGTCAATGCATCCCCTCTCACACCACATTGCCATCCGATTGCCATCAATGGTCCCAAGCAGTTGTGTGCGCTTCCGCCACCTGAGCCTCAGTCGTTGTTGCCGAAGCACCACGTTGTGGTCGCGTGGTGCCTCGACCGCTTGCTCTTCAGCCTCGGATGTCAGCTCCTTAGACTTGTTCCTCGAACCTTTCCCTTACGTGCAACACATGTGTGGTGGGGGAGGGAAATTGCACAGAGGCCCTCTCATCTCTAGGAAATCATGCAAAGGCCCTTGCTATTTAGGAAACCACATGTGCCCCCTAGGCAAATTTCATATGACCCCTCGGGTCTTGGTAATTGCATTTTACTCATCTGCATTTTTTATATTTTTATTTTCTTCTGTATTACATATATACCTTGGTGTTCGAACCTCATTTTAAAGCATCATTGTCATCTTAATTCTATTCCAAAAATTGCACATTATGGAATTATTAATTCTTTATCATTATGGATGACTAATGTAATTTTTTGTGCATTGCTTGAATTATTATAATTTATTTTGGTGACAATGATCATATTCTACCACTATGAGCTCTTTAATTTGTAACAAATCATTAATTGTTCTAACTTTTTTGAAAATCCATATTATATAGAATTAATCATGTTCTGATTTGTTCACAAAAATAATCTCATTTGCATACATATCAATTGTCCGACAAATTATTTTGTGATATGAGTAAATGACTTTTAATTCATTCATAACTTATTATTTTAAGGATTTTAAGATTATTCCGAATTCCTCATTATCAGAATTCAAATTGGGAAATTATTGAGTTTTGATGTTTATAAAAATTAATTTCCTCAAAATCACATAGATTGCATATTTAATTCACTATAAATTCATTTTGCATCCATAATTTTCAAAAAAATCATAATAGCTTGATTTCATCATTTTTAACATTTTTAAGATTTTTGGACATCATTTGACAGAAATCTAGATTTTAACCCTTAAACTTAGCTAAAATTACATTTCGTCGTTAATTGCATAAAAAATATAAAAATTTATTCCTATGAAAACCTATTTCCTAATTCATCTAAAAATTGACCTAAGAATACAATGGTCTTCCTGAGTTCGGCATTGGTCTTGCTCAAGTAAAAATAAATCTAATCGTTTTGAAATTTAATTAAATATTAGTTTAAGTGGTCTTTTTGAGTGATCTGCGATTGCCTGCCTACAATGAACACATCATACGTTAATTCTACAAAATTAGTGAAGGTAAATTTATAGTTCATCAAATTGTGCCATTTCTAGGGAGACATCTAGAAAGGGCAATTAGTGAAGGGCAATCCTTCTTCACTATCAAAAAGACCCAAAAATATGGAAAATAAAAAATATCATAAAAATTGAAAATGGAAGACCTAAAAAATCAAACCCTGCCTTTAGGGAAACAATCGCTAAGGAACTGATTCTAGAGCTTCCCTTAATAAAGGCCATAGAAAACATTCTCAATCTCAAAATATTTGTGAGAAGAAAATTGACGCCTAAGAGGCCGGGCAATAAGAGAATGAGGACTGAGAGACATCTAGTGTCTATGGCCACGTCCTTAGTGATGGGGAAAAAGACCAAGAGATGAAGAGTAAAGAGGTTGTTTAGGGTTGAATGTGAATTCAAAGACGCTACCTTCACCCATGCCAGAATCGATGATGACTCATCGATAAATATCCTCCCGACCTCCGTGTTTGACGAGCTCAAACTCGGGCCAAAAAAAGTCGAGAGAGATAGTTCAACTGGCTAATCGATTTATAAAAAGGTCGAGAGGAACCATTTCAGTCATCATTACTTTCCAAGGTGCCCTACTCCAAGTATACTTCATTATCATTTACATTAAGCACCTAGGAGAGTTCACCCAGTCTCCAATCATTCTCGAGAAGTCCTTCTTAGCCATGGGTAAGGCGACTATAGATTACAAGACTTGGGAGATCGATTTTACAACATTGGGAGCACTCCGACCTTTAAGAGGTGGATAAGTCCTACCCCTCTGCTACACCTAAGATGACAACTATTGAGAAGACCCATGGTACTGAGACCTCCCACACCAATGAGATTCCACCCACTGCTTGCTCCACCACCTCCATGAGAGCTCTTGTGAAGGACTCACAAACAAAAGCTTCTCTTGATTCGAAATTGAGCTTTGTAGAATGTCTTGATCGTTTCGACGATTCGAATCCTAAGTCTACATTATCATAGCCACCACCATAGAGACAACCAACATCACACAAAATCACTCCGAAAAGGAATTTGTCTCTTCTAGTCGATTTATAGTTAGAACATGAAGAGAAGTGATTCCTAGAGGTGTTCCCCTGAACCCCTCAAGTCACACCACTCTCATCATCCTCTCCATACTTCAGGTTCTAGAAATTGACTATGATGGCTCTAAGGATTCCACTTCGGATTCCAATGATGTAATCATCATAAATGTGTATGGTAAGGCTATCATTCAACCATACTTGAGCAATCAACCCTGTGTTGGTCGTCATTGGACATTCCATCCTCCTCAATACTATTCTTCTAAGGATGAATCCTACACCAACATTGGTCCACACTTCATATCCCTTCTTCGTTCCTACAAGAAGGTCTACTCAAAACCTTTTTGATTTGTATATCATCACTCCATCTTGTACATATTTTCTTCTTTTTATTTCCTACTCCTCTCCCGATCCGCATCACTCTCCCAGGTTCTGTATCATTTTTATTTTGTGGATACACTTAGGATGACCATATCCTAAGTATAAGGGGGTGAGTGTCTTGAGTTTCCCTTTGTCTTATTTTTATTTTCTTTTTTTATATTCTCTCCTACTCTTAGTGGTCTCTCAGTTGAGACCGCTACTCCATACTTAGACTAACCAAAGACTAAGTATGGGGGGACGATATTCATTGCATCTAACTCTGCTTCTATTCTTTTTATCTTGCCCTCAGTTGTCTCGTTTTTGTCTTATTCTATACTTATGCCATCAAAATCCTAAGTTTAGGGGGTCGGTCGACTTCTATTCTTTTCACCCACTTATGCTTATGAGTTATGTCTTTATTTCACTTTGTACCATGATGACATGGCACATACTAAGTATAGGGGGTTTATACATATTACATATATACTTTACTATAGGTCATACTTTGACTTGTTTGTAAATAAAATAATGAGTTGTGGGTAAATTCTTGTAACTTATGTAAAATTTATGAAAATTTTTTTACTTGAAAGTAATACATTCTTTTTGTAAAAATTGTTGTAAATTAGGGGTATGACCAAAAAAGAATTTTTGAAAAATAAAAAATTGTGAAACTTTTTCAAAAAAAACTTTTTAAAAAATAAAAAACATAAAAAATCTTTTTAAAATATTTTTCCTTTTCCTTTTTCTTTCTCCTTCGAAAATTTTTAAAACTCTTTAAAAAAAGGAATCTCTTTTTATAAAAAATATTAAAAAAATAAAAAATAAAAAAACTAACTAATAAGTTAGATATATCCTTGATACTTACACATTTACACAAGACTTATGAAGTTTAGCACTTGGTTTATGAGGTCCTATAATTCAAAGTTAACTCACCATAATCATTAGGGTCTATGACTTAGTTATTCATATTTCCCTAGTTTGAAAGATATGTGTGCTATATTGCATACTTAGTCTCTACCTTAAAGAATATTATCAATACTTCACTTGCACGACTGCAGTTATGATGAGATGAGTTGAGGTTTCACTTAAGGGACTGGGATGAGGGATATGAGTCTGGACCTGATTTTACAATACTCGGTAATGGGATAAAATCAATGAAGACTTCATGAAACCCGAAAGCCAACAATCTTAAGCCGGTATGAGAACAAGGTTCTTATACTAAATATCTTGATATTGACCTATGTGCCAAGGTCTGATGAAACCTAATAATGTTAATCAATGTACGCCAACTTGATAAAGCAGTAGAGCTAGCCAAAAATATAGGAAAAGAAAAGAAAGTTATTATTAAAAAGCACTCACACTACAAAGTCATATAAAGAGCTTCCACCAAAGGCAAGTGCTCCCAACCTTTCTAAGTATCCACTTGGACCAACATTTTTAGGATTTTATGAGTCGGTCTAGCATCCAAAAAGGGATCTACATATGATATACAAGTTTGGGTGTCGAAGGTATGATAGATACTCAAAAGAAACACACCCTGGTGCATCCCCAAGAAATAAGTGCAGACAACTTATCGATCTCTTGACAGACACACTGATCAATCAACACCAAAAATATACATGTGTTGCACTATAAGGCACTCCAGAGGATCCTTGTTCCAATAAGAGGGAGAGAAGAAAAGACACTAACATATACCGTCTATCAATGAGCTTTCCATATTCACTATTAAGACTGCCAACTAAAGAGATCATGAATTGGATACAAGAAATGATTTATTCCCTTGTGTTGAGCATTGGGTTCTTAGGAGTGTCACTTGGACTGGAACTATGGGCGACACTTTGACTCTACTCATGTAATTGCAGTCCACACTCAATGTCATATCCTTATGCTATATGTATACAGTGAGAGTCTCATGATTAGGGGAGTTGGATACCTTTTGACTAGAGCTTGGTTCATCTCTGAATTTTAGGATCATTAAAATTGAGAGTTTTTAACAGATCAAGTCTTGCATTTTTACATGCACGATCAAGAATTAATTCAACTTATTCATTCTTGATTTGCTCAAGGACTAGAAAAGTTTAAGTATAGGGGGTGATGAATATGTGATTCATCATCTTAATATATTAATTTTAGCTTGATCCCACAAATAAAACACCAAATAAATGTCCCTAAATTCATTTAATTAATAAAATACAAGCTCTTAATTCTTGTAAATATATGCATAATATAATTCAAAAAAAATCACAAATAATAATAATAATCGTTGAATATTATTTGTAAATAATATGATGTAAATAACCAAACTTTCTTGATTTTTAATAAATCCATACCAACTTCTTTTGACTTAATTCTTTTTCTAAATTGTACATAAAATTTATATAAAAATACAGAAATACAAAAAACAGTTCTCACCTTGAATAAATACTTTTAGATCTTGAATCGAAAGTCCAATTTCTCAGCTAAATTCTCGCTCTGTGTGAAAATCCAAATTCACAAAACTCACTTTTAAAGTTAAAGTCATAAAATTATCTATCTAATGAAAGTGATTTCATTAAAATCGAAGCTTGTTTGCAAAATGTTGGTTTTGGGACCTAGTTGTATATTATATATGTACTAACATGACATTGATATTTATGTATAAATTTAATCTATTTTTATTTCTTTCTTCATTTATTAATTTATTTATTATATATATTAATAAATTACATCATTATAAAAGTCAAATAATATATTTTACCATTGAAAATAATACAAACTGACTTTGTATATATTGTAAATATTGATCTTTCCTCTTTTTTCTTTTACCTTTTCTTATTTATTAAAAATCTCAAAAATATACTTATATTATAATTTATTTCCAGTATTTTATTTTTATTTTTGAAATATATTTAATTTAAAAATGCAGAAAAATATAAATAATGTAAAATTGTGTTTTAATTATTTAAAAAAAGAAAACATTATTTCTTATATACATAATTTTGTTTTGATTTCAGCGTTTACGTGGAAAATGTAGATATCATCTAGATCTTCATTTTTCATGCTGAAACATTTGTAATTTTTCCATTTATTTTTATTTTCTATTTATTTTATTTTAGTAGCATACTTTTTTTCTTATTATTTTCCACCAACTTCCATTCTTCCACTGCTTCTCCAACTTTCAAGCCCCCTTCTCCGCCTCTTTCCTAACTCCCACTTCTTCCTTTTAATCTCTTCTACTCCTCATTCTTTGATTATCTTCCATCTTGGGCATAAAATCCTCGAGCTCTGCCCTTTTCTCGGTGATAGCGAGTAAGAGCCACTGTGTCAAGTGACGACATGCCCTTTTGCTAGGCAAGATCTAAGGGACTACCTTGTCCCTTGCTACAACCGCTTCAAGCAGCTTAAGCTCTGTCTAGTCGCAACGTCGAGCAAGGATCCAAGAGTTCCATCTGAACTTTCAATCCTAGGCCTCTCATCCATCACTCACAAAAGGTAATATCCTACATCTTTCTCCTCTTCCTCCTTCATTTTCTTCTTCTCCTTCCCCTTCACCTCATCTTGCTTCCTCTCTCTACACTTACATCACACACACCATGCAAACCACAAGCCACGTACTTCACATGCACACGTGCTCACAACAGCAACCACTGATCTTCCTTAGTCCACTATCGGCCAACCCCTCCACCTGTGGTTGTAGGAGCCCGCTCTCAGCTGCCTTGCATGGCTACTCTAGTGTCGCCTATGCGAGGTTGCACCCCCATGTCATTCTCCAACAGAAGCCCGATCCCAGCCACCTCGCGCGACTGCTCTAGTGCCACGCACGTGCCCTTCCCCGGAAGGAGCATTCTCCCAGCTATCTTGTGCGGTTGCTCCAATGCCTCGCGTGGTGGTGTGGCTGTCTTAGTCGTGCCCCACTACAGAACTGTCGTTGCATGTGCCTGTGTGCCTCAGCCCACACCTTGAGACCGTCCACCATTGTCCACATGTTGCTCCGTCATCGCCACATCATCCTTTGAGTAGGTTTCCCATCTGCCCCGCCACGTAGGGCTGCTAATCGAACTGAACTGTAGTGAACGGGTCTATGTTCATGTTCAGTTCGATAAATGTTCGCTAGGATATGTTCGAGTTCGAGTTCGTTTAGAAAACAAACACTCGAGTTCGATTTGATAACAGTTCGTTAACAATTTAATTTAACTAAAATCTTTTTATATGAACAAGTTCGATACCAGAGTTCGATAACAAGATTCGATAAGCAGTAAAAATAAGAAATTATTCAAATTAAAGTGGTACAAATCTTAATAAACACCACAATTTCTTTGACCTCGAAATTTACTAAGTGTATAAATACTAAGTTGCATATAAAAATACATGCATGTATACATATATCGAACTCGAACTTTTATCGAATGAGCATATGTTATGTTCATGTTCGGTTCTTTAAGCTATCGTACTAAAATTTGAAGTTCATGTTCAGTTCCTTTAGAAATGAACAAACAACTTTGGAACTATTATCGGACGAACTCTAATCGAATACGAACATGTTCAGTTCGATTAGAAACCCTCCCGCCACGTAGGAGTCATGGATTCCATTTTAGGAGCCCATGTTTCCAAGAGATAAGAAGAAGTTATCTCCTTTTTAGAGAAATTGTGCATCAATCCCCTTTTCTCTTGTGCAATTAAAGAAGCGACCCACACTATTTTCTTTTGAATTTCTTTATTTTATTATTTTCTAGAAAGACCCATGTCTTTGTGTTCTTGTTTGAACCACCATTTTACATCATCTTTTAATTTCAAAAATTGCATCTTATTTCCTAATTAATTCTACATCCCTTGATTATTTATTCATAATTTTGGAAGCATTGGATTTTTTTATCAAAATTCATAGATTGAGAATCAGTGCAAATTTACCCAATTGATGAGCTAAATATCCTAGTAATCCGCATATTGCTCATAAAATATTCAAAAACTCAGTATTAGGTGCTTATTGTTATGTAACTTATTCCCAAATTTTGTGATAAATGGAGATGTTTGTTTCTGAAATAAATTATTGAGTAAAATTCGTAATTGATGTTTAATGTGATCCATACATAATATATTTACACAAACTCAATTTTCTTGGATTGCATATTAATATATCTAATTGAGATAATTGTGTTTTGGTGTGAATTTTAGTTGTGAATTTACAAAAAATTAATTACTTAGATTCACACTATTTCATTAGAAAAGTCATAAAAAAACATTAATTGTCAGAAAATTCCAAAAAAATTAGGGTAAGCTTATTTCATCATATTTGAGAATCTTTCCAGGTTTCATGATTTTTGCATACTATTTGTTCTTGAAATTTCATAAAAACCTATAAAAATCATTCATTTTTCATTGTTGCATTGTAAGTCCAAAAATTCCAAAAAAAACATTTTCCATGCATCATTGAATTAGGTTTTACAAGAAAAATATCACTTGCCTGATTTGATATGATTTTAAACTAAAAATTTATTATGCTAAGTTGCTTGTTGTTATTAAGAAATCAATTTTTTCGCATTTACATTGGTGGTTCTTATTGCATTAAAATATTAAAAAATCCCTCTCTTGAAAATCATGTACTAAGAGATCTGATTTGAACCTAAGTTTTTCCTTTGCCTCATGATGAATCTCCATTTCATCACCTTTATTCTATCTTTATGGCCTTAAAACCCTATCTAATGCAGGTAAATAACATTAATTTGTATATTTTAACGTTCAATATTTATGTTAATCATTGCATATAAAACACTATTTTTAATGCCAAAATTATAAAATAAAGAAAAGAAGAAAAATAATAAATATCTTTTATGACCCTAAACCCCAAGACCAAGTCATGAATTGAGTTGGTCGACAAGGAATAAAGTAGGGGGAGATAAGGGCCAATAATATAATAAAATCCCAATTCTTTCATTCATTCAGAAAGCATTTTTTGGGACCCATTTTATTCTTTATTATTTATACCTCAAATAAAGAAACTTTGTACATAAAAATTGTAGATAATAATTTATATAAAAGTACAAATTTTAGTTTGAACAAAAATATATACTGTGTACATTTTATATACAGAATAAAAAGCCAAAACCCAAACTTTACAGACCCATATCTCCTAAATAAGAACTCAAAAAGCACCAAAATCACTTTTAATTGTATACAACTTTTAATAAGCTATTTAATGAAGTGGTTTCATATTTTTTGGAGTTAAGTGTGAAAGTTAGGTTTTGGACCCATATTATACTATAACTTGAATAAAATATTCATTGTATTTATTCTTTTTATTTTTATAATTTTTTATTTCTATAATTTTGTAAATATTATTCATAGTATATGTACATATTTAGAATAGAATAAAACCATAAAGAAAATATAAAAATAAAATAATATACAAAAATACATAGATAAAATACATATACGTATACCTATATAATTTATACCCCTATTTATTTAAGTGTACAAAAGACATTAGAAAAATATAATAAAAATGTATTTAAGTATCTCAAAATAATTTATAAATATATAATATTAGATAACAAATAATAAAATTATATATACAAAATAAAAATAAAAGATGCAAAACATAGATGAATATGCCTATAAACACACCCTTAAAAATTATCTTATAGTAAAAACCCTAAAAACAAAAAATTATTGTATTAAAATACTACGTAATATAATAAATATTTTTTATTTTATAATAAAAATAAAATTGTTTATTATATTTAATTAATTAATTTCGAAGAACTTGGGTTGTTTCGTCTTCTTGTGTCCTACGTGAACCAGTCACGGCCCAAGGATTGTTGACGCCCGGTCAACTACCACTGGCGCCTCTGACTCCTGTCAAACATGTCGAGTATCCCTTCATCTGCCCTTTTTCCTGGGCATCACATCCATCGATTCCGTCGATTTTTCACACCTCAATCAACATCTATCCTCCAGGATTCATGCCCATATCATGGATTCGTTGTACATAGTATCGATTTCTCATACAATGTCAATTGATAAGGTTGCTTAGCTTATTCATAAATAAGATTCATCTTCTTCTCCTTATTCTAATTTGGTAATCTTTAGAGCCCTTTTACCAACGCCTCCAACCAAGAGAGTCATCACGTGACAACTGGCGACCCTTGTACCATTCGAGAGTGGTTGAAGGAGGCAGAGGTGCATCCCACGACAATGCTCCGACCAAATATTCTCCCTGGCATCAAAACCGAGCTACGAGTTGTGAAAGTTATCTTCATAGGTAGCTTTTATTATTATGTTTTGTTTTGAGCATTTAATTTTGTACTTTAAGTAGCTTATTAGGTTAGGTTAGCTCGGTTACCTCACCAGAGCTCTAGAGCTCTGGTCGTGTTTTCACTACGCTACCACTGTCTCTGACCTCCACCATACATCTCACTTTCCTCCCTGTCCATTTCTCCATCTCTGATCGCACCTATTCACCCTTGATTCCCTTTGGGTCGAGGAGTCGAGGTCCCTCCACCACCTTCTCATCGGACCTCTATGCCTACACCTACACCTGCCACATTTCACACCTAATCGAGTCGAGGAAGTTTTCCCTCAACCGATGACTCTTCCTATGCATGTTTCGAGTGCAAAGAGACCCTTTTGGGCTAAAATCGACTTGCAGAACACCTCCAAAGGGGCCTTGCTAACCTTGAGCTAATCGGGCCTCTCCTTGAGGTCCCGGAGCTCTAGATTTCATCAGTCGAAGAGGACAAGCCTCCCGGTCATGTAGAGTCAATAATCATTAAAGAAAGCCACTGGGGGAGCAAGCATTCATAGATTGAAGTTTGGGGAAGGTTCCATTCTTCCCTATTCTTTCCGATGAGCAGATACTGTCCGATGAAGAGGTGTCGCCAGTTCTAATCTCGATCGTTCATTTCCCGCTCCGTTGAGCCATCAATAAAGCATCATGATTAGATCTGAAGCATCAATCTGTGAAGGGATATTACGGGATGTGCGAGCGATGCGTAGCAAGTGCAGGGAGCAAAACTATCCGATGGCGTGCATGTTTGGGGTAATTTGCAAATTTCGACCCGCGATTTTTTGTATTCATTTATTAATTATGTAAGTAAAATATGCATTATAAATTAAATAAATATTTTGCATAAAGGACCCTATATTAGTTTCATAATGTTTTTTGGTCCAGTACAACTCAACTCAATGTCGTCCCACTAAGTTGGGCAAATTGCATGTAATTTTTGTATTTGTATTTAGTCCAATAAAATTTGTTATATGTATAATATTTTTTTGGGAAAATTGTACACATGCCCTAATTATATTTTATTTGCAAATATACCCTTCCCAGTATATGTATTTTTGGTGCTTGATTTTCATTTATTAAAAATAACACACGTGCTCCAAAAATTATGCAAAAATAGGGTTAAATGCCTACTAACATGTATTTTCATGCCCCATATTTTTTTGTAAATTTTTTTGGCATTTTAACTACTTATTAAAAATTAATTAAGCATGTTTTCCCACTTTTTTGAATCAGAAAATACCAAAAATAGGAAAATGTTTTGAAAAATTCTTAACAATTATATGTTGTCTAATTTAGTATTTATTAACTCAAACCAAAAGTCCCTAAAAATAGAAAATGACTAAACTCCGAAATCCTTTATAAAAATGTGAAAAATCACCAAAAAATATTCATTTCTATTTCTCAATTTTATTGATATTAATATATATTTATTAAAATTGATTTGGGGAATTTTGGACTTCATTTGAATTTTTAATCTCCAAGTCAATTCGGCCTATTTAGTGAATCCCTTATTTGGGATATTTTTTATTTTAAAATCCATAAAAACAAAAACTCAATAAAAATCACAAAACATTTGGAAAATTTTATAAAATCCAAAAACAATTTATTCTCTATATTTTATTTATTTTTACAAGTATTTATAATCGCATTACTCTATTTTGTATATATAGCCCAATATATTCTATTATGTATTTAAAAAGAAAGAGAATATTAAAAAATCGGAAAATATAAGAATAAAATAAAAATTATAAAATCAAAAATAACAAAAAATATAAAAATTATAAATCTAATATATATATATATAATTAAAAACCCACAAAAACAATAAAAGTGGACAAGAGTAAAGAACAAGTTTTCTAAGCTTAATTAACCCGATCTACCATTCGCTCCCTGAGTTCGACCTCTACACATGCTTAGACGTGTACACATTTGTTGTAGATTATAATAAATTTTAACTCCACATTTTTTCTATTCATTGCTTGATTTTATATTGTGGGTTAATTGTTGATCGAAAAAGGATTTCGTCTGAGGTTGCTTTGACGATTGTTGATCCGCCTTGTGGATTGACAAGACCGTGGCAAAACCCTCTTCATCACCTCCTTAAGTCGATCCTGGGGCTTGCCTAGGTTAAAAATATATAAAACCACACATTACTTAAGTGATTGATTTGTTTGTTTGTGTGGTTGGTTTTTTATTGATCCTGATCTATCAGTTATTAATGTATACATTATATAGATGCAATCAACTACGCATTCATTGTGTTATGATCTGGTTGTGGGCCTTGAGCCCAATAAGTGGTTAGGATTCAAGTCATATTAACAATCTCCACCTTGAATTGAATTCTCATATAGCATAATGAACCACTACTATTACTCCACCATGAGTTGAATTCTCCACTAGCAGAATTAACCTCACTACTAGACTCCATCAGGGTTGAATTCTCATATAGCAGAATTTATTTGTTTTCATTTCCTCTTTACCTGCTCATTTCAAGCCTTCCATTGTTTTCTTATTCATTCGTCTATTGTTCATCGTCGTATTCCATTCCTCATCCGTTCCGATTCTATCAAGATTTCATCTCATGGATGGTTTAGTTGGGACCCCACCAACACCCATATCGATTCCATGAACTCGACCTCTTCAATAATTCGAGGCAATTCCCGAAAACTCGGTTCGGACCTTAGGAACTGATCTCTAGTCTCCCCAACTTCTTCCTCTATTCAAATAAACTGGGATCACTCTTGTCTCTCCATTTGCCCCTTGTGGATGGAGATTTATTTCAGTTCATATCAAATGCTCCATTCACACACATATGAAATTGACCATAATTCCAGATCATCCTTTCCATCTAGTGCCCAAGATTGCTAGATTGATCAAGGTACATTTAATGGTGCAGATTGAGAACCAACACTGGACCCCATTAAGATACATTCCTTTGAGTTTGAATCAGAGACGGCTCCTCAGGGAAAAAGAAAGGGACCGAATCAGCCAGAGTTGATGTGGCTGATATGTGTCCTGGCTTCTGATTGCTTGAGAGTTGTTGGGTCAGGACTATTGACATGTTTGATATATATCCTACCTTCTGATCGACTGAGAGCTGTTGGGTCAGGATTACTGACATGCCTGATATGTTTCCTACCTTCTGATTGGATAAAAAAGAGCGCAAGTGTGCAAGTTGTATCTTTGACCTAGAATCTAAATTCAAATAAACATCAAATTAATGGATTCACCAACTCACATAATGTGAAGCCGTAAGAGTTTTGACTATTTTTATCTTTTTGATTTTTTTCAAGCAAATTTATAACAAGTCCTTTGTGGGCTAGCCCTATAGGAGAGTGAGTACTACCAGAAAAGTATCTTGTACTTTCCACTTCCTTTGTAACCTATAGCCTACACTTTTTAAGAGAATCCTTACTATTGGATTTGGATCCACTACTCGGTCAAATAATAGAGGAGGAAGCCAATAGGCGAAACCAATACTTCCTCTGGCAGGTACCCGGATGTGGAATGATGAGACAGATATCCCATTGAAGGGATGGACTAATTCAATACTTCAAACCAAGTCGGATGTTATACATAAGGTGAGAACATCGTCGTAAGGTCCTACTTGCCCACGTACGATAAAAGTGAAAATACTTCGTGAATTCATTCAATAACAAGGCAATACTCAGGCAAGGTTTTTGGCTCTATTTTCCTGGGGTCGTGCCTCACTCGTTCTTGATAGTACCTAAAAATAATGTGGTGTTTATGAACCCCAAACGATGACGTTCATTATGAATTTTAATTTTGGTCAATATTTATTAAATAATCCTATTATTTTAATTGTTGTATTTTCACTTTTTGAGTATTTTTCAAAATAATTCGCCTACATATTTTTTGTATTTTTATTTAAATCCCAAATAATATGAAATAGAGGGAGATAGAAGAAAAGCCTTGCAAGTTGATACTAGGATGGAAATCTCACCGTTGTATCAAATGATGCGTGCGCAATAAGAAAACTCGTAGTGCTTCCCAGTGCTCTCCATTCGAGATGCAAGATAAGGAATTTAAATTTACATTACATGGAATGCAAAGTCTATGAAATCACCCTAACATGAATTGCCATTAGAGTGAAGCATAATTTTAATTTGATCTAAATCCAAACGTCGAGACTATAGATGCATGCAAATATTATGTCTTTAGACCTAGATTAACCAATCAATCAGGTCCAAAAATATAAGGGCTCATTCACATAAAATAAAGAAAATAAAGGTAGAAAACTTAAAATTTGGAAAATATATAGAAACAAGTAGGAAAATGGGGAGAATAAAAAGGTAGAATGCAAGAAAAACATGAAGAAAACTGAGTTGGTCCTCAAGTGAATAGGCATTTGGTAAAATAAGCTCGCAAGAGTCTATGTATACAACTGTCCAATGTGTGTATATTATAAAAATTCATAATGAAATAAATATCTCTCTCAAAAAAAAATAAAAATGCTATTGCTATATGTCTCTTTATCTCTCTTCTTTACTCCCTCTCCAATCAGCCTACAAAGAAGAGGTTGATTCCCACGTAGCGCAGGTGAACCCACCTCTTAATAAGTTACCTCGCACACTTCCTCACAAGGAATTAAATAAAGGAATTGGTCATGCACATATAAACAATTATTTATAAAAGAAAATAAAGGACAAGAAAATACTATATGTACAATCTTATCCTATGTTGCTCCCCGACAATGACCATTTTGTTGAAGAGGCTGATCCAGGATCCTAACGCCTGGTCTTGGATGGCTTGTGGTTTCCAACAAGTCAAATCCAGTAATTGTTGTATCAGTCGCTCTAACGGTACATGGATCTCAATTAACCAATTCAGACAAACAATCAACCCACGACTTATGATAATGCAATGCAAATGTGTGAGTCAAAATTGTTTTTATTTTCACCCTGTAAATTATATGTGTATAGTATGTAGAGTATTGAACCACTGAGAGCAAGTAATGGATATGTATTATATTTAATTTTTATGTATTTTTATATATTATATATTTTTTTATGTTTTTGACTTTTTAATTTTATATTCTTTTTAAAAATTTTCAAGTTTTTAACTTCTTTTTTTAAAGATATAGTAAGTATACATATATAACTATATAGTAATATGTATATTATAAACACTAGATATGATATATATATATATATAATAAAAATGTAAAACTATAGGTAATATATACAAGAACAATCCTTTTTATTTTTCAAGGGTTATATATATAGGGTAATTATAATTAATAATAATTATAATAAGTATATGAGAAAGTATAAAGATATATATCATATATAAGTTTTTATATTTATAAATATAATATATATACTCAAAAATTACAAAATAAAGTGTTTCCTTTTTTAATTTTTCTTTGTTTTTGATATTTTGTATTTTTTCCTAATTTTTAAATATTTTTAATTTGTTTAAATATAATAAAATAGTATCTATAACAAATAGGTCGTATTATTTTGGGTTTTAAAAATATATAACGACTCCAAAAAATTCGCAAAAATATTTTGAATATTTAATATATTATATAAATAAAAATATAGAGTAGAAAACTTTTTCGTTTTTGTAGAATTTTTACTATTTTTATGAGATTTTTTGAATTTTTCAATTTTTAAGGTTTTTATTTTATATTTTTATGATTTTTTGTCTGGAGCTATATTATATAGTAATATACACTATATAATTTTTTTCGGAATTTTTAAAGTTAGTCTTATATTGTATTTACTAAGCACATAGGGAATAAATAGCTCGTATTCTATTTTTAATAAATGGGAATAGGCAATAAATGCTAATAAAACATTATGGCAGGAACAACATCATTTAAATCATTTACTATGATTTTCCAAAATTTAACAAGCACATAAGCTATTTTAAGAAAATAGAAATGCAAATAAATAACTAAAATATTGGTAGGGGTACATCTATAATAAAAATATAGGATGAGTTCTTACATGCAAATAACCCGAAAGTTTAACACTTATTTTACAAATTGTAGTAGTAAATATAAATACAAGGAGCTAGGAGGGCTTCCCTGCAATTTGCCCACCTCACGTGGGTCACCACATGAGGTGAGCTAGTGTGGTCTTAAATGCAATATACTCAGAGGGAGGAGGTTACTACATGCGGCTTGGTCTAATAGTTGGAAGGTGGTACCCAGATTAGATATGGGCCCGACTCTTGATCGGACAGTAGGTAGGTGTGTTAGACAAACGCAGAAGAAAATGCGCCCGGACGAGCTTCAATTGACGAGATCTCCACCCTCCGGCCTCTTTTCACCTTCGGTGGTCACTCTAGCTTTCAGGGACAGACGCTTCTGTAGGAGGGTTCAAAGTAGTCCGGGGTCTGTCAGAAGGACCATAGAGATCTACGCAACTAGAGGATGGAGATCGTGGACGATGACCCGGAGGAAAAGGAAAGGGGGTGAGATGTGCACGAGGTGGACGACATGGCCGAAGAGGTTGCTCGAGGAAGACGATGACCTCTTGGATGTTAGATCTCGTGATCCAATGGCTAAGAGTAGGGCACGCGAGTACGGCTCATATTAGATCAAAGCAGCACAATCGGGGGGGGGGGGGGGGGGGGCGTAGAAAGCGCCACGTGGTGAGATGTGGAAGAGGCGCATGTAGACATCCTTGATGTGATCATGGGGTTGATCGAAGGGCCTAGAAGATGTCACGTGGCCCAATCAGATTATTGAAAATAAGATGGTGAAATAAGATGGAGAAGAAGGTCAATTTTGGAAAAAATCAAAACATGAAAGTTGTAGATCTCAATGACATCTAAAAGTTTCATGTTGACGAAAAATGAAGAAGAGGTCAAACAAAGTGAGAAATATCTTTGTGAGCGTTTTTAAGGGTAAAAACACTACGAATTTTAATTTTGCCTTTTTTTTGAATTTTTATTTATTCAAGGGGTCAGATAATTACATAGATTAATCTGGTTTTTATTGACTCTTGGTCTAATCTAGGGGGTTAATATCTGCGAATTTACGAGCATGAAATTGGGTTTCATCAACCCCCTATACTTAAATTATGCTCGTCCCCGAGCATCACAAAATAAATGAATGAGTTGAATTAACCCCCTTGTGCATGTGCATACAAGATTTGATCTGTTCAAGTCCTCTCAATTTCAGAGATCCAAAATCTCATAATTTAACCCATCTTTAATCAAGAGGCATCCAATTTCTCTAATTTTCCATACTCTCTCTTTGATACATATAAACTAAGGATATGAACTTAAGTGTTGATTGCGTTCACGAGAGTAGAGTCAAAAACGTCACCCAAGGTCCTGGTCCAAGAAACTCTGCTAGGGACCCAATCCTCAACTCTAGGTAATAAACAAAATATTTCATTCAATCCACCGTCTCTTTAGTTTTCAGACTTAGAATTGTCGGTGTCAGGCCAGTTGATGGAGGATTTTAGGATTGTGTCATTTCTTCTCTCCCTCTCATTGGAAGAAGGATCCTCTCAAGTGCCTTATTACACAACGTAATTTTTTTGGTGTTGATCAGTGCGTCTGTCAAGAGAAGTTGAAGCCTGATGATCGAAAATTCCTCAAAGAAGATCTCACTATCGGGCCAAGGTAAAAGTGTTCGGTGTCGTTGCGACCCAAATAGAGAGACTCGGTCAATCAAGAAAAAAATAAGGAACCACCAAGTCAAAGGATAAATCAATAAAATTAAACAGTGGTCCTCACTATGTTATTAACCTGGTATAGCGATCAGGGTCGAACTCAAGGAGAACAGGATGGCCAAATCGGCCAACGAAGTAGTCTAAAAGAATGAAATAAAGAGAGAATGTTTTTGGTGTATTTTAAATATTTTTAATTTTTTTGTGTTTTTACTTATATAAGAAAATGTAAGAAAAGGACAACTACAACAATTTATTTAAATACTCAAAAATACAAATAAAATTGTTTTTATGTTTTTTAGATTTTTAAGTGTTTTTGGTGATTTTCTGGGAATTTATAATTTTTAGTTGATTTTCTAAAAATCAAGAAAAGAGAAAACAGTCGATCAATGTGCAACCAGATTTGAAAGGCCAATTAAAAATATATAATTGGCCTATAAAAATCTAGAGACAATTTTTATGAAAAATATATACAAACACTAAACTACAGAAAGAGAGTTTTTATTTTTTTGAATTTTATAGAATTTTTAATGATTTTTATAAGATATTTAGGGTTTTCCATTTTTATGGGTTTTATAAATCCAAATAACGCCAAAATTGGATAGAAGGTAGAAAACAACAAAACAAACTACCCCTATTTTTTTAGAATTTTTTAGAAAAGCTTTTATATTTTTCTTTGATTTTCTTTTCCAAACAGTAACAAAAATACGTGTTTTTTATTTTTAAAAATAGTAAAAAGCAAGGAAAATGTCCCAAAAATAGTGAAATTTTTACACCTTGGCAGGAGCCACGTATCCAAATTTCACTGGATTTGGAGTTTATTTGCTATTTTATTCAACTGATAAAAGAGCTACAACACACAAGGACCTATTTGCAAGAAAACATAGTTCAGAGGGATAATATATAACACGTGCGAAAACCTTAGGGTATAAAATGTAAAAGTCGCAAACAATCAGCACATGTCCAAAATAATTCACGCATAGGGGTATACCTGCAATTATCAAAACTATTCTTTCATTTCATAACATGAACAAACCCCAGCCCAAAACATGCAAAATGTCCAAAATATCACGTGCCGAAGCACGTATCTCACACGGGCAGGGACTAAAATGCAAATAAAATAAACATAGATCCAAGGTGCAAATATTCCAAAATAAAAACAAACTATGAAATATATTTACAGGACTAATATATAAATGCAAAAAGAGGAGGGGCCTAAGTGAAATTACCCATCTTATTCAAATTTGACGGACGAAGGAGTGCCACGTGTAAGATCCAACGGTTGTGGTGCGTGGCTAACCCTTCGCTGGATCGAGGCTCCCGATCTGATCCTCAGATTGATCTACGACTGGAGTCCTCTCCGCAAATGGACGGCTACGATCTGAACTGGCGGAGGAGGTCGATCAGACGGTAACTGGAGGTTCTCTATGAACTCCTCGCCGGTGAACTTCTCGGCCCGATACGAGCGGTGGAGAGGTCCTACTGAGCTGCTGAGATGTGGAGAAGAACGCCTACGATGGTCCGCAGCTGGTGGGTGGCTCCGATGAGGCTAAGGAGCTCTGGAGAGCTCCGACGACGAAGGTGGCTCGGAGATGCTATGCTCGAATGACTCGGCCTCCAGATGAGGTCGA